>OU015745.1:118259967-118275858 GCA_907169655.1 Acomys percivali
AAAGAAAGAAAGAAAGAAAGAAAGAAAGAAAGAAAGAAAGAAAGAAAGCATAATGTTTATAGAGGATAGGGTCACAAAGAAAAGGATGATCTCAACAATTTTTCTGCTACAGAGTTGGGGGTGAAGCACCTGACAGGGCATTTTGCAAGAACAAATAAACTTACAGCTGGCTCCACTGTCTTTGTCTCTCATAAAGGCTTTACAGGGTTAGGCGAGGGAATGGTGAAGGCAAGGACTTTCATTTTGAATTCTCACATGGGTAAAATCATATATACTATACATTCCTTGTACTTCCACAAGAGTTGGGAAACCCCTAATATATGCAGTATATGAAAAAAAAAACCAGTATATTTCAGTGTTTGAGGCGTCTTTCTTCTTTTACCAGAATTCCACTTGTGCTTCATGTTATTTTGTGTCTCTGTTCAATTTACTTCAACTGTCAAAATTTCATTTTTCATATACTTTATACTGGCATTTATTTTATTATCATTTTATGCCATCCATTTAAAATTATCAGGCATTCTAGACTACTATATACCTATTACTCATAATATAAAATGTTGGGTTTATTCATTCAGGGTGTAAAACACATGAGTAGGAATATTTTTTACTCTCTTAAAGATATTTCTTAAATAATAAATTAAATGTTTTATTTTCTTCCTACAGTATTGATAGAGAAGTGTCTACTCATGGGAAGCCACACTTAACTAATAAACTTTTCCACAGAGAGATAGGATCATGAGTGAAAGTGTCTAATGTGATTAATTTTGGTGTATGACTAAGGACATTTTATTAACAACTTGGTTATATTAATTTTCAATTTTCAACCTTATTAAAGCAGGTTTTCAAGACTTATTTATTGGAAATGAGGGCACATTTCAATCCAAATATTCTTTGCTAAACCAAAGCGCATTACACGTTTCAGCTTTGCTCTCATTGCAAAGTCTTTTGAATACACAAGCCCTCAGTGCAGATGATGGATGATGATACTCCTGATGTGGTGAAGTTGTAATCTGTTTCTTGTTCAAAGGGAATGTCAAGACCACTAATAAATCCCTAACCGCTAGAGAAAAAGGCCTGTGGCATGTAGAAGGTTAGACACAAAAGAATGGGTTCTTACTCTTAGCTTGCTAAAGGACAGGCCCCAAATCCCTTATCCATAAAGTGCTTCTGTGAGGATTGTACCAGTTTCATTTGACAGAAAAACCTCATGTGAATTGATGGGAAATATTATAGTCTTGAATATAGTCATTTATTGGACACACATACGGGTTATTAGATTGTTGTGATTATACTGTATTTCATACTTTATAAATTTTAGTATATCTACTTAATTACTAGTGAATAATGGAAAAATATATTCTGAAATATACTAGTATAAAGTATTTCAGATAAGCACTTGTATACTGGATGAATAATATTTATACTTCAAAGTGTAGTGTCCTCAATGCTTATGATTCATTGTGTGTATTTGAATGTTCTAAACATTGTATATATTATAGAGAAATTGTGTGTACTTTGAGAAATAGGCATGTCCTGATACACATATATACAATTATCCTCCTATGTCAACCAAAATTTACTTATACTTTTAAATTTGTTTTCACATCATGCACCCCAATCCCACTCATTCTTGCCCCCGTTCCCTCATACCCACCCCCACCCTTACATCTTCTCCCTCAACAGAGAAAAAAATGATCTCATTGTGGAAGCTGCAATGTGTCACAGTGTTTCCCACAGTATTCCCTTTTGTCCAAACTTCTTTGCTTACCAATGTCCATTGCAGTGACTCATTGGTCAGGTATGAGGCATCTGGCTTCTGCTAATGGATGAATAAAAAACCTCACTGGGGGGGGGATCTAAGATGGCGGCGAGCAGTATGGACTGGGTTTGGAGGCTCCAGTGAATAATTCAGAGAATTGAGTAGATTTCTGACCCAGGAGCAACGGGGTCCTGACACCACGATGGCAGGAGTGCTCCACGGTTCCGGGGGACCAGGGTGCGGAGGACCTGCATGCCCCTGCTCATGGGAGGAGTGTGGATTTTCTCGGATCAGAGCAGCAGCAGCGACACCAGCGGCACCAGTGGCAGCAACTGAAGTTTGCAGCTCAGAGCCTTCCGGTGGAGGCGGTTAGTGTGGTGGCTGGTAGGAGTTGCTGCGGGAGAGGGGACTCCGGACAGAATTTGGGTAGCGTGGTACAGGGTGACACAAACTGAACTTGGCGGACAGTTCGGCCCCAGAGTCCCAGGTACAGCTCAGTGCGCAGTGCCGTGGAGACACTGGCTCAGCGCAGCAAGCAATTCTGCCCAGGGCAACAGCTCAGCCCAGCCACAGCTCCCCTGCTGTGACACATGCTGAGTGGAGTGCTCAAGTCCACCAGGGATGAAGGCTCAGTGCAGCCGCAGTTCACCTGCGGTGACACAGACTAGGTGGTGCACTCAGGTCCACCAGGGGCTCCAGATCAGCGCAGCCGCAGTTCACCTGCTGTGACACAGACTGGGTGGTGCACTCAGGTCCTCTGGGAGCGCTGGCTCGGCGCAGCCACAGTTCACCTGCTGTGACGCAGACTTGGTGGAGCGCTCGGGTCCAGCAAAGGCACCAACTCAGCACAGCCACAGTTCACCTGCTGTGACACGGGCTGGGCGGAGCGCTCAGTTCCACCGGAGGTGCTAACTCACATCAACAAGCAGTTCTGCCCAAGACACTAACTCAGCTTAGCGGGTAGTTTTGGGGCACTGACGCAGGCTGAGGTCAGCATGAAGATTCAGCCCAGAGGCCCTAGCTGGACTTGACGGGCAGATTAGGCCCAGAGATTCTAGCTGAGCAGTGCACACAGGCTCGGCGGCCCCAAGAGTCTGGCTGGACTATCCATGCAGTATAGGCCCGGAGTCCCGGTCTGAATTCAGCATGCAGTGTGGGTCCATAGTCCCTGGCTGAGCTGGGTGCACAATTCTGCCCCGGAGACTTGGGTGGAGCTTGGCACGCAGTTTAGGGCCAGAGTCCCTAACCGTGCTTGGCAGACAGATCGGGCCCAGAGACTCTAGTAGAGCTTTTGGCACAGTTCCAGCTCTACGACTCTGGTTGGACACAGTGTGCAGTTTGAATCTAGAATTCCTGGATGAGCTGGGCAGTCTGTTCAGGCTTGATTCAAAAACTGACCACAGCATGCACTTTGGCCAATGCCCCTAGCTGAGCTTGGTGTGCAGTCCCAGTCCAAAAATTCTGGCTGGACCCTGGGTGCATTTTGAGCCCAGAATTCCTAGCTGAGCTCGGCAGACAGTTCAGGCCCTGGGACTCTAGCTGAGCTCGGCGGGTGGTTCGGGCCCAGTGTCCCTGGCTGGACTTGGCAGGGAACCCAGAAGACTGTGGATACCTTGGCCTGACCCAACGCTCATCCAGAGACCCAGAACAATTGCAGGACCCATGGCACAGGGGAGCTGAAGATCACTGGCTGTGAGAGCCCAAAACAACAGGGCTAACTTCCTGTCATCCACACCAGTGAAGCATCAGAGCTTCCAGCCTATGGAAATCGTGAGAAAACAAGTGAATCTATCATCAGACACCCTACATCCTACTCGGGAAGCTACCCAACAAAATCAAAGATGGCAAGATGTCTAAAGGACAGCGTAAAAGCATATGCAAAAAACCCCAAAACAACATGACATCACCAGTTTCCAGCTATCCCAAAGAAAACAATCCAGAGAGCTCAAATACAACGGAAATACAAGAAAATGACCTGAAATCTTAATAATGAGCACATTAATGGAGGAAACAAATAAAATTCATAATCAAATACAGGAAGACGCAGCCAAAGAGATGAGAGACATAAAAGAAGCACATAGAGTGGAACTGGAAAAATTTCAGGAAAATGCAAATAACCAGATGGAAGAAATAAATAAAACGGTTCAGGCTCTGAAGACCTATAAAGAGGCAATGGAGGAAACTCAGGAATATACAAAAAATCAGGTGAAAGAAATAAAAAATCAGTTCAAGATCTGAAGACGAAAATGGATTCAATGATAAACACACAGACAGAAGAAAAATGAGAACGTGAGACCTCAGAGAAGAAGGTGAGTAACACAGAGGTGAGCTTTTCTAACAGAATCCAAGAGATGGAAGAACGAATGTCAGGTCTAGAAAATACAATCACAGATTTTGAAGCAACCATTATAGAAAATGCCAAATCTGGAAAACTCCTGACACAAAACATCCAAAAAATTAAGGACACTATGGAAAGAAGAAATCTGAGGATAATAGGCATTGAAGAAAGAGAAGATATCAGACTCCAAAGCCCAGAAACTATTCTCAACAAAATCATAGAAGAAAATTTCCCCAATCTAAAGAAAGAGATGCCTATAAACATACAAGAGGCCTACAGAACACCAAATAGAATTGACCAGAAAAGGAAAACTGCCCGTCACATAATAATCAAAACACAAAACATACAGAACAAAGAAAAAATAGTAAAAGCTGCAAGGGAAAAAGGCCAAATGACATTTAATGGCAAATCTATCAGAATTACACCGATTTCTCATCAGAGACCATAAAGGCCAGAAGAGCCTGGACAGAGATCCTGCAAACCCTAAGAGAGCACAGTGACAGGCCAGTCTACTTTACCAGCAAAACTATCAATAACCTTTGATGGAGAAAACAAAATATTCCATGACAAAAACTAATTCAAACAGTACCTATCCACAAATCCAGCTTTACAGAAGGTACTAGAAGGAAAACTCCATCTCAAAGGGTCAAGCTACAACCAACACTACTCAGGAAATAGGTAACTATACCATGGCAAAAACACAACTACACAAACTCTCTATTGGAAACAACATCAAAATTGAGACTCTTAACAGTCACTGGTCATTAATATCTCTCAACATCAATGGTCTCAATTCTCCAATAAAAAGACACAGACTAACTGAATGGGTGCATAAACAAGATCCAACATCCTTCTGCATTCAAGAGACACATCTCAACTATAACGATGGGCATTACCTCAGGGTAAAAGGTTGGAAAATAATATTCCAAGCAAATAGTCACAAGAAGCAAGCAGGCATAGCCATTTTAATATCAAACAAAAAAGACTTTCAACCAAAATTAATCAAAAGGGATGCAGAAGGACACTTCATACTCATCAAAGGTAAAGTCAACCAAGATGACATCACAATTCTGAACATCTATGCTCCCAATACAAGGGCACCCACATTTGTAAAGATCTGCTAAAAAAACTTAAACCTCACATCGATCCCCACACAATAATAGTGGGAGACTTCAACACCCCACTCTCACTGTGGGATAAGTCATTGAAACAGAAACTAAGCTGAGAAATAACATGATTAACCCATGCCATGGGTCAAATGGATCTAAGAGATATCTATAGAACCTTTCCCCCAAACAAGAAAGAATATACCTTCTTCTCTGCACCCCATGGAACCGTCTCCAAAATTGATCACATCGTAGGTCACAAAGCAGGCCTCAACAGACACAAGAGGATTGAAATAATACCTTGTATCCTATCAGATCACCATGCTTTAGGCTGCAATTCAACAACAACAGAAACAACAAAAAGCCTACACGTACGTGGAAACTAAACAACTTTCTGCTAAATGATACATGGGTCAAAGAAGAAATAAAGAAAGAAATCAAGGAGTTTCTGAAATTCAATGAAAATGAGGGAACAACATACCCAAATTTGTGGGATACATTGAAAGCAGTGTTAAGAGGAAAATTCATAGCACTAAGTGCCTTTAAAAAGAAATTGGAAACATCGCACATAAGCAACTTAACAAAACAGCTGGAAGCCCTAGGAAAAAAAAGATGCAGAAACACCCAAAAGGAGTAGATGTCTGGAAATAATCAAACTAAGGGCTGAAATAAACAAATTAGAAACTAAGAAAACAGTCCAAAATATCAACAAAACCAAGAGCTGGTTATTTGAGAAAATAAACTAGATAGATACACAGTTAGCCAAACTAACTAAAAGGCTGAGAGACAGTATTGAGATCAACAAAATCAGATATGAAAATGGAGACATAACAACAGACACTGCAGAAATACAAATAATCATAAGATCCTATTTTGAAGGCATATATGCCACAAAATATGAAAATCTAAGGGAAATGGACGATTTTCTGGATCAGTTTTAATTGCCAAATTTGAGTGAAGAACAGATAACCAAGCTAAATAGTCACATTTCCCATATAGAAATAGAAGCAATCATTGATATTCTCCCAACCAAAAAAAGCTGAGGGCAAGATGGTTTCAGTGCAGAATTCTACCAGACCTTCAAAGGCGAGCTAATACCGATATTCTTCAAGCTACTCCAAAACATAGAATTGGATGGAACATTACCAAATTCATTCTATGAGGCCATAGTCACGTTGATACCTAAACCTCACAAAGACTCAACAAAGAAAGAGAATTTCAGACGAATTTCTCTGATGAACATCGATGCAAAAATACTAAATAAAATTCTAGCAAAACGAATACAAGAACACATAAAGGATATCATTCATCATGTCCAAGTAGGCTTCATTCCAGGCATGCAGGGATGGTTTAATATATGGAAATCCATCAATGTAATCCCCCATGTAAACAAATTGAAAATAAAAAACCACATGATCATCTCTTTAGATGCAGAGAAAGCATTTGTTAAAATGCAACACCCATTCATGTTTAAAGTTTTAGAGAGATTGGGATACAAGGCACTTTCCTCAACATAATAAAGGCTATCTACAGCAAACCAATAGCCAAAATCAAAGTAAATGGTGAGATACTCAAGGAAATTCCTCTAAAATCGGGAACAAGGCAAGGCTGCCCACTCTCTCCATATCTCTTCAATATAGTACTCGAAGTTCTAACCAGAGCAATAAGACAACAAAAGGAGATCAAGGGTATCTAAATGGGAAAGAAGGATGTCAAACTATCCCTATTTGCAGATGATATGATAGTGTACATAAGTGACCCTCAAAATTCCACCAGAGAACTCCTACAGCTGATAAACACTTTCAGCAATTTGGCTGGATACAAAATGAACTCAAAAAAGGCGGTAGCCTTCCTATACACAAATGAAAAACTTGCAGAGGAAGAAATTAGGAAAGCCATACCCTTCACATTAGCCACAAGCAATATAAAATATCTAGGAGTTACTCTAACTAAGCAAGTGAAGGACTTGTTTGAAAAAACTTCAAAAGTCTGAAGAAGGAGATTGAAGATGACATGAGAAGATGGAAGGATCTTCCTTGCTCATGGATCAGGAGAATTAACATAGTAAAAATGGCCATCCTACCAAAAGCAATCTACAGATTCAATGCAATCCCTATCAAAATACCCACACAATTTTTTAAAGACATTGAAAGTTCAATTCTGAACTACATATGGAAAAACAAAAAACCCAGCATAGCTAAAATGATCTTGTACAATAAAAGGTGCTGCGGAGGAATCTCCATACCTGATCTCAAATTGTATTATAAAGCAAGAGCAATTAAAACAGCATGGTACTGGCACAGCAACCAGCTGGTTGATCAGTGGAATAGAATTGAAGACCCAGATATGAATCCACACACATATGGTCACTTGTTTTTTGAGAAAGAAGCCAAAACCATTCAATGGAAAAAGGATAGCATCTTCAACAAATGGTGCTGGTCTACCTGGAGGTCTATGTGTAAAAAAATGCAACTGGACCCATCTTTGTCACAAAACTCAAATCCACGTGGATTAAAGACCTCAACATAAAACCAGAGACACTAAGTCACTTAGATGAAAAAGTGGAGAAGAACCTGGAACATATTGGCACAGGACACAAGTTCCTGAACAGAACACCAACCGCCCAGGCCTTAATGTCAACAATTAATAAATGAGACCTCATGAGGCTGAAAAGCTTCTGTAAGGCTGGAGACACTCTCAAGAGAACAAAGCGACAGCCTACAGACTGGGAAAAGATCTTCACCAACCCTACATCTGACAAAGGTCTAATATCCAAAATATATAAAGAACTCAAGAAATTAAACACCACCAAACCAAATAACCCAATTGAGAAATGGGGCTAGCAACTAAACAGAGAATTCTCAACTGAAGAATATCAAATGGCTGTGAAACAGTTAATGAAATGCTCAACCTCCTTAGTCATTAGGAAAATGCAAATCAAAACAACTCTGAGATTCCATCTTACACCCATCAGAATGGCTAAGATCAAAAACTCAAGTGACACCACATGCTGGCGAGAATGTGGGGAGAGGGGAACACTCCTTCATTGCTGGTGGGAATGCAAACTAGTACAGCCACTTTGGAAATCTATCTGGTGCTATCTCAGAAAACTGGGAATAGGGCTTCCTCAAGACGTATATTCCTCAAGGAGTATATTCCACTCCTTGGAATATACCTAGAAGATGCGCCAACACACAACAAGAAAATTTGCTCAACCATGTTCATAGCAGCCTTATTCATAATAGCCAGATCATGGAAACAGCCTAAATGTCCCTCAGTAGAAGAATGGATAAAGAAACAGTGGTACATATACACAATGGAATACTACTCAGCTATTAAAAACAAGGAATTCCTAAAATTTGTGGATAAATGGATTGAGCTAGAAATGATCATAATGAGTGAGTTAACCCAGAAGCAGGAAGACTCAAATGGTATATACTCACTTATATCTACATACTAGCCCAAGGGGCATGTTCCATGAAAGCCTTCACTTACCAGGAAACTGGGACAGAGGGGAGGACATCCTATTGGGACTCTAGATGAGAGAACCATGTGAGAATAGCAATGTAGAAGGATCCAGTGGGTCCTAGAAACCTACAAGTAGAACTTTATGATAGGTAGATTTGGGCCAAGTGTTCCAGCTCAAACTAAGGCAACAGCCAAGGACAATACAGGAAGTAAACTTTAAACCACTACCCAGATCTAACCAATGGTCAGAACAGTCTCCACACTTGAGTGGAGAGTGGGATATGACTTTCTCACATACTCTGCTGCCTCACATTTGACTATGTCCCCTTAGGGGGAGACCTGGTGGCACTCAGAGGAAGGACAACAGGTCACCGAGAAGAGACTTGATACCCTATGAGCATATACAGGGGGAGGTAATCCCTCTCAGGAACAGTCATAGGGGAGGGGAATAAGGGGAAAATGGGAGGGAGGGAAAAATGGGAGGATCCAAGGGATGTGATAACCATTGAGATGTAACAAGAATAAATTAATAAAATTAAAAAAAAAAAAAAAAGAACTGAGAATTGACAGTTTGGCCTCCGACTATGCCTGCATCTGTGTTTGCCTCTTTTTAGACAGAATTCTGTCTGTAGTAGAAATGAGGACATTTTGCCCAGTGGCTTTTTTGTCACATTTGAAGCTATCTCCATAAGGAGGTTCTTTGATGCTTATCATCCTCTTTTATGTAGGCTGGGTGTTGTGAAGAGTTAACCTGTCTCATTGTCTGTGAATCTTTAAAATAATAAAACCACTTTTTAATGCAAAAAAAAAACAAAAAACAAAAAACAAAAAACCTCACTGGAACTTCTCTAAGAGATCCTATTCTTTCTCTGTGTCATGGAGATCCTGTAGTTTTGGGGACATTTGTGGAATGTTAGGCTACTAATCATTCGGATGTTCATGGGTCAGATCACTGAGCGTAACATAGCATCTCATCCCTCTGACACCTACTGACTCGCATGTGACACCACAGCTACACCTGCAATGCCTCTAGGGGTGGAACTCTTAATTTTTTTTTAAACTGACAACTTTTTTACATATGACATATTTATTCAGATATGGTTAAATTTAGCTCTTATATTACGAAAACTTATACAAAGGGGTGTAGGGGTGTAGAGAGAATGTTACCAGACGTTAGTGTTGGTGCAGAGAACTTTTTGTGAAATAATGCAAATTTAAATGAGACCAGAGGAATAAGTTTACAATGCCTGAGTATTGGCTAACATGGGGACAAAACTCAGTGCTTTCTGCTTCCATCTTGAAGTATACAGGATTCTTCCAGCCATACCACTTTGAATGGGCTCAATCTCATCCACGCAGGAAACTTTAGACTGTGTGAGTCATAAGACTAATTGCCTTGACTTTCTCTTCTCTTATTAACCTCTTATTATTATAAATAAAGTTGGTACATTTAAAGTCTACCTCTAGCATTGCTTTAAATTTTTTTCCTTTGTTTTTGAGGTTATAATATAATCATATCCTTTCTTTTCTCTCTCTAAACTCCCCCAAATAGATATTTCTCTTTGCTCTTTCTCAAATGTCTTCTTGGTACTATTATTATTATTATTATTATTATTATTATTATTATTATATGCATATATGAATGGATTGATTTATGCCGTGTGCAAAACATTGGCACACACATAAATACATACCTGTTCAGTCTATATGAATTTATTCATATATATGTATTCAGTTCCAAACATTTGGTCTTGGCAACCAATTGGTATTCCTTTCCTGGGGAATATTATTTTTCCTACTTCCACGTTTCTTAGTTGATTGTAGTTTTTATGTAAGTTTGAGGCTATGTGTGCTTTCCCCCATCCACTGTGACACAAATCTAGCTGTTGTCCAAATTTTTTTTTTTACCTTTAGCATTTCTTGAAGAATAGAAATATTCTAGTACTCTGCTGAATTTCATCTTGTATTTATACCTAATAAATGTATGCTGGTTGCTCATTTAAAAAAAGAAGCTTGTGTAGCATTGATGCATAAGAGATGATTACTATTTTAGATCAACAATCATTTCCTATCCATATATATATATGAACAATATCACATATTAATAATGGATATGTTAATATTTTTACTGTTTTTAGCACATACGCTACAACAGTATTTTACTAGATTTTGCTTTCTAAAGAAAGATACAAAGAAAAGGGGGTGAATATGGATGGCTGGGGTGCAGGGATAATCTTGGAAAAGATGGGGGATAGAAAACCATAATCAGAATACATTGTATGAAAAAGTCTATTTTCAATCCAAAAAATTGAAAATAGTCAAAAAATAAAATACATTAAAATAGCTCACTTTTTTCTGAGATTGTGTTTTGTTTTTCTAACATAAACTACCATCAAAGTAATTCTTATTTTTATAGTAAAATTGTAATGTTTATTTAATATAACTTAGTTGAGGTACTCATTGCAATAGAATGAAAGCAATACTTTTCTAGCTATTCAGTTAATGTGGGAGAGCATGCATGTTACCATAGGTGTAAAGGTTATGAGACAAATTTTTAAGAGGCCTTCTCTACTTCTATCTTGGTTTTGAAGTTGGATCTCCCCTGCTTTTTAATTTTCTGTGGTATTCACTCCAGAATATCTGTCTAACGGACTTCTGGTACAGCCACCTGTCTTCTTCTCTGTGATGGAAGAGTGCTAGAATTGCTATACATTGCCCTTAAATTGTTTCTACTAAGATTAATAAAATGGATATATTTATCTACACGTAAATTAAATTGGAAATATTTAAAAGACATGAAGTTATGGAAACTGATTTATTATTCCCCCATTTTTAAAACTCATGTGAACATTCATTTTATTTTTTATTGCTGTTGTTGTTGTTTTGTTTTGTTTTGTTTTGTTAGTTTTTTTCCTCACAGGATTTCTCTATGTACCCTTGGCTGTCCTGGACTTATTTGGTAGACCAGGCTGGCCTTGAACTCACAGAGATCCACCTGCCTCTTCTTCCCAGAGTGCTGGGATTACGTTATAAACCTCATTGGTTGTGGAAATTCTAGATGAAGTGTAGAGAATCCTAAATATTGCACAAGCAGAGTCTAGTACATATTCATTTGAAACACCTTTAAGATATATGCCAAATTTGAGAATCTTAATAAATTTGTCTTCAGAAAACAATTACTCTGAAATTAAATAAAACTTATCAATTTCCTAGTAAGAATACATATATGTATAAAACCACATATAATTTCAAACAATACGTGAAAAATAATGAAGAATTTAGTGTAAAATCTCAAACATGTGACAAATCTTTGCCTTTTATACTACAAGGTAAATATAGGTAACAATTTTTCTATAATGTAAAAATTATAGAGGAGCCTGAATGGCTTTAAGATAACAAAGTAATAGAAGTTTAGAATAGATTTTTTAATTACTCTAACTTTATCATTTCACTTTAGGTACATGTATCAAAGTATCACTCTATATGTCAGTTTAGCCAAATGTCATTTTTAATGTTTATTTTGCATCAGGTGGTCTTCTAATTACTTTGGATATCAGGGCATGGTAACATATACTTTAATACCAACACTTGGAAACTAATATGTGGAGGATCGTGACTTTCAGAATAACATGTATTATTTAATAAGACCTTACATCACAAAACAAACATAAACAAATGAGCATTTCCCACATAGTAAAACTACTATTTGAATCATTCTAATTAAACATTTAAAGCTAGGCCTGGGGAAATGTCTCAGCATTTAAGAGGTTTTGATGATCTTCTGTATGGCCTGTGTCCAGATGCATGTTTGGTTTTTCACAGCTGCCTGCAATTCCAGATATAGGAGTTGCTCTTTTCTGAACTCTGAAGAAACATACATACATGCCTCTCTGTCTCTGTCTCTATCTCTGTCTCTGTCTCTGTCTCTGTCTCTGTCTCTCTCTCTCTCTGACACACACACACACACACACACCAAAAAATAAAATAAATAAATGTTGAAAATATTCAAAGCATGTATTCATTTTAAAAATAGGAATGGTTACTGTGGACTTTGGCAGTTCTGTATTCTTATTTTTATATACTATTTTCAATTATTATTATTGTATCATCACCATTATTATTATTAATTTTTTGCTATTTAGATATTTTGTATTTAAATATAATTAAATCACTACTCTTTTCCTATTCCCTTATCCATTTCCTACTATGTTCCGTCTAACACCCTTTCAATTTGATGGCCTGTTTTTCCTTGAACTTTATTAATACATATAAATGTGTGTGTGTGTGCATGTGTGTGTGTGTGTGTGTGTATAAATACATACATAAATATGTAAATACAACCTTCTGAGTATGTTTAATGTGATTGATTTTAGGGAATATGTTATGTTCTGGTTTTGTCTTCATTCTAATAATTAAAATATGATTCAATGTATTAAATTAGATACTAGTTAGAGAAAATATTAAATTATAAGTAAATAGCACAGTAAATGAAGGAGTGTAAAATAATCCATATGAGCTCATTTCATGTTTAGTAATTTCTCATGACGTTTAACTACAAAGAGAAATTCTTATATTAATTTAATTATTATGCAAATTATTTGTCATCCATGATAATATTCTACCAAAGTGTTTCTTGAGTCAATAATACAAACACATTAGCTCAATGTAATAAGATGGAAAATGAACTATTAAGTATTTCCACTTATATTATCCATATGTTAGCCATTCTTTTTATAATAATATAAGGAAAAAAATAAGGCTAAAATACTTCTTTATAATTTCTGCTCTAATAGAGTCTGAGACAGTTTAGTATGTAAGCATACATTTCAGATTGTTTCTTCTTTTTCAGAAATCACTACTAATAAAAATTTATTCTAGAAACAAAGTTTATTCCTTATTATTGATGCTCCAAAAATCTTCCCTTGAAATATGTGGTTCTTGAATTTTTAAACAGATATTTAATTAATAGGATTCCTTACTTGTAATCTATTAATTAATACATACAGCCTGTGACTCATTTTAAGGACTCACAATGACTTGACTCATTTTTCTTTCTTAATACACATTAGAAATAGATTATTGGTAATTTATGTTCTTCCCTGTCTATAATTTGTTAAACTTTCACTACAATGCAGAGAGAGTAAATAGGGGTGAATAAATGTACAACATTGATTATATTTTAGGAATATTATCAACAAAGTACAATTTACAAATATAGAGCATTTTGACAGTCTGATTTTGGTATAGATAATAATATCCAAAAAACAAGGCAAACACTGGGTTTACTACAAACCATGTAATATTGTTTTTAATGTCACCATAAACATTCTGTACTATAGCAGTGTAATTATAATTATAGAAATATGAAAATCTTTCAAAATATTTATTATCATTATGTAGACTAAGAAGCAGAACATATTTTCCTTATTTCTATCATTTTGTTAACTGCTAAATATGCAATGATGAATTTAATTTGTGAAAATTAGCTAAAACAATTTTATTGTTCATTAAGAATATAGCCTACCCATTGGTAGATAAATATTAAAATTATATTAATTATGGGACAAATATAACTTTGTAGGTTCAATTTACTGGATTAAAATATTGCTATTTTATTTTTAAATATTATTATGATTTCCCAATCATTGACTTATACTTTCACACATTCGTTTATTTGTGTGAGGTATCTATATATGCATCTATTTCTATGTATCGATACAATACAAATTTGTGTTTGCCAACATGTATATATGTGCTCTATGTCTGAAGATAAAGTAGATACAAATTTAAACAGTGGTCAAAATATATAATATAAGCTCATTTACCAAATGGGCAATTCTGTGTGACTGGCGCGTAAGAGAACTTGTTGCTCTTAAAAAGGACCCAGATTTGTATCCCAGACCTCATACTGTACTGCACAGTGGTCTGCTATTCCAGTTGCCAAAGAATCCTCAGCTCCCATCTGCCTTCTGCATTCACCATGCATATGCATGCTTTGCATGTAGACAAGCAAGACACTTATCTTTTAAAATAAAATAAATAAATGTAGAAATACTTAAATTTAAATAGAAATTATTTATTGTTTGTGGTAATGTATATGATATATAATAAATATGCTTTAAAAATAATGATGAATTCGTAAGAGAGTTTGGGGTCAAGGAGGCAATTCAACTATATATCTAAGAGTGCAAATGATGTGCTATGCTTAGAAACATTAAATCTTAAATAACAAGCAAACAAAAATGTTAACTCATTCAAAAGAGGAAAAGAGACTTGAAGCATGAAAATAATAATGGTAACAAAAATTTTGCAAGAAACAATTTTTTTAGTGGGTGTTTGGTTAAAGCAACTTTCACTCAAGGCAAAGGCAGAAATTAAATATGTTGTAATAAAAAACAGTGAGAGTTGGAAAGATTGTGTTTATCACTCAATATTCACCCAGTACTTAGCCATCACTTAATGCACATGTATTTTTTTTTTTATCTTTGCTACTATTTCTTTTAATGAATTCTGGCTAAGTGAACAAAATTACTTAATTCATTCCACTTTTAATGGAGACATATTTATTTTTAATTTTATTTTTTTATGTAAATGCACTTATGTAGGTTATCTTCAGCATGTAATTATTGATGAGATTACTTCATTTCCATAATCAATGGATGACATTTGTCTAAAATATTCTATGTTTAATGACTAATTACCTATGATTGTCAGAACTTTTATTAAATTGGTAACATGTATCTAAATGAGAATTTTATTTTACTTGATTATTCCTAGCTCTGGAATCACATTTTAAGTATTTTAATGAAGCCTGAAAGATTATAGCATCATGCTACAATTTCATTAGTGTAAGAGCATAAACCATTCTTATGTTATAACCATAACCAGTGAATAATTTAATCAAATTATTTCGAAAGAGTCATTGGCTCCATGGATGACTTAATCTCAAATCTCAAATACTCTGTAGAAACTCACAGGCATATTGCATACGTTATTTTGTCTTGTATTAAGTTAGCTTATAAATATATTTCCTTTTCTATTATTTTACAACTATTTAAATATATTTAAAAATCAATTGCTTATCTAGTCTTCTTTTATCTCTTCCATTAAAATTGCTTCTAATATCTTTCTTAATATGTATCTCTCTGTCTGTCTCTGTCTGTCTGTCTGTCTCTCTCTCTCTCTCTCTCTCTCTCTCTCTCTCTCTCTCTCTCTCT
>OU015745.1:118275868-118333959 GCA_907169655.1 Acomys percivali
CTCTCTCTCTCTCTCTCTCTCTCTCTCTCTCTC
Organism: Acomys percivali; assembly: GCA_907169655.1. Taxonomy (NCBI): domain Eukaryota; kingdom Metazoa; phylum Chordata; class Mammalia; order Rodentia; family Muridae; genus Acomys; species Acomys percivali. Next base: position 118,275,902 of record OU015745.1, read on the forward strand.
TCTCTCTCTCTCTCCATGTATCACACACACATATTTCCTTTATTACCAGAGACAGGATCTGTTATTGAACTTAGAGCTTGCCAATTAGTCTAATCTGGCTTGCCAGCTTTCCCAAGAAAGCTGCTGTCTCCGTCTTCTAGGTTTACAGGTTGGCGACCAGTGGCTATGTAACTCAAGATCTACTCATGATGCTTGCACATTTCCCATTGAACCATCTTGTCAGCCTAAAAGAACATGTGTCTTCTAAATGAGAGAACATTAAGGGTCAGAACCAAGAAGAAAGTATAAGAAGCACTATAAAATATTTGCTTACACTCAAACAATATTAATACTGTTCTAATATGTACTGTTGCTGTTAATATTTTTTCTATAATTCTTTTATGAAACCATGGCAGCATTATTTCCCTAATAAAATCTCCCAAGAGACTTCATTATGGTATAATATACGTACTTTTGAAGGTCTCAAAAGTGCTATCTAATCTTATTTTCTCTGGGTAACCAAATAATAAATATATTTGAAAATCCAGCACTAGATTGGAGTATTACTACTTATAATTCAACGGATTCATTTTTGTAGAGGCATATGTCTAAACAAGAGAGCATAAAAGATACAAAATGCTTTTAAGGCCTTTAAATAAGACACGTTTTAAATGTATATTGTTTGTGGCCACAGGTTCTACATTGACTATATTTTCAATAGCTTTATTTAAGCCAGCAATTTAAACTTCATTTTCAAATGTTTTTATAAAAAAAATCCAATAAATACAAAATAAGAAAGTAAGTGTTACATGTATGCACATGGGAAAGAAACACATTTTTACTTTCAAAAACAGTATAAGAACTGAAACACATGGGACTGGAGTGTATGAAAAGAAGGCAAATGTTGATTAGCCTGTGATTTGGCACAACTCACAGAGGACCATATGTGACAAAAGGAAAGATGGGGATGTAGGAAGATTAGAAGTATATTGCTGAATCAGGGAGAGGAGCCAATTTTCTCAATTATAGAAAACTTTATAAAATAGATGATCTGGGAAGATATCAACATACCTACTAGTGACCTAGTGAAAATACTCTTTAAATGTGAATCACATCAAAACAATTTATGTATACAAACAAAATAATGACCATTGTTTTAATTATATTTTTAAGGTTTTAATTTTTATGCAAAATAAAAAGCAGTCAATTAATCAGGAGCATGGTATTATATACAATATTTAATTTAGTCAAATACTTTTTGAGACATAGAGGCATTTCTATGTAGGCCTGGATGTCCTGAAAAGACAGACCAGGCTAGCCTCAAAATCATAAAAAATCACCTGACTTTCCCTTTGTAGTGATCAGACTAAAGATGTGCACAAGCAAGCCCGGCTAATCAATACCAGTAAGTATCTGTCATATTGTCAAATGTTAATAGTCAGAAAGAATAAATATTCTACATAGAAGTATATAGTATAGATGGCTCGTCACAAAGAAGCCCACAATTTAACTGGGGAGAGAAATAGTCTGCAGACTATTTTTCACAGCATAAGACAGATTTTAATGTATGTTCCCTTTACATAAGTAGATTTCTATCTCCAACTGGTAAATACAATCATGCAAATAATATTTTCCTTTTACATTTTCAACTAAATATCCATTAACAAACATTGATATGTATTTTTGACACTTTTTCTTTACAATATAATATTATTCTGTATGCAATTTCTGATTGATTGTTTCTTTTGCGAGTTTTCTTGACTCTTTTTCCTGGGGAAGTGATGTTAAATTGTTATACCAACTTAGCTATCCTGGGACCTCTATTTGTGCCAGTGTCTCTCCCCCATATAGCTGCTTCTTTGTCTCCGTTAATTTTCTCAGCCTCTAATATCTACATGTTAGAATATATGCATCCACTTCCTCCTTTGGTTAATAATATACTGCAAGTTGTTTCTCCTTTCAAATTAATAATATTCTTACAAGTGAAAATATTCTCTGTCTTATATGTAAAATTGATTAAATCATTGACCACATATGTGATTTAAGAATTATATATTATTTTATTGTTTTTAATCTATGGCTGGTATCTATCTATATATTTGAATTTTCAGAGAGTATTCTTCCATTTAAAGCATTTCTTTAAGCAGCAGAGACAATCTTGGGCTGCCAGATATGTTCTTGTTTGTAGTTTTGTAGTGTATGAGCACAAGCCTGACATCTGGTTCGTTTTGTTTACATTTTTGTTTTCGCACTGAGTCTTACTTTCTCTTGTGATGAGTAACCTTACTTTGTGCTCTGCTCATTTTTCTGTTCTACAACTTGTAGGAATTCCCCAAATCCTAGTTTGAAGGTCTGAGGGCTGTCTTCCTAAAGAGAGAATTTGCATCTGGCATTGACAAACACTTGAAGCACTACAAATACAGAACTGTGTCTAAACAGCCATATGTATGAATAATTTTATTATAAATGACATATTTTATTCTGTTTTTACTGGCTAGTGTCCCAACAGGAAAATATATGTTAGCTGTACAATGGTGTCCACACATGAAGTATCTAAATTCAAACTGTCTTAATTTTTTGTAACTTCTTTTTTCACATTTATATTGATTTTAAAAATTTTTACATATACATTTATATTATTACACATATGTACAGTAAACATCCTACAGTAAGACGAACCACAAAATAATCAAGAATTATATAAATGTTATATTCATGGGTTTTGGCTATTTGTATTTGGCAGCCTTGAAGAAAATACCTTTACTATTTTAGTGCATCTAATATTCTGAAGGTAAATCAATATCTATCATATCTCATCAATATCAACTTAAAACAATTTTATATAGATTCTTAGAGACTGTCTCAGGTATCTCAGGCTATCTTTAAACTCACTACATAGTCAGAGGATGAGCTTATATCCTGCCTCCATCTGTCTAGTATCTAGATCAGTTTTTGTATCACTTCTGGTTACAATGTCAAAATAGTGTTGGAATTAAAACCTAAGATTTCATGAAAGCTTAAATACATTCTACTAGCTTAGCTAAATTTCAAACTCTGGGGACGATTCTTTGCTATTATACTTACGATATGTTTTATGGAATGCTGGACCCCAACAGGGTATGTCCATTTTCCTGAACAGTCAGCAATTACTAACAATAGACTTGAATGAAATTGAGAGCATTAGCTTTCTGTCACAGAATAGGGAAAGCTTTCAAAGGTCAGTCCTTTCCCCCAGGGAGTTATGGATATTTAGTAGTTACTATGGGAGAGTGTACATGGTGTACCATCTTTCCCAATAATCTTTTGGTAGATAACAGCAACTAACATACAAGTAAAATTGAACTGTTGGGAGGTGGAGAATTCTAAGTAGCAAACAGTGTGTGGTTGGTTTTGATGCTATAGTATGAAGTTTTGTGGTTTTTTTTTTCTCTCCAGTAGTAATTGCATGGTTCATAGTATTAACAAAACGACATCAAAGTAAGATTTCTGGGGAAACCTAAAGGGCTCACCTTCATTCATGTGATATGGAATGATAATCCTTGATGATTCAATCATATGATTATGGTGTGTATGCCAAATAAATGATGAAATCATTGACTAGGAAATATACCACAATCCACATATTTATGACAAGTAAGTCATACTTCTAATCAAGTCTTGAATCAATTAAGTGGCCTTTGCTCTATGAAACAAAATATAAAATTGAGGCTGTGATACATATTCCTAAAGGATTTGCCCTAGTTACTTTTCTATTGCAGTGAAGAGACACAATAACCAAGGCAACTTATAGAAGAAAGAGATTATTGGAGGCTTACAGTTCAAAGGGTTGTCAGTGACCCTCAGGATACAGAACATGGCATCCGGCAGGCAGGCTTGGTACTGGAGAAGTAGCCTAGAGCTTTCTTCCTGATTGATAAACAGGAGGGAAAAAAAAGACATCTCACTTGGAATAGTATGGTCTTCTAAAATCTTAATCCCCACCTGCAATGTCAAATTCCCTCCTGTAAGGCCATATCTCCTAATCATTCCCAAACAGTTCTATCAACTGAGGACCAAACATTCAAATATATGAGCCTATGAGGGACATTCTCATTAAAAACACCACACCTATGTAAGGCAGGAATTATAATTAGAAAAAGACATGTGGAGTCAGTCTCTCTTCTACATTAGCTTCTGAAGTGAGAAAGAAAGAAATGAATGAGATAGAAGTGTTTTCCATTTCCACAATATAATAAGCAAAGAAAAAATCATATCTACGTTAAATACCTACTCCTGGGAACCCAAAACTTGCACATGTCATGGGATGTATCAGACAACAAAACAGAATATCTATCAGGTAGAAGTCACATATTTTCCTCAGATCCACTTTTAATAGAGAGTAAGGGAAAGGTCTATGGTACAGAATAAAGATGGGGGGCATTTAGTAAATGGCTCAGCACACGAAACTGATTATCAGAAGACATTCTGCCCTTGAACTGTTCGAGTTTGTAATGCCCTTTTTTTTCAGAGTATCACACTTGTGTACAATGCACTATGATCATATTTGCCCCAACTATCATCTCTTAGTCACTTTCAAAGCCCACCAATGACATTCTTCTCTGCAATTCATCACCCTCCTGCATTCTTGTTTATGTAGTATCTAGGGTATGGATCTCCACTAAACATTTTTTCATTCTTTGGCTCCATAGTTCTTTCTCATCTATTGTGATTCTTCTTAGGCCTGCGAAAGAATGCCATTGATGTCCTGTTTGGGGCTAACCACAGAGTAACTTATTCTCGGCATATTCCATAGACAGAGTCCCAGCATAGAACGTCAGTCACTAGTAAAAGGGCTTCTCTAATTAAGTTGAAAGCTGTATGTGTCTATGGTATGATCCTTTTACAGCACACCTATTTGGTAAAGCATCAGTGGTAAGTTCCCCTAATGGCCCCAAGACCCCCTCAGACATAGGCTGTTGTTGGTAAGTTTTGCAGCACCAGGCATGCAAACTCTTCCTTGGACGGGCTTCAAATACAATTCAAAACCATTCGGTTACTCCCAGCATATATGTCATATTACAACACTGGACATATCTTTCTATCTTTTCAATGGTTTTGTTTGTTTTGTTTTGTTTTGCAAGGCAGAACAGACTTTATTAGTTCTCTTTGGTCACCTATGGCAGGGCTTACGAAGGGTTCTCTGGCACCCCCTGGTTATTTTCTTTTTTGGCAGCAGCTACAGCAGCTTTTAACAATCTTCTTTGTTTCTTCAGCTTTTGCACCTCGTGGAAAACTCAAAAGCACAGAGACTTCTTGGCCAGGAATGGGTGGTGGATCTTTTGGAAACACAGAAGGGGTAAGTTATATGCCACCCCAGCTCCTTGCACTTCTCTTCAAAGACATCATAATTGATCTGACCGAGGATTCTGAGCATTTTATTTCCTCCAGTGAATGCTCTTTGGACGTTCCTGTATATGTTCTTCATAATTGCGGATCCTGACAGTCAAGGAACAATTCGAGCTTCCAAAGTTCTGCAATCCTCAGGGTTTTCCGCAATCTTGTTCGTTAATTGTTCTTGTTTAATTTTTAGCTTCTCTTTCTTGTTGGCCATTTCCAAAGACAAGATTCATTTCAAAACATCATCAAGCTTCTCCATGGGAGGGATGATGTTCTTGTATTCTTTGATGAATGTGGAAGGGGTGGTTCATCATCTAGGCTGGGCAGGACTGGTTTCTGGATGGTATATGCACTGGCCTCATGCAGGAGACTCAGGCTGCAGGCCTCAGCGTCACTGTCTCCGCCCCGCCCCATTCCACTCCGCCTTGTCCCCTATCTGAAGGTGCCTGTTAATCTCAAGAAAGTGTCTCACAGCACTACTATGCTCCATGTTCTTTACTGAATGCATATGTTTTTAAAAAATAATTCCAAGAACAATATCAAGAATAAATACAAAATTATAAGAAAAATTATTTCAATATGCATACCACTATTTGGTTTGTATTGAAAGAGTTTCTGTATATTAGATTTTAATTTGATATTGTTAAAATACAATATAGTTTTCCATTATTATTTGACTAATGTCATTTTAATCACAAACAGCTGTAGTCTGTTTTCAAATATTATCTCAGAGATAATTAATTTGATTTTGTCTATCATATAGTGCCTAAAAATATGTATTTCAAGTCTCTTCTGTATATTCCTTAAAACTAGCAACTTAATTAAATTTAGATATTGGTGCTTTATTTCCTTTTTTCAATAGATTTTTGGGTGTGGTTTATGCTTGTTGTCAGGACAGCTTTTTTGGTGTTGTTATATTTTTAAATATATTTTATTGATTTATTCATATTACATCTTGTTATCCCATCCCTTGTATCCTCCCATTGCTCGCTCCCTCCCATTTTCCCCTTACTCCCCTCCCCTATGACTGTGACTGAACAGGACTTCCTCCCCCTGTATATGCTCATAGGATATCAAGTCTCTTCTTGGTAGCCTGCTATCCTTCCTCTGAGTGCCACCAGGCCTCCCCATCCAGGGGACATTGTCAAATATGAGGCACCAGAGTTCATGTGAAAGTCAGACCCCACTCTCCACTCAACTGTGGAAAATGTCCTGTCCATTGTCTAGATCTGGGTAGGGGTTCAAAGTTTACTGCATGTATTGTCCTTGGCTGGTGCCATAGTTTGAGCAGGTCCCCTGGGCCCAGATTTGCCCATCATAATGTTTTTCTTGTAGGTTTCTAGGACCCTCTGGATCCTTCTATTTCCCCATTCTTCTATGTTTCTCTCACCTAGAATTCAAATAGGAAATCTTCCCCTCTGTCCCACATTCTTGGCATTGAAGACTTTCATGAGACATGCCCCTTGGGCTAGTGTCCAGATAGAAAGTGCGTATATACCATTTGACTCTGCTTCTGGGTTAACTCACTTATTATGATCATTTACAGTTCAATCCATTTGTCCACAAATTTCTGGAATTCCTTGTTTTTAATAGCTGAGTAGTATTCCATAGTGTAAATGTACCACATGTTTTACGCACCACTTATATGTTTTAAAATATTAGTTACTTCTTCTTGATTTGAATTTGTATCAGTGACACATGCCCGAAAACACGAGAAGGGAATTAATTTGCCTCAGTATTTCAAAAGCTTCACTCCACAACGGGCAAGTGTCATTACAGTAAGACCAAACATGTTGCAGAAGGTTGTGAGTAACAGAGCTGAAGTTCTAATCCAGGGAACCAGAGGAGCCAGAAGATGCCAAGAACATGATACAGCCTGGAAAGAGATGTACCTAAATATCCAATTCCTTGGTTAGAACTACTTAGTGAAAGCTTTTGTAACCTTTCCAGATGACAGTGTAAATTATTTGTGCTCATGGAAATCCATGAGCTCTTTCTGAATTCTCCTTTGTTAGCTAAACTCAGCTGTTCTGGCCTAAACTTTTCTCCCAGCTGACTAATTCACATTGGCTTCTCTTGGCCTGCAACTGCAGTGCTCTGTCTGAATATGGAAGTGCATGTCTGTAATACCAATGCAGGATGCAGAAAGACACAAGGATATATCTGAAGGTTCTCAGGGCAGCAATTTTGTTATTCTCAACAAAGTACAATTATAAAAACTCTGTTTCAAATGATGTGAAATGTTAATATCTATAAAAGAAGTTGTCATGAGCTTCAGGGCATGCATGAACTTATAATTCACACACAGGAAGTCTGCACCAACCACAAACACATAGCATACATAAAATATTATGAATTTACTTAAAAGATTTCTACAAGATCAGAAAAATATACCATATTTAAAAACTACATGTGTTCATAATTATAGAAGATATTTGTTGTTTTAAAAGACTATACCAAATCCTAAATAAGTGTTGATATAAGGAAAAAAATATGAAAAAATTACTGAACAATAGTGGGTATAGGAAGCATGAAGGGAGCTCTTTTCCAAAATCTTTTGAATAATTTCTCAGCCTGAAATTTTGAATGGACATGATATCCACATGATTCAAAAAAAATAAGGTAAAGTATTGAGGAATAATAAACTTGGATGTCACTAAATCTGGAAAAATAGATATGGCAATTCTCAAGGCTACTTGCAATTTCAGTGGATTTTTTTTTTTTTTTTTTTTTTTTTTTTTTTGCCTGAAAAACTTTGGTTGATGACTGCAAATCAATTACAGTTAACTTATTTCTCCCCACTGATCAAAGATTGACTTGAACAGCAAGGGGCTTGTTTCTATGAACAGAGGGTATCACAAACAATTGAGAGAGTTACTTTCTCAGGAGGGAACATTCGTAATTGAAATAGTACAGAAAAAAAAGGTAAAAAAAAAAAAAAACCTTGTGGAAAATTCTGCAGAGTTTATTTCAACAAATATCTAGTCTTGTCTTGAAGTAGTTGTAGATGAACTTCATGTTTAAAAATTTAATTACACTGTTTCATATATATATATATGTATATATGCACAATAATATATATGTATATACATGTACATATAATATGTATGTATACATATATTACTGTGAGGTGTAATGCATATTAGAAAGCCAGGCTATTCAGACAGTTGTGACTATACAAAATTTAACTTATTCTGCAATGAAAAACTAAAAAATTTACCAATATTATGCTAGCATTTCTTAGATAATTATACTCCATCAGCATAAATCATATGTAAGAAACATTGTTGGTTGCTTTAGTAACACTAGTCAACAACCCTGTTATAAGGCTTGAGCAAGTGTCAAATAGTTCATATTTTAATCAATAATCAGCACAGCATTATACTTATATTTGTAATGAAACTATGTACATCTTTCTTTTGTTGTATAATCTTAAATAAGAGCTACTAATAAAGAGACTATAAGCATTAATAACTATCCTCAGTAGAAATAATAAATGAGATGTAAATGTAGTTATTTTACAATACCATGAATATATCAGAATTAAAAAGACAGTACTGTAAGTAAGTGTCATGAATAGAATTGATGGAGACACATAAGAGTTAAACTAACTATTGTGCTGGCAAAACATTTTATAACTCAAACAAAGTTGAAGTACATCAAATTCATAGATAATTTATTTATTATCAGTGTAATAAAAGTAACACATTAGTCATGTCAGATTTATTTGGATTAATAACAATTCATATTAATAGAGTTAAAAACATAAATAATTATAAAAACAATTTTAGATTCTATCTGCTTCACAGGGTAATCACCATTAACCATCAAAATTTAATAAAACTCCTATTATTCAAAGAACAAAATAATTTTACAAAATATACTATTTCATTAATTACTAAAATTTATTTATTTCTAAATAAAATACATATAAATAGATCTAAAATAATGTTGATAGAGACATTCGTCAGGTTACATTTTGTAATAGTAATAGATTAACTTGAGTAAAGTAATAGACCAAATCATCTTCCCAACTATCATAGAAAAATCTGGAACACATACAAAAATATTTCTGTGGCCGACTTTGTGTCACAGTAGTATGTAACATTGAATATATTATTGGCAATGGCTCACTTTTATTTTGTCCTTGAATATAAATCATCTGTAAAAAGTATGCTATAATTTATAATATTCATATACAGATACCATGGGATTAAAATCTTAGTTCATTGTGACAACTTTTTAAGGCTGGTCACCAAAATATTTTTGTCATATGCCTCATAATTAATTATTGGATATGATTCTAATAATAACATCATTTTGGAAAAGGTCTGTTTTTAGTGTTTTCTAGTATATCAGTAATTAATTTTATACTTAAGTAGCTGTCATCTAATATGATGGCAGAATTTTTTTTTACAAGACCTTATTTATAAATGCAAGAAAATTAGTTGCACTTGTTTGAAATGTTCAGCCTGCCTGACAGCTAGTATTAAGCATCCCAGACCTTGGTATTTTGATAACAAGGAACATTATGAACAATGGGCAGTATTTTGTTCAAAAGTAAAGGGTAAAATGGTTAATTAAGCTGTTCTGATGTCTACCATAAGATGAAATGAAATACAAATGAATAGGAGAAAACAATAGAGCATATCACAGCATAAAGTTCATGGGACCACTATTTATTAATATAGGCCAAGGGTAATATTTATCCATTACTTTCTTGAACAAACCTGCTAAGAAATGACATGATATAAAGGTTAAAATACAGACATCTTTTCATTATCTCTAAAAGTGGAACCTGGATATTTTTATGGGTTCATTTTTATGACGGATTCACTTGTCCATGGTTTTATATTGTTGTCTAATGCTGCAGTGCCTTAAATGGCTACTTTTGCAATGCTTTTAAGATTATTATAATGGTCATAAGTCTTCTGATATTTGTTCAATCTGAGGTTTCTTTAATCTGTAAAGTGTAGTTTGTCTGTGTTTACTTCCGTTGGCTACATAGTTCTTTCAATTGTTTTGTTTCATGATTCATAATGAAAACTATTCTAATGATTTCTTGCAAAGTTCTTTACTCTTAATAAATTGCATTCCACTTAAAAGTTTTCAAAGGTTTTCTTTTGATTTGGTTTTTAAAATTTAAATATCATAGATTTTATGTGGACATTATTTCATTCAAAGAATCCAAAGAAAATCTTATATTTGGGTTGTAATATCTTCCCACATTTTGGGAAATTTAGCCATTGATTCCATAAATAGTAACCACATTGTTAATTGTATTTTTCTCTTGTAATTTTATAACTGCATTTTTTTTTATCTGTTAGTATTCTGCTGTACATTGGAAATTTACTATTATTTATAATTTTCTTTTGAACTAAAAAATAATCTCATTTGACTTTTTTTTATTTTATTAATTTATTCTTATTACATCTCAATGGTTATCCCATCCCTTGTATCCTCCCATTCTTCCCTCCCTCCCATTTTCCCCTTATTCCCCTCCCCTATGACTGTTCCTGTGAGGAATTAGCTCCCCCTGTATATGCTCATAGGGTATCAAGTCTCTTCTCTGTGACCTGCTGTCATTCCTCTGAGTGCCACCAGATCTCCCCCTCCAGGAGACATAGTCAAATGTGAGGCCACAGAGTACTTGAGAAAGTCATATCCCACTCTCCACTCAAGTGTGGAGACTGTTCTGACCATTGGCTAGATCCTATTGGGACTCTAGATGAGAGAACCATGTGAGAATAGCAATGTAGAAGGATCCAGTGGGTCCTAGAAACCTACAAATAGAACATTATGATAGGCAGATTTGGGCCAAGGGGTCCCGCTCAAACTAAGGCACCAGCCAAGGACAATACAGGATGTAAACTTTAAACCCCTACCCAGATCTCATTTGACTTTAACTGATGCTTTCCAAGCATACTCTCCAATGCTATTACCCTCTTTATAAATCCTCATTTTAAAATGAAATTAATTTCCAAAATGGTTGTACTAGTTTGCATTCCCACACTGGAGTGGAGAGTGGGATATGACTTTCTCACATACTCTGGTGCCTCACATTTGACCATGTCCCCTGGAGGAGGAGACCTGGTGGCAATCAGAGGAAGGACAGCAGGTCACTGAGAAGAGACTTGATACCCTATGAGCATATAGAGGGGGAGGTAATCCCCCTCAGGAACTGTCATAGGGGAGGGGAATAAGGGGAAAATGGGAGGGAGGGGAGAATGGGAGGATACAAGGATGGGATAACCATTGAGATGTAACAAGAATAAATTAATAAATAATAAAAAATAATAAAATAAAATAAAAGTACAATAGGCAAAAAAAGAAATCAATTTCATTCTTTTTCTAGTAATAGCTATTTTCTTCATATATCATGTTCTTGATAAAATTTAGCTCTTTTGCCTACTTATTGTTAACTGTGGTTCTTTTATTTATTATCTTGAATATTCAGGGCAGTTGAAAAAAATTTTTTATTAGTTTCTAGCTACTTGGTTTGTTCATCAAATTAATGCATAGTTTTCTTTTTCTTTATATACCATGCTGTTCTTTTTTATTACATCATACATCCAAATAACTACACAGACTGAATAGGTTATATTTATGTATTTTGAAATATATACATATGTGCATATATGTACTTAAGTTATAACAACAAATGAAAAAGAGGTCATGAATTTGAAAGCAATCTAGAAGAAGTACATAAGAGGTTTCAGAGAGAGGAAGGAAAGGGAATAATGATGTAGTTATCTTATAATCTCAAAATAATAAAAGAAATGGTTTAAAATAAAGAATAATTATAGTCCTTTTCTGTCTGAAATAGCTTTGTAGGATATTTTTACACTCTTTGTGAATCTGTCTGCTTCTTTTCTTAGGCATGTATATATAATTTTCAGTGTGAGTAGTGTCACCTTTCCCTACTATGATCTTGTAAACTTATGTTGTGTGTAGTATCCCTGAGCAGTAGGAGAGATGCTCTTAAAAGATGTATGTGACATTCTGTTTTCAGCAGGCAGAAGCCATCAAGTATGCCAACTGAAAACATAAAACTGTCCAAAGGCATTTCCCCAGGGTCAAAATGTTGGATGCGTGTTCTACCCTTCACCCTCTTGCGAGAAAAGCTGTAAAGTGAGACTTGTCCTACTGTGTCAAACTGTTTCAACTTACTTCTGAGTTTTGACAAGTCACTACTACAAGCTAATGAGCTTATTCTTGCTCTCAGAGACCTCTGGATATTCAAAATGTCCATACCAACCTGAGAGTTGCATCAGGAAACAGACAACTCAAGTAATAGGGTATTTATTTCTTGATCAGGTATTCATCTCAAATTCCTGATCTTAGGTGTATACACACACACACACACACACACACACACACAAACACACACACACATATATCCCTTACCCCTAATTAACCCAATTGATTAATCTTATATGTATTTATTTTATTATATAGCATATATTACATTTTATTTTTATTGACGATCTAGAATTCTGTTACTGCTTTTTGTGAGCAATGGGCTTAGGCAATTCCTATAAAACACTTTGGCCAACATTAAACAATTGACATTTGATATTGAAAAGCAATCAAGAACAAAAACATGACATCTCACCAAACCATGATAAAACAACTGACTGGCAGAAACACATAAATCTAAACTCAAATAGTATACATTATAAAATAGTCATCTTCTTAAAATAAAACTAAAGCTTTCAGAAGAATTATGAGGTAATCTGCCTCATCTATCATAAAGTGTTTTTAGGTGTAACAGCAAAATGGGACAAATAAAAATTTCCCCAAAATTAAAGAAATTTCTTTATGAAATGCCTATTGATAATATGGATTATTCATGAAAATATGAAAAATATATACATGACAATATACGTTTTTGAACTTTTTATAATTTCATTATTTATTTATGTATTAATGTATTATTTATTTATTTATTGGTTTTTTGAGACTTAGTTTCTCTGTGTAGCATTGGCTGTCCTGGAACCACTTTGTAGACCAGACTGTCTTCCATCTCACAGAGAACTGCCTGCCTCTGTCTCTCTGAGTATTGGATTACAGGCGAAGGGCCACTACACCCAGTTTATAATTTTATATTTTATTAAATTCAGCCAGAGCTCCTATAGACCTCTACCTAGTATATATTATAAGTGTTTATTGATAAGTACAGACATTTTTGAGTCATGAAACATAGAAAAATCAGGCTGTTAATGACCTTGAAGTTTCATACCGTTGGATGATTTTCACATATCTACAATTTGCTGCGCACACTACTGGGGATATAAGTAATTATCATTTATGATTGAGCACATACCATGTGTGTTCTTTTGGATCTGTGTTTCCTCCCTGAGGATGTCTTTTCAAGTTCCATTAGTTTATCAAAAAATTTTATCATTTCCTTGTTTTTTTCCCTTTTTTTAGTAAATTTTCTTTAATTTTAAATATACATATATATTATTATACATATGTACAACAAACTACCTAAAGCAAGAAGAACCATGACACAATAAGATATTACATGAATGCTACATGCTTAGAGATTTGGACACTTCTATTTGGCAGCCTTGAAGAAAACATCCTTCCTATCTGGGAGAATATAAATCAGTATCTATGATATCTCATCATTATCACCTTAAAACATCTATGCAGACCTAAAAACATCTTTTTAAAATATATTTTATTAATTTCCTCATATTACATGTAAATTGTTATCCCATCCCTTGTATCCTCCCATTCTCCCCTCTCTCCCATTTTCCCTTTACTCCCCTCCCCTATGACTGTGACTGAGGGGGACCTCCTCTTCCTATATATGCTCATAGGGTATCAAGTCTCTTCTTGGAAACCTGCTATCCTTCCTCTGAGTGCCACCAGGTCTCCCCCTCCAGGGGACATGGTCAAATAAGAGGCATCAGAGTACGTGTGAAAGTCATACCCCACTCTCCACTCAACTATAGAGAATGTCCTGTCCATTGGCTAGATCTGGATAAGGGTTCAAAGTTTACTGTATGAATTGCCCTTGGCTGGTGCCATAGTTTGTGCAGGACCACTGGGCCCAGATCAGTCCATCATAATGTTCTTCTTGTAGGTTTCTAGGACCCTCTGAATCCTTCTATTTCTCCATTCTCACATGCTTCTCTCACCTAGAGTCCCAATAAGATGTCCTCTCCTCTGTTCCACTTTCCTGGTAAGTGAAGACTTTCATGGAACATGCCCCTTGGCCTAGTGTCCAGATAGAAGTGAGTATATACCATTTGAGTATTTCTGCTTCTGGGTTAACTCACTCATTATGATCATTTCTAGTTCAATCCATTTGTCCACAAATTCCTGGAATTCCTTGTTTTTAATAGCTGAGTAGTATTCCATAGTGTATATGTACCACAGTTTCCTTATCCATTCTTCTACTGAGGGACACTTAGGCTGTTTCCAGGTTCTGGATATTATGAATAAGGCTGCTATGAATATGGTTGAGCATATGTTCTTGTTGTGTGCTGGAGCATCTTCTGGGTATATTCCAAGGAGTGGAATAGCTGGGTCTTGAGGAAGCCTTATTCCCAGTTTTCTGAGATAGCTCCAGATAGATTTCCAAAGTGGCTGTACTAGTTTACAATCCTACCAACAATGAAGGAGTGTTCCTCTCTCTCCACATCCTTGCCAACATGTGGTGTCACTTGAATTTTTGATCTTAGTCATTCTGATGGGTGTAAGATGGAATCTCAGAGTTGTTTTGATTTGCAATTCCCTGATAACTAAGGAACTTGAGCATTTCTTTAAGTGTTTCTCAGCTTTTGATAATCCTCTGTTGAGAATTCTCTGTTTAGTTCTGAGCCTCATTTCTCAATTGGTTATTTGGTTTGTGGTGTTTAATTTGTTGAGTTCTTTATATATTTTGGATATTTTTATATATTTTGGGTATTTGAAAATCTATGGGAAATGGATGATTTCATTGATCAATTCCACTTGCCAAAACTGAGTGAAGAACAGATAAACAAGGTAAATAGTCTTATTTCCCCTATAGAAATAGAAGCAATCATTTCCTTGTTTTTAAACTGAATAGTAGTCCATTGTTTAAATTTACCACAGGTTATCCATTCTTCAGTAGTGGGACATCTAGATTCTTTCTAGATTCTGGCTATTAAAAATAAAGCTGCTATGTTCATAGTTGAGCAAATATCCTTGTTGTGTGGTAGAACATTGTTTGGGAATATGTCCAAGAGTGGTATTGCTGTATCTTGATATATCACTAGTCTCAATTTTCTGTGAAAGCACAAGTTTGATTTCCAAAGTGGTTATAAAAGTTTGTATTCCCATCAGCAATAGAGGAGTACTCCCCTTTCTCCACATCTTTGCCAGCGTGTGCTGTCACTTGAGTTTTTTATTTTTTTTTATTTTTTTTATTTATTTTTTTATCTTATCCATTCTGACACGTCTAAGATGGAATCTCAGATACTTGCAGGGATAAAGATAGAGTAGATAGAGCAGAGATTGAGGGAATGTCCAACCAATGCCTGGCCTAATCCAAGAACAACCCTATGGGAGAGAGCATCCCCTGACACTATTAACGATACTCTGCAATGCTTGTAGACAGGAGCCTAGTAGAATCGTTCTTTGAGAGGCTCCATCCAGCAGCAGTTCAGAATAGATGCTGAGACTTGCAGCCAAACTTTGGGCAAAGCACAGAGTCTAGTGAAAAAAGATGGGGGATGGGTAAGGAGGATAAAAGAACCATGTGGTGATAAGAGCTCCACAAGAAGACCAACAGAGCCAACTAACCAGGGCCTAGATGGGCTTATGGAGTCTAAAGCACATAACCAAGGACTATTCACAGACTGGACCTAGCTTCTCTATTTAGATGTAGCCAATGGGCAGCTCAGGCTTCATTTGGGGAGTGGGAGTTGTCTCTGATATGGACTCTGTTGTCTGCTTTAAGATCACTTGCTCCTGGTGGTACTACTCTCTTGCCAGGCTACAGAAGAAGAATATAAGCTCAGTCTTGATGAAACTTGATGAGCTGAGGTGGGTAGGTAGGCAGCACCCCTTTTCTGAGGAATAGGAGAGGGGGTATGGAGGAGAGAGTGGGGAACTGGGAGAAGAGGAGGGAGGGGCTGTGACCTGGATGTAAAATGAATAAATAAATACATTAATAATAACAATATAATCATCATCCAAACCTGCTCTTAATTCTGTGAGCTACAGTAATGACTGACCTGTAAAGTCCTGGCAAATGATGAAAAGGTGGCTGGAACATTATGGAAGGAACCATCCATTTTCTTATTGGATTCAAGCTACACTTCACAAGATAATACCCATAAATGTTACCATTATGAGACTATGAATTTGTGGTTATATAGGTCTTAGGCTTTAGGGGGAAACCACTAACATTTTTCTTCTAATTATATATACCAACACTCAAACTCTTTTTTTAAAATCATTTTTTAATTAATTTATTCTTGTTACATCTCAATGGTTATCCCATCCCTTGTATCCTCCCATTCTTCCCTCCCTCCCATTTTCCCCTTATTCCCCTCCCCTATGACTGTTCCTGAGAGGGATTTACTCCCCCTGTCCAGTGCATCTATTCATAAATTTTAAGTAAATTAGTACAATAACTAAACTCAGAGAGAAATAATGGACTGGAATTTATTAATTATATTTCAGTTAGAAGAGTTATATACATCTACATGTGTCTATATGTAAAGGCCTGTGTGTGCATATGCAAATTTACATGGGAACACATGCACATACAACTGAGAGTCAAAGGACAATCTCAGGTGTAATTCCTATTCAGGTGCCATTCACTTTCATATTTTGAAACAGGCTTTTTCTCATTGGCCATATTCACTGATTAATTAGACTATTCTTTTTTATATTTATTTATTTTTTAAATTAATTTATTCTTGTTACATCTCAATGGTTATCCCATCCCTTGTATGATGACCATCAGTTCCAGGAATCCTCCTGTCTGTAACTTCTCAGATCTGAGAACTCAATATTTACATGGGTTCTCAGGTTTTAGTTCAAGTTCTCAAGCTTGTATAGTAAGTTGTGTGGACTTAGGCTTCCCTCAAGCTTTTAGATTGCATGTTTGAACAAGAAATACCACCAGGAGCACTACAAAGGTTTTTTTGAGAAGGCAAAATTTTAGGCACATAATTTTTAATGGTGTTATTTACTAATGAGAAAGTTTAAATTTGTTTACAAAGGCATCAAGGCCAGTGGATCTAGACCCAGGGAGCCTGCACAAACCTAGGACAATGATTGCAGAAACCTAGACACCCTGTTCAGATGTCACTAATTCACAATTGATTCTCCCCTTTGGGGTGGGTGGAGCAGGGACTGCCTCTGACATGAGCTCTGGTGTCAGCAATTTCATCACTTACCCTTGGTGGGGCGGCCTTTTGGAGACAGGGATACATAGATAGATCTGGTAGGCTGTGGTCAGATGGTGGGGGAGGAACTCCCACCCCATTCCAGTCAGAGGTCCAGGGGAGAGAAATAGGGCAGAAGAGAGAAGGATAGCAGGAAGGGGAAGATATGAACAGGGGATAACAATCAGATTTTAATGTGAGTAAATTACAATAATAATATTTTTTTAAAAAGAAACAAAAATGTATTTATACAATCCTGTTACATATTTGTGTTAGTTTAAAAATTCATATGTACATATATTTACTATGTAGACATTTCTAATTTATTTAAAGTTTTTAACATTTTAGTAATCCAATTAATTAGTCATATAAATCTTATTTTTATAAGCACAATTTAGAAACTAGTATGTACTTACCAATTTCACATGCACTCTTGTAACACTTAAGAAAGCATAAGGTTTAGTCTACCATCTTAAATTTATATGAGTTCTTTAACTATTCAGAAGGTTTTATTTGCTAATTAGACAATTGGAGTACTTAAAAAGAAATTGAATATATTAAATTTATGAAGGTAGTTTAAAATGTTGAAGGTGTTTAATTAACCAAGTGTGTAATGGTACCAACATTATTCAAAAACTTATTAAAATAGGTATAAAATTTACTAGATTTAGAAATATAATATTCCTATGTAGAGCTTAAAAGCTTAAGGAAGAACTAGTTTTAGGATTTGTAAGTTTAATAAATTGAAAATTAATTTTTTATGATTCAGGGTTTATTTCCAATATTTTGAAAATGCTATTGTAGGTTGTTTAGGATAATTAATAATACAAGTTAATTTTTAGTTGAACAACTCATATTCATGTCAAATACTATTCTATTTTTAGCACAAGAATATATATCCTAGGTTTAATAGATAAGTGAGTCAATAGATAAGGTAAAATATAAGGTCTTCAATAAAAAATAAGGTCTTCAAAACCCTCAAAGACCTACATAATACAGCATTTAAAAATATTTTTTATTGTTTTGAGGATTCTTTGAAAATGAGATAGGTTAACTCCTGGCAACACTCAGCCTACCTCAAAGAAGGTGATGAGCATAGAAGAACCTTGTTACGGAGTTGGCTTCAGATGTGGCAAAGAAGAAACTTCAAAAACGTCCTCGTTTTCTGCCATAGACAGAATTCTGCCTGAAATGGGCAAGCGTGGATGCAAGTGGAGTTGATGGCCAAACTTGAGGTCCCTGCTTCACAAATATGTCTGTAAGATAGATAGTGGACCAGAAAGATGAAGATGATGCTCCAACATGTTAGAGTGTTTTAGAGTCACTATTCAGGCACCAACATGTTTTTGTCTTTTTTTTTTTTTCTTAATTTTGGAAGCTGCTAAGCTTCATTTCCTGTTTACTCAGGTAATTTTATTTCTTCTGAAGTCTGATGGGGTTGAAGACAGGTAATTTAGTTTACAATTAAGCTTAGTTATTTAGGAGTTAAAATGTTTTTAGGTTGTTAGACAGTATAGGTGGACTTTTTATTAGACTAAAAAGTAGAATTGCTGAGGAATGTTGAGTGGATGATAGCAGTTGTCAAGAAAGCACTTTTTAGCCAATCAGCAGGGCAGAATGACAGGAAGTGGAAAGCAGGGCTTCCAAGGGATGTTGGAAGAGCCTGTGGCTCGATAGTTGACAGTTAGGGAGAGTAACTGTCCTAGGAGCATCAATTTGATCTCAAATTACAGACCTATTCTCACATCCTTCTCTCCCAGATAGCTCTTTCATTGTAGGCAGTGGCTAAGCAGGAAACAGCAGCTACATGAGGCTTTGCAGAATGTACTTATTAGGGGAAGATCTTTCCTATCTGCTAATTTAATGCTTCCAAACCCATCCAGCTTCTGAAATTTTGGGTGTGGTCCCTAGAAGACATACTTAAATAAGTCTTGAACTTTTAAACTCTATCCGGTATAGATGGTTCAGAGGTTAATTCTGAAGATTTAAAATTTTGTGCCAAAGACTCTGATTTCTCACATCGTACTCCTGGTTCTAGACTCAACTTCATAGACTCCTAAAAGGCTGTAATATTAAAGTGTCCTGGATAGAGACATCTATTTCAGAGACCATGGTCTTCTGTAACTTCAAAGGTCTGAGTTAGAGAGTGATCAATTGTTTTGGCTGCTGAACTTGTCTGCATGGGTCACTTGGCCCCTGCAATTTGTCTTCTTGCTTAGGGACTGAAGTTGTTGCCCCATGCTTGACAACAGATGTGCTGGATTCTTTGCTGGCTCCTGTTAGAAAGTAATCCTTGGCTTTTTGCTTGGGGTGCAAATTTTTGCATGATCAAAATTGCCTGGCCTTGTCCTGTCCTCAGAAATAGTCGCAATTCTATGTGCTGTTCAGAATATCTGCCTTTTGGGCTTTGTTTTGTTTTGTTTTTTGCTTCTGTCCTATTTAATTCAGAATTCAACCCAAAGTTTCCATGCACATGAAATGATGGAACACCTGGAGCTCTGTTGGTTCAGGGAAGTTCAGGTACCCCTGGAACATCTATCAGATGACTGAGCATTTTACAGTATTTCTTCACATGTTAAAAATTTAGTTGTTCCTGCAAAGTAGAAACCTTCTGGGACATATGCCCTTCCAGTTCTCCTCTGAATGAAGGAGAGAGTTGGAATGGAGACCATACTATGGGTCCTACAAAATAGAATTCGACCCATGATCTGATAACCAATGATGTTTATCTCCTGTTTTCTCTTCTTGATGGCAAGGATCTAGGGATTCCAAAATAGAAGTAATAAAAGAGCTTTGAACTTGCAGGGGAGGAAGAATTGCCAAATTCTGAAAAAATATATGATTTCTCAGGATCTGCCAGCTGAAAATTAGTCTGGGATGTGCCCAGACACAAATAGTTGGTCAGGAAACAGGTCCTATTGCTCTGGAATTGCCAAGTTTTTCCCTCAGAAAGGTTTGGGAGATCAGACAGGCTTGAGCTAGTGTTGGAGGACCCAGAGGACAGTCTGTAGTCACTAGAACTTTTTCCCTTTTTACAGTTGCAGCCAGGTGGGACAACCTCCTGAGCCACAATGCCAGAGATGGAAGAAGACACATGGTGGGACACTGGTAAACTAAGTTCCACAAGTGTCGCCATGAACATCTCTGTATCTGTCCCACAGGTCCAGAAGCCAGAGGTAAGCTTTAATGGCTTCCCCAAATTTCCCAACATGGATGCTGGGTGAGGATGTAGTTTTCCCAGATCTGTTTGTAGTTATACTTGAGAGTTTCCTGTAATGTTCTGAAAGCGTTGACTTTTTGTTTTAATCAACTATAGGAAGTAGATATTTTTCCAGGCATCTGCATTGTCGGGCTAGAGGGTCACACAGCATTCAAACACCTTCCTTGAGGCCGCATAGTCTTCCAAGAACAAATAGGTGCAACCTAGAAAAAAACAAACCCCAAGGTGCATGAGATTAATTTTCACTGAGCATTTAAAGCACTGCACACATTCCCAAAACTCCTTGTTCCAAAGATGGAGGAGGGCTTTGGAATGCTGGACATGTGCACTAAGGTGTCCTGACAGCTCCTGGACCTTGTAGCAGGAGTGGTCTTGTAGGACATCTCCAAGCAAGCAGTATAAAATTGGTATTTCTTTTTTCTCTAGTTCTCACATAGGGATTTCTTCTGCTTTCCCATGCTGCCCAGCCCTTTCATAACAGATGACCATGTCTTCCCGCATCTCCAGCTTCTCAAATATCTGAAGGGCAGATGTGATACATACCAACTCAAAAGAGCAGACCTGCAAGCTGGCACTGAATAGCCCAGTGAGCGGACACTTGACAACAATAGAAAAATCCTCAGATGTTCCAGGATAGATGTAATTTTATCTTTAAACTGGTCTGCAAGAGCCTGTGTTTGCCTAATCGTTCATTCTACGTGCCCCGTGCTTCCTCTTTCAAGTTTTGTCCAGAGGATCAAGGCTGATGTCTGAATGGTCCAGAATTTTGGTTGTGAAAGTAAACAAGATGTGAAAGCTGGCAGCTCCTGCTCCATTAGCTGATGAACTGGGTTGTTCTGGAAATTTGTGCAGACTCTGAGGATAACAGCAAGCTTCTGTGCACATAGGTCAGGCATTCTGAACCAGTCAATATCTGCTAAGTTAATTTCATTCAGAATCGTATCATCATTAAGCTCGAGAGTCTTGGTTAAACATTGCGGGTGACTGGGGGCCAGGCTGAACTCACATCTGGAAGGGAAATCCTCTTCTCCCCTGACATCTAGAATCAGCTGTGACACATAATTTTCCTGGAATCGTGTCATTTTTCCCAAGCATCTGTCAGATCAATCTGTAACTTGCTGGTGTCTTTGGCAGTACTGAACCAATCTTTTGTTTCTTTATATTCATAATAACATAAAGATACATGTGTACATTAAAGATGGAAATGAATAGCCAAAAGTCAACCTGAATCATCTTCAAATAAATTCTCTACTTTCAGCACTTGATCAATATGGTTTTCAGCAAGAGCAAAAAGCTGAGGTGAGCGCTCCGCAAGCAACTGTTGGTGAATATTCACATATCTCAAAGTCCACGAAGGCAAGCTCTGGAGAGTGTTAGTTTATGTCTGATGTTCACTAGGACAATGTGTGCTATTAACAGCATTATGGTCTTTGAAGTTAGGCTGTAGACTGATTCACCATCTAGAATGAGTAGATCCATATTAACAGCATCCAGTCCTTGGACCTCACTGAACTGCTCAAGATGAACAGGTGTCAAGAAGTCCTTAGTGTGCAAGTCCACAAGGGACCACTCCATTATTCTGAACAAAAAGCTGTGAGCTGCTCACACCAGCTGCTGTCTTTCAATTTCTTCCATATATGTAGAGCAATGCAGGAAATTTCCTATTTACTTCTCCAGATAGCTATCAATCTTTTCTTCAGCCATCACTGTTGCTGAATTTAAAATATTTTGTGTCACTGAATGTGAGGACATGGCCTTGTAGCTCCCTTCTAACAGCATGTCTAAGGAAACTCCAATATCTGAGTCGCAGACGCCCTTCTGATACTTTAACAGCAGCTCCTCCTCTGTGGGAAAAGCCCTCAGAAACGTCAGCTCTAGAGTCCACATTGCTGTACCCCAAACGGAGCCCCACGAGGGAGGAGAGTGCAAAGTCGTTGACGTCTAATGGCCACAGGTACTTTAAAGGCACCCACAATACTAGAGTCCTATGTGAGTACATAGGTACATGGGGGCAGCCATCTGAATATTAATTTTTTAAACCGAAGCAAACTCTAAATAAAATTTTGGTACATGAAAGACTCCTTTGAGAACATAATGAATTTCAGAGCTCTAGTTAGTTCTGTGTTTTGTTTGTCTAATACACAACATGGTAATTTTCTTTATGGCTCAGTTTTTCTGTTTCCGTTTCATTCCTTCCCATTGTGAGCCTCTTTTCTGTCAGTGGGAAACAGATCTTAGCATTTTATTAAAGACATAGGTCTGTATTTTTGCGAGAGGATCTAATGTTCCTGTATGATCTCCTTTCCTGAGTGCGATCAAATTAAAGAAGTAAAAGATTCTCTTCTGTGTTACTCAAGATTATCTGGAGAGACAAACTGAGATTAGGTACACGTCACTTTGTTTTTTTAAATTGTATTTATTTTTAATTTAGGTATTCACTTTACATCCCTATCGTAGTCCCTCCCTCTTGTCCCTCTGGCCCCTCCATCCCACCTTTTTCCCTTACCCCTGTCCCATTGTCTTCAGAAAAAGGGATTTCATCAGCACCACCAACAACTCTAGCACATCTATTCGAATCAGGATTGAGCTCATCCTCATCCACTGAGAACAGGCAAGGCAGCCCCATTAGGGCTAAGTGATCGAAAGCAGACCATGTCATTGACAGCACCCTCTTAACTTACTAGGGGACCCTCAATAAGATTAAACTGCTCCTCAGTTACATGTGTGCGTGGGGGTAGGTCCAGTCCATGCATGCTCGTCAGTTGGTGCTTCCATCTCTGTGAGCCCCTATGGGTCTAGGCTAGTTGATTAGTTTGTCTTCTTGCATCATTCTTGTCCCATTCAGGTCCTTCTAAACCCCACCCACATCCCTTTCACGGCTATGAGTCTCATCATTTGATTTGATCAGCTGTTGGGTGGGGCCTTTCAGAGAACAGTTAAGCTAGGCTCCTGTCTTTAAACATAGCAGAGTATCTTCAATGGTGTCAGGGGTTGGCTCTCTCCCATGGGTAGGTCCCAGGTTGGGCCTTGCATCTGTTGATCATTTCCTTAGTCTCTATCTTTATCTTTGCACATCTTGTAGGTCGGGTAAATTTTGGTTAGAAGATTTGTAGGTGGACAGGTCTGCCTCTCCCACAACTATAGGTCCTGCCTGACTAGATGATGGCCTCTTCAGTCTTTCCCCAGTCCCAGGAGGCTCAGCCTGAGACATGCCTATAATCCCCCCAGTGATGCTCTCTGCCTTTATTTTCTCTCCAGGCCCTCAAATGTCCCCTCTCCTCTATTCCCACATCTGATACCCCAACCTCGTTTCCCTCTCCACACCCTCTCTTATCCAGTTCTCTCTCCCACTGCCTCTTCCACTGTGTATTTTATTTACCCCTCTGAGTGAGATTCATGGCGGGCCCCCCTTGGGCTGTCCTTGTTACTTAACATCTTTGGGTCTATGATTTGTAGTATATCCTGTAATATATGGTTAATATCTTTTTATAAGTGTGTACAAGATATGCATGTCTTTCTGGGTCTGGGTTACCTCACTCAGGATGATCCTTTCTAGTTCCATCCATTTGCATCCAAATTTCATGATTTTCTTGTTTTTAATAGCAAAGGAATTAAACACTAACAAGTCAAATAATCCAATTAAAAAAGGTTGGTACAGAGCTAAACAGAGAATTCTCAGGAAAAGAATCTTTAATTTTAAATTTTATTAATTTATTCAGATTACAACTCAGGTGTTATCCCATCACTTTTACCCTCCCATTCCTCCCTCTCTCCTGCTTTCACCCTATTTCACCCGCCCCCAGTTCTATGACTGAGGGGGACCTCTAGAGGGTCCTAGAAACCTACAAGAAGAAAATCATGATAGGTCAATCGGGGAACAGGGAGTTCTGCTCAAACTATTGTACTAACCAAGGACAATAAAATAGGAAACATCGAACCCCTACTCTGATCTACCCAATGGACAAGACATTCTCCACAGTTATGTGGAGAGTGGGGACTGACTTTGACATGAACTCTGGTGCTCCATATTCGACCACTTCTCCTTGGTGAGGAGGTGGCATTCAAAGAAAGAATAAGCAGGATACCAAGATGAGACTTGATAGCCTATGACCATATAGTGGGGGAGGAAGTACCCCTCAGTCAACAAAGAATCTTGAATGTCCAAGAAGCACGTCCATCCCCACTCCTTCTTAGTTACTTCCCTCCACCCACCTTTAATGTCTATTTTATGTCTCCTTCTGAGTGAGATTTAAGCACCCTACCTTGAGCCCTCCTTGTTACACAGCTTCTTAGTGGATGATAAAATGTTAACCTATACGTTATGGCTAATAACCTTTTATAATTGAGTACATACCATGCATGCATATCTTTTGGGGATTGGGTTACCTTACTCAGGATGATGTTTTCTTTTTCCATTCATTTTCCTGCAGGTTTTATGAAGTCTTTCTTTGTAATACTGTGTACTATTCCATTGTGTAAATGTTCCACATTTTCTTTATTCACAAAAGTACCACAAATGAATAACAAATGCATCACATTTTGCTTTGATGTATACTTTCCTTATGTTTTCTTTGCTGTTGTGGTGACAATTCAAGGTTTAGAAATGAAATTCTCATGATTGTTTATACGTTACCTCACCTTTTTGCAATCTTACTGTGCATAAAATTAAACCCATAATTTAAAAAATAAAAGCTTTCAAATGATATATCAAAAAATTAACTGAAGGTAGAAATAAATGTTATTGCTCAATTTCTTTTTCTTTAAGTCAAGATTTTTTTGTTTTTGTTTTTTTGAGACAGGGTTTCTCTGTGTAGCCTTGACTATCCTGGACTTGCTTTGTAGACCAGGATGGCCTAGAACTCACAGCAATCTACCTGCCTCTGCTCCCAAGTGCTGGGATTAAAAATCTGTGCCACCTCCGCCAGGCAAGTCAATAAAAACTTTTAAGGTATAAGTTCTTTCTTTTACAGTCCATCCAGGTTACATGTGTTCAGGATGTCTGAAAACAGCCCTCAAAAAGGATCCAGTGTGCTTTTTATCAATTTATTGTTTAAAAAAGAAAAGGAAAAAAAGAAAAGTAAAATAATGCTCAACATCATTAGTCATTGGGAAAATGCAAATTGAAATGACTCCGATATTCCATCTTACACCTGTCAGAGTGGCTAAGACTAAAAACTCAAGTGACAGCATACGCTGGTGATGATATAGTGAAATGGGAAGACTCTTTCATTGCTGGGGGGAATGCAAACTTTTACAATCACTTTGGAAATCCATCTGGGTCTTTCTCAGAAAAAATGGAAATAGTACAAGACCAAACTATGCCACTTCTGGGCATATATCCAAAAGATGCTCCACCATACAAAAAGGACACTTGCTCAACTATGCTCATAGCAACTTTATTCAAATAGCCAGTAACTGGAACCAACCTCAATGTCCCCCAACTAAAGAATGGTTTAAAAAAGCATTGTACATTTATACATGTCATTTTATTATGAAGGATTCTCAGATTCAATAATGAGGGCTCAAACTCAGTAATGAGCTTGCTTTTGAAAACTGTAGTCTCAGATTACTCAGCATTACAGTTCTAGTCTAAACCTGAGTCTCTCAACACTGGGGAAGTCAGTGATGTGAATTACAACCCAGAATCAGAGGTGCCGAACCATCAGTAATAGCCAAAGCTGTAGGTCCAAAACCAGCACTGGAGTCCACCTTCTAGAGAGGACAGAATACCAGAACTAGGCTATGCAGCAAAGTATAAATTACTCAGAGTTTCATATTTTTTTCTGTTCTATTCACACAGAAAGAAAATAGAATCACAGAAGATTATCCTCAAAAAGGAACAGATAATATAATGGGCTACACATTTATTATAAAATCTTATTGCGATACTGAAATAAATTATTAAATTTACAGAAAAACTGATGGATCTATAATTATGTGAAAGAAATTAATAGAAGCTCATAAAAATTCACATTTCTGTCATATTCAAGTCTTTTATTTAAAAAAATTGTGTGTGTGTTTTTGTATGTGTGTGTGTGTGTGTGTGTGTATGTGCTCGCATGCGCATGAGCGTGCTTGCATGTGTGTATGTGTGTATGTGTTCACTGGCCTTACCCTATAAGTGCACCACTAGAGAGGCAAAAATATTTTAGTTGAAAGCTACTGAGGTAATATAATATATGTGACTTGAAGCATGAAACAAGAAAAAGGACTAATGGGGGTGAAGTGGTCGAAACATGTATGTGCAAAGACATTTGAAAAAGGTATGAGTGGGAATATCACCAAAAACGAAGAATGTATACACTACCATAATGAAACACATTATTTTGGATGTAGATTATAAATTAAAATTAAACTGTACAAAATATTTAAATAAGAAATTCAGATGCTTTAAATAATCTGCTTGTGACTTCCTTGTGTATGCCTTGCTGAATGTTTTTTAAATTCATGATTATTTGAATTATTTATCATTTAAAAATTGGCAAACCTTTTCATGGCCATCCTTTCTGAAGTTTGGTTGCTTATTTCAATCTCCATTTCAGAGTGATGAAATTTCAGGTTATTTATAAAAGCTTACCTCAGTTAGTGCTTACATTTTCAAAAACAAGTTCATGAATATATGCCATAATTCTGAAAAGTAGTTCAAAGAATATTACCTTGGCTCACTGACATTTTATGTCTATTCCTTCTGTTCAGTATCATGAGAGGGCATCCCAGTGGATATTTCTGGCCTTAGAAAAGGTCAATTTCTCTTTTAAATTATTATTTGAAGATTTTTATGAACATATACAACCTATCTAAATCATATCCAGTTCTCAACTCTGCCAACTATCCCAAGACGCTTCCCACATTTCTCTTCAAATTTCATGTTCTCTCTCTTCTAGAAATAACCCAAGAGTCCAATTAGAGCTTTCCATATGAGTATGGATGATAGCCTAACCATAGCCTACAACCACCTATGAAGTTTGACTCCTCCTCATCAGCAGCTATAACAACAGAAGTTTGAACAGTGGTATTCCATCTGAGTGAAAAGACCTTATTTTCAGAAAACATTTTTTAGTAAGTGAAAATTTCAGTCCAATGAAATCATTATTCCCAAAAAAGTTCATTAGTCAGTGAGGCTTCAGAGGCACACAAAACAATATAGGAATTATTGATGCCCATAAGAAAGTAGACGCTAAGACCCTCTTGCCAAAGACATCATATGCTTTGGCTACAGGTCATAAGGAGATAAAGAAAGAAGAAATGGCTCAGTGATTAAAAGCACTCAATGAGATTCTATACCCAGCAAAAACAAGGAGGCTCTTAGTCATTTTTAGTTCCAGTTCCTAGTGATCCACCCTGTCCACTTCGGCCCTCTGTAGGTATGGCATATACATGATACAATAGTATACATGCCAGCAAAATACTCGTACACATTAAATAAAGATTATATTTTAATTAAAAATAAAAAATTAAATCACATTTGTTTTTTAATTATA
This sequence comes from Acomys percivali, assembly GCA_907169655.1. Taxonomy (NCBI): domain Eukaryota; kingdom Metazoa; phylum Chordata; class Mammalia; order Rodentia; family Muridae; genus Acomys; species Acomys percivali. The sequence continues at coordinate 118,304,335 of OU015745.1, forward strand.
ATTTATTCACACATTATATACCGATTGTTATCCCCTCACTGTTATCTACCCGTTCCCACCCTCCGTCCCTCTCTGCCCTATTCCTCTCCCTTAGACCTTTGGCTCGGTGGGCAGGGGAGTCCTGCTACATCACCGTCTGGCCACAGCCTATCACGTCTCATCAGGGTAGCCTGCATCCCCTTCCTCTGTGTGCCCTCAAGGCCACCATGATAAAGGGTAGTGATCAAATCATTGACACCAGAGTGCATGTCAGAGGTTCAGCATCAATCTCCCCTCCCCTCCCCGCACTTGGAGAATGAGCTGTCCATGGGCTATGTCTGAACAAGGGCTCTAGGCTCTCTGCATGCATTCTCCTTGGTTAGTGCATCAGTTTGTGCAGGTCTCCATGGGTCCAGATCTGCAGGCCTTGATAGTCTCCTTGATGGCTCCTGGTTCTTCTATCATACGATCCTCAGCTCTCTGCCTACAGTGCAGCTTTGAGTCCCAGTACATGTCCTGATCCCCCACTGGGTGGAGTCTCTCAAAAGACATCTATGCTGCCTGGTTATGAAAGAGTAGCCAGGCTCGCTAGCTTTCATGGTCTTAAAAGGTGGTATGCACGTTCTTAAAAAATAAATTGTTTTATCCAGCAATAGATCTTGCATGCTATAGTAGTGACCTACTTGACAAGAAAAATACATATATCTGTCATACTCAAGTCTTATATTTTTAAAAATGTGTGTGTGTGTCTCTGTGTGTGTGTGTGTGTATGTGTGTGAGTGTGTGTGTGTGTGTGTGACTTGGCCACAAAAATAGCCACCATGGGAGGGAGGGAGGAATAGGAGGATACAAGGGAGGGGATAACCATTGAGATGTAATATGAATAAATTAAATACATTTTTTAAAAAGATAGCAAAAACAAAAAAGAGTATAAATTGAGAAAAGTTGAAAAGGTGCTCTTTAAAGTTAGAAACAACTTCTATTCCTGTTTTGGTTGTTTTACATTTTATTGACAGGCAATTAACTCTACTATTTTTAAATCCAAGGAGTAGTATGATACTTTGCCAATTGAAGTATTTGTTTAAAAACGCTGCCAAGACAGTGCAAGCAAGTCCTCAATAGTTCCTGTCTCACAAACATGTCTGTCAGATATATCGGACCTGAAGGCTGAAGAAAGATGCTCAAACATTACAGAGAGTTTTGGGTGACACTCAGGTAGCAAACTGTCTCTGTCATCTTTTCATTTGGAAAGCTACTAACCTGCACTCCCAGCATACTCAGGTAATCAAGTTTATTCCTTCTCAAGGCTCTGATGGGCTTGAAGACAGGTCTAGATAGATGTTTTAAGTCGATAATGATAAGTTGTGATAGAATTTGATTTACATTCAGAATTTTAGACACACCAAGATAGGAAAGATGTCTTCTTCAGGACTGTCAAATACAAATACTCAAAACACTAAGAATGTAACATTTACATAATTGCTGATTGTTTTGTGGTTCTTCTGGCTGCAGGTAGTTTATTGTATACATGTGTAATAATATAAATATATATGTAAAATTTTTAATTTAAAAAGTATTAAAGTAAATAAAAATTATGTGGCATGCCTTATAGTTTATATGTAATTTACTGAATTTCAGATTTCTAGTAACATCATAATCTATACCATGACGTCTCAGAATCATGACTGCCCAAACTCAAAGGCAATGGTCAATTTCCATAACAAAGAATGACATCAGTGGGCATGTCCAGTTAGATAGGGAACATTCCATGGTCCCTCAACTCTAAAACAAAACAACAACAACACAGCAAAGGAACTCAAGAAGACTGGTAGGCAAAAATGGAAGCCCAAAAGATGGTCTTCCCTGGTGATGAACACAATTGGTTGTCCAATGTCAAACAGTCAGCTTTGAAAACACACAAGTACCTGGAATGAACAGTTTGTATTTAGAAATATATACATACCTAATAAATATGTATATGTATTATTGATTAATGAAAAATGAGGTTATGAATTTAAATGAGACTAGAGAGAAGTTTGTGGGAGGGTTAGGAGTGTGGAAAGGAATGACAGATAATTTTAATTTATTATAAACTTAAAAATTATTAAAATATACTATAAATTATAGGAGTCTAGAGGATCATAGTAAGGAGAATATACAGTTCAAATTTTCTTTTTTACCTAGTCAATATTTTGGTATTAGTTTATTTTCTTTATCTGCACTGTTTTAATTAAAATGTAGTGTTTGATTTGTTTAACTATTAACTGCAATAATCAATGCACACTAGTTCATTATACAAGGAAATACATAACTCAAAAAGACTTCATTCACATATAGTTTCATTAATGATAACAAAATAATAATTGAAATTATTTATAGAAATACAGTTAATATTTTGAAATAAAGCTTCATAGACATTTTTATTTCCAAAGGCCATGATGTTTCTCCATTTCTACCCACTCTAAAATATTTGAAATTAAAAATTGGACTTTTTTCAGTACCATGGATACAGAAATTAAAATCAGAGAAAGACCATGTTATTAACAACAAGCATTACTGGCTTCTGGTTAATAACTAGTCATGCTCATTTGGCCTTCAGCATATTAAAAACTAATGCAAATGAGTATTTCATAAAAGCAACAGATATAAGTTCATAAGCCACATAAACATAGATATAAAGAGAGATACATGTGTCGTTGTGATTAAGCATCTCCCAGTGTTGTGACTCAATTTTGTTCTTTAAACCTTTCTCAGTTAGCTGTTATGCTTAATGATGAACACTCAACTAAACTCTAAATTTCCTTCCATGGCTTTCTTGTTAGAATTAAAGCATCATTTTAGTACAATCATTTTGGTTTGGTGCCTTTATCCTAAGGAGACCAGAAAATCACCCACAATCCCCATGTGCTCAATGTGAGAACCACTAAAAACTTTTGTTCAGGGATAATCTCTTGCTAAGTGTGACTTGTGTGGTAAATGCTCACTTATTTATGGCTGACATAGACTTGTGTCAAAAGAACATAAAATTGAAGCTATAGTTAATAACCTGCCACTTGGTGTTATACCTGCATTTTTGCTCTTTTACTGTTAAAGTTCTGTGAGTATTTCCATTAAAAATTGATTTTCAGGGGTTTGTAACTTAACAGAAAATGATCTGTCCATGAGAGATGAGAACTGATACATGAGTGCATCCCTTAGGAGCCAACGCATAATTAAATCTGCATGGCTGTTTCAAAGTTAAATCATTTCAGGTGAAGGGTGTTATCAAAAAGCCATGGGTTTAGGGGAACATTATAAATTAAATTTAGATTAGATTTTTTAAATTTTATTTAGCAAATATTATTAATTTAAATAATCATTTTAATTCCATAGAAATTATAAAATATTAAAATGCATAATATATTCCTTTTAAATATTCAAAAGTTCACAATTGATAGTTTAGATTAATATCCATATGTATTAAGAAAATTCTAAAGAAACCATCCTTCATTGTTTCCTTGTTACTAATCGTTTGGTATCAATATATCCTATTAACTATTTGAAAATATGGACTTAGTTGACTCAGCAAATTACTATTACATTTTCTATTCAATAGATGTTCAATAGATAATGAGAAACTTCAAGTGGGCAAACATTATTAACCTGTGAGAATCAGTAGACACAGATAATACTAGCATAAACCCATGTTTACATTATAAAATACCTCAAAAATGACAACATATGGAAAAAGTAATAAAAGCTGAAGGATAATATATTGAACTATATGCTAATGAGGCAACTGAAATTGGAAAGAAGATCTTGGATGAAGAGAGGCAAATTCAAAATTAATTATAGTGACCAAGGGGGTAATATAAGAGCTAGGTAATATAAGAGATAGCTAAATTCACATTTTTAAATAGGACACTGCAGTGATTTCAAGAGGTACATTCACTGTATCAGAATATTTGAATTAATCTGAATAAAATACAATGTGGAATATTGTACCATTGTTTGCTAGTTCCTTTTTCAGAACTTTCATTTCTTTAGTCACCAAGATAAAAAAATAAATGTAATATTCATGAAATAAAAGAATCATAAGGTTCAAATTAGTGCTATGTGTTCTATCAAGGATAAATACTATTTTGTTGAGTATATGCTAGTCATGTGCAAGTCATTTTGTAGCTGTGTAGATATGAGTATCATCTGTGTAATGGTTTGTCATGCCCAGTCATCAACTGTACCAACTAGAAAGATTGAAACATCAAGCCGGGCGTGGTGGTGCACGCCTGTAATCCGAGCACTCGGGAGGCAGAGGCAGGTGGATCGCTGTGAGTTCGAGGCCAGCCTGGTCTACAAAGTGAGTCCAGGATGGCCAAGGCTACACAGAGAAACCCTGTCTTGAAAAACCAAAAAAAAAAAAAAAAAAAATCATAGCTCTGATAAAGGGTGACATGAGGCTTGCTTGAGATTATCCTTTTTGGTGAGATGCCTAGATTTCAGTTTGAGATGAAATTTTTCTTTATTAAAAGGGCAAACTTGGATTCAGGCAGAGTCAACAGCCAAACTCTGGCAAGACAGGGTAACTATGTCATTAATAGTTCCTGCCTCACAAATATGTCTGTCAGTTATATTGGGCCAGTAGGCTGAAGATGGTGCTCGAATGTTACAGCGAGTTTTGGGTGATTGTTCGAGTAACAAACTGTCTCTGTCATCTTATCATTTGGGAAGCTACTAACTTGCACTCCCTGTGTACTCAGGTAATAAATGTTATTCCTTCTCAAGTCCTTGATGGGATTGAAGACCAGATAGTTTAGTTTTACAATTAGACTTAGATGTGTTGGGCTTAAGATGTTTTAGATCTAGATGACATGTAAGTTGATAATGATGAGATATGATGATAGAGATTGATTTATATTCAGACTTTTGGACACAACAAGATAGGAAAAACATTTTCTTCAAGGCTCTCAAATACAAATAGTCCAAAACACTAAGAATGTAACATTTATATAATTCCAGATTGTTTTATGGTTCTTCTTACTGTAGGTAGTTTATTGTATATATGTGTAATAATATAAATATATATGTAAGATAAAAATATTTAATGAAAAATTATTTATCTCTCTAATTTATAGAATATTTAAAATTGGAATGTCAAGATAAAGCAATACATACTTCCATTGCAGGATATTTGATCACAGTGTAGAACCTGAGATTGTGTTGTTTACTTGAAAAACCTGTCTCCTTGCATTATAATTGAGTTATATGGGTACAATACCTCAATTAGAGCATATAGTGTGTGTGTGTGTGTATATGTGTGAGAAGAATAATCTTACATTTGAATTCTACACCACTGTGTCTAGAATTAAACTTATTCTACATCTATATATAAAATTCTATACCAGTGAATTAAAAATAACCTAGTAAGTGACAATTGAGGCATTCACTAATCTACTTTTTGTTCAATCTTCCCTATGTATTTCTATATTCCCCCTTCTTTCTTTTCAACCCTTTTCTCCAAACCTAAGAATGTAACATAAAGGAAAAGACAGACATCGCTGAGTCTAACTTTGTTTTCTTTCTAAATAAGACCTATAATAATTTTTAACTAACTACCATTGATAATAACCATCTATAGCCCAAGAAAGCAACCAAAAACCTACCCAACCCCCTTAAAGCAAATGGGGCATCGTACTCTTAAGATTTATTCTGGCTGATTTGGGATGATTAATGCCTTTGTAGGAGCTGAAATAAAATTAGGGAAATGGTTAAAGAAGCTAGGAATGGCATTTGTGGTCCAGTTTCTAAATGTTGAGAAATTCCAGGTTTAATTAGAATCCTGTATAGGATAGTCTGAATTGCTGGACTAATTGGGATTGTAAGCTTTCTTTGAAAGTATCCTGAGAACTGTCTTGTTCTGATGAGGAAAAGCATGAAACACTTAGTGCTAGAACATGAAGGATACAGCAAGGTTTACTTCCAATATTTCAAGTGCTATTGCAAGCTGATTAGGATAAATAAATTATACAAGTTGTTAGTTGATCAAATCATGGTCATTTCAATTGCTAGTCTACTTTTATCACAATAATATACATCTTAGGTGCAGCAGGTAGATTTGATTCTATAGAAAGATAAGGTAGGATAGTTAGATAAAATCTTCAAAAACCTCCAAGACATGCAGAATATGGCATTTTAAAATGTTTTTATTATTTTAAAGATTCCCTAACTAAGAAAGAGATTAACTCCCGGCAACACCTAGCTTACCTCAAAGAGGGTGATGAGTATCAGAGAACCTCTTTATGGAGATGGCTTCAAATGTGACAAACAAGTAACAGGGAAAAAGGTCATTTCTACCACAGACAGAATTCTGCCTAAAAATACTTCTATATTAAAAATTACTTATTCATGTCTCCATAAAATGATAGCCAAGTGTTTAAAAGTTAAAAATAAATTATTTTTCTTCAATACAATGACATGGATATATCAGTGATAATTTTTCAAAATTATACTTAAAAATTAATTACTATTACTTAAAAACTTAAAAGACTATTAACCTCTATGATGTAACAATTTCTTTTAACATCAAATTCAAATCTTAGTGATACTAATTACTATTGTTTATTTTCTGGCACTAGTTTATTTGTTTGTTGTGTGTGTGTGTTTCTTTAAAGTAAGTTGAAGATATTCCTACCAATTTTAAAAACCAAATTCATCTTATAGCAAAGTTTAGTTGTTTTAGTTATTTTATGTATATAGAGTTTTATGAGTAGTATAGAATCATTTGTTTTTAACACAAAATATTCTTTTCATTTATCCTATAGTATACTAGTATATCATAATACTTTTTTTCTATTTTGTGCTTTATTAAATTAAAATCTGTAATTTTAACATTTTAACCATTTCACAGATACCTATTATAATATACGTACTCTCTCCCTCTGCCCTTTCTTATGTCACTCCCATCTCTAGCACACATCACTCATGACTATAAAACCCTTCGTCAGATTCATATTCTTTTAAACTTTTTACATTTTTTAATTTTTGAGGATTTCACACATCTATTCAATGTATTATTTTCTTGTGTAACTCTTCAAACTTTCCCCCAGATCTGCTGAATACTTGCAAAGCCCTCTTGCCTCAATTATGATTTCTTTAAATATTATTATAATTATCAGTTGTTCTCTAAGTAGTTAGTGTTGACCATAAGACACTAGTTATGAACCCATTTACTTGGGAATGTGCAACTTACCAGAAGCCATATCCTTGAAGAAAAATAACTCTTCCTTTTCCTGCCATCAACAGTTGGCAATATATTCTCAGTTAGGTGTGAAATCGTAGGATGACAATCCCTTGTGTCTTTAGGTTTTGTTATTTGAGCACCGAGTTAAAATTTTAGAGTCTGTATGACCATTTAGGTTATTTGGTTAATTAATTGATTAATTTGGTTTTTTGATACAGGGTTTCTCTGTGTAGCCTTGGCTGTCCTCAACTCACTTTGTAGAACAGGCTGGCCTCAAATTCACAGAGACCTGTCTGCCTCTGGCTCCCAGCATACTGGGATTATAGGTGTGTACCACCAGGCCTTTGTTTTAAAGCTACCTACTTGACACTGATGGGTTCACTAGCTGGTATATATCAGAAATTAATGGCCTTCTTTGGCTCATAACCTATCAGTAGCCATTAATTCAGCAGTGAAAGCCTCTCTGTCATGTATGCCTGACTGTCAAGAGGACAGTTCTTCTCCAGAGTAGGTGTAGGTATCCACAATTACAATCAGTTCAAACTAAAATATTACATTTCTCTCTGGAGACAAGAAACTACCCATTCAAGGAACCAGGCTTAACAGTTCCCAAAGACAGAAGGACAGACAGAGTTTGCATACATATATGTGAGACCATATACTGTATTTGCATTTCTGAGTCTGGAAAGGTTAATTTAAAGAATCAGAGAACATAGCATAGTTTTAGCAACCCACAGATTCGATAAAAGAATTTGAAATTGAATTTACCATGATCCCACATCAATATTGCTTCCTTGATGGATATAGGTTTATCTTCCTGTATAGTTTGCTTTCTTTCTGTTCACTCAACCACAATGAAGAAAGCATCAAGAAATTGAAAGTCACAATACAAATATGAGATGTTATACATCACCAAAAAGCACCACCCAAAGTGTTGACTGTTCATTTTGAGTGCCCTAAAGAATACTGGGTACCTGCTATGTTCCTAATGTATCAAGCAAGTATGAAAGATGATGTTTAAGAGACTGAGTGATAACTATCAATGGGACTGAAAAGCAGGTATGGTTCTAAGATTTCTACTCCTGTCATAGCAATAGGAAAAGGAATAGTTTACTATGAGATTAGAGGTGGTGACATCAAAACATCTGCCTTAACAGGAAAAGAATTTTAATTTCTTTATTGGATATTTTGGAATCTATTAAAAGCTCCTTGGGAATAGACCAATATTAAAATTAACTATGCAATTAAACTACACTATTCTCTTGATATTAATACTTCCCTCCCTTGCACTAAGGTTAACTGATCAAACAAGTATTTTTATTCATAAAAACATTAAAATAATGGGTAAAACTTTAACACATTAGAATTTCCTGCTTAATCATTTTTAATAAATCATGATTTAAAAATATGTAAAAAAGAAAAATAAAAGTGAGCAAATTCCACAAATTACAGTATGGGTTTTTATTACATAGTTATTAAGCACAAATAAGTTTTTTTAATTGATATTAATATTCATAAAATTTCATTCCTAAAAGAGGCAGAGATAATAGATTATGCTTAGTTTATATATAAAGTGAAATAAACTATGCTGTGATTTCTTGCTATTTGATCCTGTTTTATGAGCCTCATTATAATGTTTTAACACTTAAATTTGTATTATGTTTTATAATCAAAGTGCCCATGGGAAGCCATTATTTTCTTTTTTAAATATATGTCCAGTACAGCTATGTTTTACTTGTTTTCTTAGAAAAACAGCTTTGCTTTGAATATTTCTCATGCAAAAGTTTATAAAATTACTATTTCTATTTTAAAGTATGTCCATGCGTCCCTCCCTAGAGCCCCCCTCCTTACTTCACCTCCCTGGACCTACAAATTGTAGCTTGGTTATCATTTCCTTACCAGCTAACATCCACCTATAAGTGAGTACATACCATTTTCTCTTAATGGGTCCATGTTACTTCACTCAGGATGATTTTTTCTAGTTCCATCTATTTGCCTTCAAAATTCATGATGTGATTTTTAACAGCTGAGTAATAGTCCACTGTGTAAATGTACCATATTTACTTTATTCATTCTTCAGTTAACAGACATATAGATTGTTTCCAATTTCTGTATGTTATGAATAAATCCACAACAAACATCATGGAATAAAGGACTTTGTGGTAGGACGCAGTGTCCTTTGGGTATATGCATAGGAGTTCTATACATGAGTCTTGAGGCAGATGGATTCCCAATTATCTGAGGAATCACCATATTGATTTTCATGGTGGTTCCTACCAGCAATGATTGAGTATTCCACTTCCTCCACATCTTTGCTGCCTTTGTGTTATTGATGTTACCCATTCTAACAGGTGTAAGATGGAATCTCAAAGTAGCCAGAGAGATACAGTATAACTAACCAAGACTAGCAAAAAATTAGTGAAATGATACCAGTAATATTCTGTTATAATCATAGACTGGGGCCTGGTTGAGTGGCCATCAGAAAGGCTTCCTCCATTAGCAGATGTGAATGGATGCAGAGACCCACAGCCAGGCATTCTACAGAGAGGAAGTCTAAACTGAGGTCTCTATCAGGTCCCTTTCCTAAGAGGACAGGGAGCACTATGGAAAAGGGGAAGGAGCACCTGTAGGAATCAGTGAGGATGGAGAACACCAGGAGAACACTGCCCACTGAATCAACTAAGCAGGGCTCAATATGGGCTCACAGAGACTGACACAGCATCACTGCTGCAATGTTCTGTACCATGTCTTTAGTGTGCATGATGTGACTGTTACCTGGGTGGTTTGAGGGACTCGTATCACTGGTAGGTAGCAGGCATATCTCTAACTCTTTTCACGATTCTTGAAACTGTTCCTAGTCTTGGATTGTCTTTTCCAGCCTGGATATGAGGGCTTGTGCCTTTTCTTATTGTATCTTGTTTTTCATGCTTGATAGTCTCTTGGAGGCCTGGTGTTTTCTAAAGTGAAATGGAAGGAGAGTGAATCTTAGGGAGACGGGTGGTGGGTGTGGGAAACTGAGGGAAGGATTTATTTTATGAGGGAAGAACCTATTTTCAATAAGAAATGTCACAAAAGTTGATGAATATGTATTAAAATGCTTGCCTGTTATTTATTAATTTATTATTTGTGTGTGACTATATGAGTTAATGTGAACCACCTGCATATTGTTTTTTCCTGTAGTATAATGTAGTTTCATCCTGTCCATGGCTTTTACCATGTTAGCTGCCATTTTCTGTATTTTTATTTAGATTTGAAAGAAAGCCAAATAAAATCTCATGTCTAACTCTGTAGCATTCTATTAAGTCCTAACAGGCTGTTACAGTGACCAGAGACTGTCAAGCACTTTATAGTTCCTTTCTTCTGTTTTTCCTCAGGTTTCACTTCAAGAAATAGGAGATTTGGGGGGCTGGATAGATGGCTCAGTGGTTAAGAGCACTGTCTGCTCTTCCAAAGACCCAGGTTCAATTCCCTGCTACCACATGGCAGCTCACAACTGTCTATAATACCAGTTCCAATGGCAGCACTCTCACACTAAAATAAGAGATTTTGTTTTTTCTTAGACCACAGTTTCACTGTTATTTCTATAGCTATTTACCCTTTGGACATAACTAGCCTTAACTAAAATTCTTGCAACTGGTAAAGAATATTTTGCTTTAGAATAATTTCTGAATTTTACCATGTATTGATTTACCTTTCTGTAAAATAGGTAATCACATGTCACTAACTTATGTAGCTGGCAGGCTTCTCTGACTTTGCTGAGTTCTTTGAGGCTCCTGAATGCAAGAAGAAATTGAAATCCAGGACGTTATTACTTTTGTTATGTAGAAAAATGATATTAAAATACAGCTGTATCTTTATGCTTCCCTTGGGCCATTGTCCTTTATGTTTTCCCGTTATTCACTCTTTTCTGTGTTAGACTGCCATGAATATAAATTTCATAGGAGATCAAAGGCTACCAGTACAATGTAAGTGCTTGAAACACTCCCTGTAAGGCAAGAATTAGTTAAGCTCCATGGTCTCCTCCTCCTAAATTTATATAAAGGTCTATTCCTTTGGTAAGTATATTTTCTTTTCATAGAAGTATGACTTGGTTGGCATACGTATAAGTAGATAGAGATTCTGAATGTGTTAGCAAGTGAAAATACATTAGCTTAAAGTCTAATTTTTCACATGAATTACTTGCCTTAGTAGGTTGGATGAGACCTTCTTAAATCATGCATGACATAATTTTATTTTCTCTTTTCAACCATTTAGAATGAATGTTTTGTCTTATAATGGGTTTGATGTCAGTTTTCCAAGTTTAAAATGCAATTTAAAAAACATATCACTGAACAGAAAGTTTACAGATGTGTATTTTTTCAGATCATATTTTGAGCCACATTTTCTGGAGCTAAGTCTGTGACTCCATGATATGTTTTGACTTTCATAATTTTTATCTATGTATATAACTATGTGTATGGCAAAATGTGCTTCTAAATAAATTCCACTGGCATGTTGCATTGGATAAACACAAATTCCTTACCTCCTGGGATAGTAAAAAGTTAACATACACCTACAAATGTATGAAGCATGTGTCCAAAGTAGGGAAGGAAAACAAGATTGAGAAATATGTGGAAATGTTCCTATAGTTACCAACACAAGTTTTAAAATTTCATTTATTTTCAGTAATTCAATTTTCACAAAAGAAAGATTAGAAATATGTTGTATAATATAAAGTAGCCCACAGATAATTGACATGTAGTTATGATTATATGTTTTGGTTTTGATGCTAGGAATGTAACCTGCATAGAGTGATATCCAAAAGACTTCTAAATTGACATTCAATAATTTGAAGACAGGAAGAAATATCACATTTTTAGGAATGAAAATGATGATTTCTGTCCCCTTATTGCTTGTGTTCCTCTTATCATTTCAGATAAAAATTCATATTAATAAGAATATAGCAACAGCAATATAAAACAAAGGTAAGTTCGTTTTTCCATAAGTTCACATTTTACTAGTTGTAAACAAAACATTCATTTGTCCTAAAGTTTTCATCATCATATACCTCCAAAGAAAATAAATGTGTTGATGGACATTTTTTTTACATACTCAAACTATAGCAGTACAGTTATCCTTTCAGGAAGTTAACCACAATGTAATGTTACTGTCTAAATCATTCAGCTTTCACCAAGCATTTTAAGCTTGTCCCCAAAAGCAAGTCAAGTTTTTGATTCTGTTATAATAATTAATTATCATAACTTTTGCCACTTAATTTACAATAATTTTTCATTTTTAATTATATTTCATGACATGGCCATTTTTGAATGCTCATCTTGTAGATGTCTCCTAATTTAAAGTTAGCGGATACTTTGGGGATTACATTCATGGTGTATGGTACTGGGAGTACAACAAGAAATGCTATACTATTGTGTTCATTCTTGTGTGCCTTCCTGAGAGCTGGATGTGATTGAGTCTTCTTTTCTACCAATGGTATCTCTGAACTGTGCAGCAAGTGGTCTAAGAGGTCTACACCGAAAAGTTACTTGGAAAAAAACAAACCTCTGTACACAGTGTCTGTCTAAGGCTAACTGCTCCTCCAAAAACCCTGAGAAAAAATTCCATATTTTCTCACCAAGTGGTTGTGTATACAAGACTCAACAAATATATTGTAATAAAATGTTATTTGTTATGAAAAAGAAAGCCTTGTCAACAGACAGAGAGAGAGACAGAGAGACAGAGAGACAGAGACAGACGGAGACAGATAGAGACAGACAGACAGACTCAGAGACAGAGAGACACACAGACAGAGAAATTAGAAAAGAAACAAGCAAGGAAGAAAATAAAGATGAAGGGGATAGATAGAAAAGAATATCTTTAATTTTAGCAAACCTATATTTTAATTTTGAACTGTTTATAGTCTTTAAAAAATCATTTTTGTTAAATTTTCTATCGTTACCTACATCCATAAGTTAAAATTTCCATATAAGAATATATTCAGTACATCCAAAGGAAAATTGATCAACAATTATGAAAAATTAGTGTTGATACGTGTTTTAATTTAAATGAGCTAAGTGCTTAGACATTTATCATCTGGCAAAACTCCTATCACCTGGGGTTGTCTCATGGTTCCAAATGCATGTGGATCACAGTACCCTCCCAGTTACTGCACTAAATACATTTCTTTTGTGTATAACATGATGAACAATATGCAGATGTGCTGCTCTCTCTAGGCTTTGCACTGCCACTCTGGAAACAAGTCCTTAAAGCTTTCCTCTAGCTACTGTAAGCTACTGTAAATGTGCAATATCATTTCGCTTATCCCTTCAGAAGAGCTGAGATTATGTGCTACGTGCAGTCCACAATGAATCAGAAGTGAAACACTGAGATTTTATATGCGTGGAGTCCTCCTCTTCAAGAATGAGTCAACGTCTCTGTTTCTAGAACACGTTACTTACAGGGAAGACCTCCATATGCATTTTATCTTCTCTCCTCTCTCTTCCCTTGCCCTCTTCTTCCTTTCTCTCCATGATACATTCCATCCCCTTCACTCGCCTCTCCTCTCTTCCTCTCTCTCTCTCCTGCCTCCTCCCTCACTCCTCTTACTCATCTCCCCCCACTCCTGATATTAGTGATCTTTAGTCTTCCATGAATTGACAGAGAAAAGGTAACTCTCATGACACACTGACCAAATGCTACCACCAAACTCTTGAGCTTTTTCAGTTTCTAAAACTGTGAGAGAAAAGGGTTAACATGTTAGTCAGTATGTGGTATTTGGGATTTAACTATATGTCATTTATTTAGCTTTTACCTTGGAAAAAGAGAGATAGTACCAACCTAATTTTTAAAATTAATATAACATTTTGTAATACTTAAGAACTCCATGCAAGTATTCTGATCACACTCATTCTCTACTTTTCCCAACTACTCTATGCACATATGAACATCCTTTGCTTGTATTTTCATTCATTCATTCATTCATTATTCATTTATTTATCTGTTTACTCATTTATTTAATATCCTGTTCTTCTGGCTCTTACAATCTTTCTATCCCCTCCTCTGTGATATTCACTGAGCCTTCAGTGTGGAATATGTTATGTAAATGTATGGATTGGGAAGAGTCATCACACAGTCATTTTCTTTATTTTGATCAATTGAAGCTTTCCATAATGACCTCTATTTGCTTCAGAAAAAATGTTTTTGTTTTTGTTTTCCTGAGCTGTGAAAGCTTACCCACGTGTAGGTATAACCATTTAGAAGGCAATCAATCAAAATACTATGTTTTAGAAGAGTGGTGAGGGATGATCTGATGTAGCAAAAAGCCATTCCATGTGGGCAGGTCAAGGGAGATAGGTGTGGCTAAGGTTCCTGGGCTTAGAAAGACAGAGAGGATTCTGGGAAGAAGGAGAGAAGGAAAGAGCTGAGGGGTCCTGAGAAAAGAAGCAGAGGAAGGCTGCCATGGCTTAAATGGATGAGAAACACCTTGTAGGCATGGATGGAGATTCGGCCCAGGTGAAAAACATTAGCAAGTATTTGGAATTATGGACATTATTAGAAGCAGATGGCATGGGATTGGGGCAGGTATCTGATACATGCCCAACTATGAAAAGTAGTTTAGGGGATTGATATCTGCCCTGCCTCAAGTTAACTAAGGCTGTTTCAAAATATAACAAGTGTCTGTGTCTTGATTGCTCGCTATCCAGGCATACTGATAGTAAATAATACAGATAATTTAAAAACAATAGAAAAGAATCAGTAGTAGGCTCATACATTCTCCTCTAAGTCCATTTGCTCCCCAGCTATGAGTAATTGAGTAAATTTACACTAATAGGCATTAATTCTATTCTATCAAGAGGGCTTTATGTCTGTTGTTTACCTCAAAAATATATGTGCCACTATTTACCTAGAGGAGGTTCCTACAGTTATGGTCACTGTGGTTGATCATAGATAATATACTTGTAAAAGGCTATTGATTATTCTTTTTCCTTTAGAAACCTAGGTGTCACCTTCAGATACTATGTAAACTACAAGACCCCAGCGGGGGAGGCTTCTACTCCTTCAATTCCTGTATTGAAAGGATGTAGTATCTTCATCAATGATACACAACTTTAAATATTAGCATTTTTGCTATAAAATAATCAAAATTATTCAAAATGAGTTCTAAAGTAATATGTAGCAAAAATAATGAAAGAAAAAAATCCTCAAATTCCAATATAGGTTTCAAAACAATAACATATGTTAATAAATTAAATGCATGCTTTGTTTTTAAGAACTTTTTATTATCTCAACTAAAATTGGAAAATTAAGTATATATGTTTATTTTACCTTGCATGGTTAAATATTTTTATTTATTTATACTTAATTTCCATATTTCAGTTCATTGTGCTTTAGAGTAGATGCTCCACTGCAAAGTGGAACAAATAATTTCTGTGAAAGCATTTCCTTTAGAATGCCAGTGACACAAAATTGCTATTTTATTTAATTTCTTACTGAGTCATGTATTGTTGGTTATAGTTCAAATACCTTTCCATTTTCCTGTATTCTTGGATTAAATTGTGTTTTATGCACTGAGTAGAAAAGAACATAAAAAAAATCCTGTGATTCCACATTCACATAAAACGGTAGGATAGTTTTTGCATGAAAACTGAAAATATGGTAAATAACTGAGCAGTGAATTCTGAAATTGTCTCCCCAGCTATGAGTCTGGTTGCATAGTCTGGAGAAATATATAACCTATGATCTTTGGTTAGACTGTAAACAAGCTTTGCAAAACGTTCACACTATTTCATGAAAGTCACTCAATCTACAGAGAGCAGGACAGTCAAATCTGTGAGTGAAGCAGGAGAGCAGAAATTTATCTGGCACTAGCTAGTACTGTAAAAGCATTTAATTAACCAACCTTGGAAACTTACTTTTTGCTGTTGAGAAAATAAAATAGCCACGTTTATCATTTTATGTTTGTAGTTTTGTTAACTGCAGCCTAAATGACCTTATCCATGTCAGTTATTTTTAATGAAAGAAGATAAGTGCCATCCAATCATTCCAAAGTGCTCTGAGCTCTCCCTTTGCAAATCATTGTTCTGGGTAATATCTATGGAAAATGTGTGAAGGAATGCCTTGAGCCATCAGGTGATTATTATCAAAAGTTAAAATGGAAAACAAAACCAAATTCTTAAATAAAAAAAAGATGAGACATCAGTTCTATAAAACAATCACAAGGAAAGGAATATAGTTTAGTGAAAGAACAGAACCTTAGCTCCTCGACTACACGCTGTCTTAACTAGTTTGAGGTGGAGATCAATAATATAATCCAGAAATGGTTTAGAAGAAGCATGATACATATCAATGAGTAGCTGATCATAGTAACATATAGATTAGATATTGCAAGAATAAACTTGTATAATGTACCTATTTATACTGAAATATACAAAGGAAGATATTATTGTATTATAATGAAAGGCATATAAAGCTGTGAACAAATGCTGTTACATTTTTAATTAATATTAAATTAGGAAAAAAATTGTTGCTTAGCATTGTATGCAGAAAATTATTAAATTTAAACATTATAGCAAATATATAAATGATATATTTATATCATTTGAAATAAATGATATAAATGGTAGGATAATTTTCATTATAATTTAACAACAAACATAATTGTATAAAGATAATCTTTTATATATGTACAAGATCATCTAATATATGTATATATTTACACACACACACACACACACACACACACACACACACACACATACACTGCTTGACTTTACTTCCAGGTGGTAATCCTTGTAACACGGTGTGTAATAATTTTCCAAAATACAGTTTGAGAAAGTAAAATTACTGTAGTTTTCATATTAGCCAATGAAATATGAAAATGTTATCACTGACTATTAATGAAATGTAAATGAAACCCCATTCCACAGGTAAGGATGTATTTCTATCTCCCACTCCTCTATCCTTCATTGCAGCATCTCATACATCAGCTTCTGCATGTCTGTTTACACTTTCCTTCATCATATTGGTAGTTTGTCACTATTTTTTTTTTTACTTGCTTGGAGGCATCATTCTAAGTGAATACATTCTGTGGGTCGCAGAATTCTCACTCATCAAGGCTGTCAAATTCCCCACTCTCCTTTTAGTTATTCTTGTTAGTGGTGCTTCCTTTTCTTTTTCTTAAGACATGCCACTCACTCTGCAGATGCACTGACAGATACTTGACTGACGTGAAAATTTATTCACAGGAGAGAAAAGAACACTTTTGTTCTGATGCTTTATTTTTATCTCTGTGTGCCATCTTTATTTGACAGATTATAAAGCCATATTCATATTAGAAGCATTTTTAAATAAAGGGCAATTTGCCATATCAATATTTTCTTCCCACTTCTTTTATTTCTATGGCCTTAGAAGGCTTCATGGAAACAAAATTTCTTACTGTAGTGACAGTTATCCTAGGGATGGTGACTAGCCATCTATTATTATTATTATTATTATTATTATTATTATTATTATTATTATTATTATTATTATTATTTATTTTGTTCAACACACACAAACAAAAACTGTATCTTCTTATATCATGAAGACAAGTAGATTTGCACATATTCTACTTATTTTCTGAAATGTTCTATGATGTCATGAATTTCAGATGTTGGGGAATAAAATAATGAAGTGGTGACATAGAGGACAGGGAAAATCTGCATGCTAATTTATTTAGGACATAACTTTTCTGTAAAATTAATTCTTTGTCAGTTTTGTAAGAAAAACAGCTTGTTGTAATTAAAATGACTGCTTGATTTTTTCTTTACAGTATAGCTTTTAAGAACTAAGATGCAGATGAAAAAGTTTGTGAAAGGTATATATTATCTTCTATATTAAAAATGTACATATTTGGTATAATGAATCACTGGAATGTGGAATTCAATTACGCAGATGTTAAAAGTGGGGTCCCAGAAGATCTGACGTTTGTGGACGTGAGTAGAGTGAGCATTATGAATGACTGGTACTGTAAATCTAACCAACTACCTGTAAATAGATGGCTATAGACCGTAGAGGAGAACCTCCTACTGTGATTTTTTCAAATCAATATAGCTCTTAATACATTTTAAATGACTAACCTTATATCAAGATCTATAAGCAGCCCTTACTCCTCATCCAATAAGTTTCCCTTTTATAGTAGATTGAAACCTCTACAAAGATAGATCATTAATAAAATGTAGAGAGTAAGTGGCCATGGAAAGCCCAAAATAATTGATAAATCTATATTACTGAAGTTTGAGGAAAAAATGAATTTAAACATCCAGACAAAGAAGGTAAGCTCAATATAGTGTTTTCCACATATGACAGAAACACCATATTCATGGAAACTCTATAATATGGTGTATTAAACCAGACCTACATAATGATCACACCAGGGGACATTCCAATGTGAATGCTGTAATTTCTAAAGAATATACCCGTAGATGACGTGGTATAGTCAATACACATCTCGAGAAAGGGATAACTTTTTTTTTTATTGAGAAAAGCATTCTGACTACCCACCCCAACTGGTCCGTCCTAAACACATGTGCATACTAACAATACTAAATGCATATGTGTGCTGGAGTGTGTGTGTCTATGTATATGTGTGTGTGAATGTGCGCATATATATATATATGTATATACATATCAATAGTAATTTAAAAAGGAGCTCATAGATACAAGAGGTATTGAATGGGGCTGCAGGAGGAATTAGAAGGGAGTAGAATATAGTTAACTGATATAGATATATATAGGTATATTTAATAGTTATATTAATAGTTATGTCTGCTATTGTTGGTATTATTAACATAAAATAAAAATCAGTAACTGGGCAGGGTGGTGCACACCTATAACACCAGCACTCAGGAAAGCAGAGGCAGGCAGAGCTCTGTAAGTTTCCAGCCAGCCTGGTCTACAAAGCAAGTCCAGGAAAGCCAAGGCTACACAGAGAAACCATGTCTTATGAACAAACAAACAAATAAAATACCAATGGTGCTACAACTGCTCAGTCATACTTCAAACACACAGTTAACCTACTTTTATAATACCTGAAAATAATGGATTAAGGAAATTATAAATCTACTGATATCAGTCTTATCCTTTGAACAAATAAAGAGTTCCTGAGACAGTGCTAACAAAATAAGTAACATGAAGCAATCAAAACTTATTGATAGTGGAATAAGAAGGTAGTTTTTGTTGGGATCTATGGAAATAATATGATTTGCATCTTAGTATTTAATTAAATAATTTTTAGTTCATTAGAGGCATCTTTATAAACCAATATCTTTCAGAAGATTTTATTTTATTTTACCTTATTAGTTTATTATTTTGTTATTTTTGTTGCCACTCACAAGATATGTTCATTGAATTAACTCCTTTGGCAGGGATCTAAATTATTCATGATGTGTGGAGATATGTCTTACATATGAAGAGTTGGAGCCATAATTTTGTTTTAAGAATATGAGCTGAAATCTTCAATGTTTTATTATAGACTATGATCAATGGTAGAGATCGTGTTTTCTCAGAATACAGAAGATACCCTATGAACATATACAGGAGGAGGAGGTCGCCCTCAGTCACAGTCATAGGGGAGGGGAGTAAGGGGAAAATGGGAGGGAGGGAGGAATGGGAGGATACAAGAGAGGGGATAACAATTGAGATGTAATATGAATAAATTAATACAATATATTTTTAAAAAATCAAATGCACTTCAAGACAAGTATGTGTCTTCAATCTCATGCTGCTAACATCAAATCTATCATGAATACATAGGACAAGCTCATGTTATTGGTGAACATTATATAAATACACGATCTAGAATGAACTACCTTTCCTTTCCCCATTATTGTTTTGAAATTCTTTTCAGCTTAATTTTAGTATTAATAGTTGTATTTAAAATTTGTATAATAATCCTAACTCACGAAGCTATGCTCTAATATTTTGAAAAATTTAGAACAAATCTAATGGACTAAATACACAGAATATTATTTATCAAAAAAAAAAGGCTAATTTAGGTAACAATTGTTACTTTGGTCTTTGTTTAGAAACTAATCATTCCAAAATATGAGAATGATGGAAAGGAAATACATATGTCCTATCTTTTTTCTACTTGTTCAAAATTTTCATTACAGTTCTAGTTTTCAAACAGTTAATCTCACATTAAATATACATTTTTATCTTATTAATATTTTCATAATCTCCATTTTAGTTATATTATATCATTTTATACATGTAATGAAATTTTAGCCTTCATTGGCATACAGAAATCAATATAAATTTTCATAATAAAATCTAACTAATTACTTTTCCTTTCTCATATTTTCATTATCTCTATTCTTAGAAATTCCATTCCATTTAATAGGAGCTTTTCATTTATAATTTTATTTTTAATTGCTTATTAAATTAATGTATAATATTTTACTATAAAATATAAAACTTTCTAGCATAATTAGCATTTAATATAAATGTCTTTTGTCTGTTACATTCAATTTTATATTATAGACCTATTTTGAAAACAATATTTACTATATCCATTGATATTTCTGCTATTTCAGTGTTGGATATTTGTGCGCCTCACCCTTTGACAAAAAAACTATACATAGCTGTTGACTGTCTCAATGATGAACACATTTTTGATTGTCTAATGCAGCATGATCAAATGAAAGTATATGCATACAAAAACTAAAATATACTCAGAAGACAGTTTTTATGTATATTTGAGTTCATACATACATATGTATGTAAAAATTATAATTAAGGAATAATTAGAAGGTTTTGACAGAGGGGCTGCATGGGCAAAAAAGAAAAGTGATGCAATTCTATTTCTATTAAAACATCTTAAGCATAAAAAGTGAAACGATGTTTAATATTATAAATTCTTTTTGGGAAAGAAATGGGAATAGATATATTTTTTCATTTTTTGCACTTTTTATTTATGAAATCTCTTTTCTTAATAGTTACCATTATTCAACCTATTTTACTAAACAGATTAGTATTTTATCTGAGTACATATTTACTGTGCATAAAATCAAAGATTGTGCAAATAAAAGTAAACTTCTGCCGTGTCTACTAGAAGACAAAGGACAGTTTGTAGATTTGATGCATTCAACCACACTTATCATTGCTACTATATTTTGTGGCAATTTGTTTTTTAAGGATTTGATTGAAAGGTTGAGTTACTAAACCATGCCTGAAATGTGAGATACCACCTCCTCAATCTGAAGATGGCATTACAGCACATTGAGATAAAAAGAAATACTTTCTGTAAATAAATGAATAAACTGAAACCAAGAACTCAAGATGGATTTCCCTGAGTGCTCAAGCATTTCCTGTGGTAGCTGACATGTAATATTGTCTAACCAGACAGCTTGTCTTTTTTGTGTATTTGCTAACTATGCCACAGCATGTGTTGAGATACTGTAGTGTGTGTGTGTGTGTGTGTGTGTGTGTGTGTGTGTGTGTGTATGTGTACACTAAAGATTTTTCTAAAATAGTACCCAAGATTCCTAGGTCACTCTGTCTAACAGATGGCCATAAGGTCAAAGGCAAAAGATATCTCTCTTGTAATCCTGCCGGTCTGGATCTGGGCTCACATTACATGACAATGGATAAGAAAGGATTCCTTTACTTACACAGAGGTTCCGTGGGGCATCTCCTGTTAGTACACATTCTTAGACAATGTCAAACAAATAGCTTTGGGTCTTGTAAGTGATGATTTTCCCTCTCTTTTCTTTCTATTATCATTTTGGATTGTTTATATGTATGTCAAACACTTATAAAGGGCATATGGAATTTAAATATACCAACAACACTAAAACACTATGTAAAAAATAGACATAACCATGTGGCAAATAAATTTTACCATATCCTAATAATTCAATACACATTGGAAATTACTTTAAAGATACACACATACAGAACAAATATTCACGTGTTTGTGGGAACATAATTAATCAATTTTTAAAGGACAATTAATTTAATTGTAATGCTGTACTGAAAATATGTAAATATGCATTTTTCTTTTTTAGTGGATATAAGATGAATGAGCATTTTAATCTTGCCTTAGGAGATTCGTATTGTTGACAGAATAGGATTTGTAATGTTTAATATTCATTGTTAACTTGAATAGATTGACAATTACCAAGAGATGCACCTCTGTGTTACTGTGAGAGTGTTTCAAGACAGATTTCATGCAGAGATGAGGTCCTCTAGAAAATCGAAAGGGAGCTAGATAGAGCAAGCTGAATGCCAGTATCCATCTCTGCTTCCTGAGAGTGGCTGCAGAGAACCAGCTAATGCATGGGCCTACTAACATGCCTTTCCAACCATGGTGGATTTTAATTCCTCAACATACATGCCAAAATAAGCCATCCTCCAATTAAATTGGATTTATCAGATATAGGACACAATAAGAAAAACTATTGGTAATGGTAGAGAATATTTTAACCATTTTTTAATAGAGAACAGTTAAAGTATTTAAAACTGTATTCAACTTTTTACCTATAATGCAATTGATTAAAAAATATGAAACAAATAAATTTCACAGTTCCTTTAGGAGTTTATTACAAATTGAGACAACATTAAGAATTGAACCTTGGCCTAAATGCGTGGCAGTGAAGCACGCTATCACAATATTACAGTTCAGCTCATTCATTTTTACTTTTTTAAATGAGGTAATATTTCACTGAATTGCCCAAGCTGGCCTTTAAGTTATCCTATAGTCCAGGCAAAACTTGGGCTTGCAATGCTCCTATCTGGCTTCAGAACAAATTGTAATTATAGGTGTTTACTGTGTAGTTTTAATCGAAATATGTTTATTTTACTAAAACAAAGAATAATTATTACATATATGAAGTAGGACTTTAGATGTTATGAGACTGGTAATCTACATTTCTGAATGCTAGTTAAGACAAATGAAAAAAGGAAAGATATAAATTCTACTTATACTCATAAGTTATCTTTAATGGTTAAGTACACTATCCATTCAAGGATTTCAAAACAGTCTTTATGTAAAAAAGAAATGCTTGGTTGGTGCATCAGTTTGTGAAGGCCCCCCTGTGTTCAGATCCTCTGGCTTTGATGGTCTCCATGTGGAGCTCCTGACCCCTCCCAGTCTTTCCATCTCCCCACTCTTTCTTATAATTCTCAGCGCTCTGCCCAGACTCCCCATATCTGTCCAGGGTGGTGGACATGGTGCTGGTTGGGGACGGAAGTCTACATATGAACCTTTGACATTCACTCTGGTACCCAGGACTTGATCACTGCCTCTTGGCAGGATGGCCTTCCTGGCACAAAGTGGAACGGGGTATTAGTTATCCTGATGAGACCTGATAGGCTGAGGTTACAAGGTGGGGAAGCAGGAAAGGGACCCTACTCTCTGTCTCTACCCTGTCATGTTGGGGGTCTAGGGGAGGGGAGTAGGGCAGAAGAGGGAGGGAGGGTGGGAACAGGAATATAAGAGTGAGGGGATAATAAAAGGGAAGTAATGTAAGAATAAATGATAATAAATTATTTGTATAGATAAATTCTGTCTATTTATAACATTCTTAAATATAATATAAAGTAGGAAAACAATAAGTCAACTCACAGAAACATTTCTATCTGCCTGAAGGTAATAAAAAATCTTACCTTTGATTTTTCCACTGCTCTATACAGTTTCTACCACTATTACCTTTGTGTTTGTTGCGCTCACATATACATCTGTCTGCACACATTTGTAAGTGTGTGTGTGTGTGTGTGTGTGTGTGTACATTAAAGATTTTTCTAGAATAGTACCCAAGATTCCTAGGTCACTCAGTCTAACAAATGGCCATAAGGTCATTTGTTGAGCTCACATATACACCTGTTTAAAATCTGTTTAATTAAATATGATTTTAGAAATGCTTTTGGGGAAATTTAAATTATAAGTTATGCTCCATAATATCAGATGTTCTATCCATGGGAAAGGTATTCATCAGAGAGTGGGAAAAGTTTGACAATCGATATCACCTGGCAACATACAAGCTGTCTTCATTCAGTGCCTGGGGCTGTATGGATATTGGAAAAAACTTTCATTTTAAAATTAATCCAGAACTTTTACATTTAGATTTCATAATAAGCTTGCATATGCAAATCTATACAATATTATTATTAGCATCAAATTAAAATAAATATTTTAAAGACATATATTGATAGTATTATATTTCTGAATTCTGACAGATCATGATCCATAAAAGCATCACTGTATATACAAAACCTTTTTCACAATAATTTACAGTTTTTGATATGCTAATGAATTTTCCTGAAGGATAAAATGGAAAAACAAAGCAAGCTATATATTATATATTATATACTCACATGAAAGTTTCTTAATTGTACCCATTCTTTAGTGACTGCCACAAAGCTGTTTACTACCAAAGTCTTACAATCTCTTTATCAGCCCTGCTTCTTATTCTAAAATATAAATTTTCAGGCCCAAACAAAAACCAGGATATCTGTCCTTCATTTGCCAGGGCTTCCGAATGTGGATCCAGGTTTGACAAAGGATTGATACTGTCAGTCAGCTTTCTAATTAAGGAACTGAGCAAGGTGAGAAGGAAAGTTGCTCATGGAACTTTTTTACTTTCAAAGTTTTAAATATGGGTTCTTGTTATGGGGTGATGTGAGAGGCAGAGAAGGAGGTGATTATGAAAAAAACATGCAACCTTTCCACCCAATATTTCAAGCCTTTGGACTAACAGCTGTCAGTAGAGATCCACAAGCTTAGGTTTGAGCCCTAACAAGTCTTTCACATGGAAGTACCGTCTCTTTATATTTATAGAAAACTTAGCTATATAATTTTGTTGGCTATGTGATACAAAATTACCTGATTAAAATAAAACGTTATGAATATAAAAGTCTGCTTTATTAAAGAGATGAGGTTTTTTTTAAAAACTCATTCTTGAAGGTATATTCTTCTTTAAATTGTAATAATTTTAAAGCACTTTCCCTCTTTTCCAGTAAGACTAACTACATCAAAATATGTTCTCACTGGACTTATAACTACTTAGAAAAATATATGCATTATTTTAAATAAATCACTCATGCTTAAATAGGTTTACTTTGAAAATATGCTTAGTTTAAGTTTTGTAGTTAAAGACCCTAGAATCTAAGTAAGGAAAACATATCAACCCCACAGTAAGTAATTCATAGAAAGCTAACATATTTGTAGGACTGTTTAATATATTCTGATATTTTAAATATAAATTTGATACTCACATAAAATTGTTTGATCAATATCTCATATCTAATATCTATTTTACTCTTAACGGTATCACAATACCACAATACCAAATTTCTTCCTACTGGAAAACATTTCCCTCAGTAATTTGTATGTTGTCATCAAAACTGTGCAGGCAGGTGTATACGTGAGCTCAACAAACACAAAGGTAATAGTGTATAGTAATAATATATATCACAAAATAATACATAATTAAATAGGTGCAGTTTCAAATGATACATTGCCATGAGGATAATCAACTTTTGGGACAAAAGAGTTAAGTTAGAGAGTGCCATCATCAGTCTTTTTTCTGTATAGAGCTGAAATGTATCTGGCGAAACACAAATAAAAACGAGAAATCGTTCCAGCACACAAGATGAAATCTTGAAGGCCTCCAGCAGATGTTGGTGGAGTAACATTAAAAGCACCAAACTACATGCTTTGTGAACAATGCTGAAGAACACACAGAACCACAAATGACATTCATGGGTGATGCTGGGAAACGGTTGCCTCTGGCCAGGTGTTTGCAAGTTGTTATAAAAGCAACAAGAGCCTGACTTTAAGCAGAACTTTAAGAGACTTCTTGTGTGGTGTGCAGCTGTGCACGTCCTGATAAAAGAGAAAGAGGTGAAGCATTCGATACAGAAACTGTTCAACCAAAGCTCATGAGGCCAAGTTGCCTTAATTAAAAAGGTTTATGAAGCTGTTGGAGATGCTAGCCAGGGAAAACAAACAAACAAACAAACAAACAAAAAAAAACAGATCCTGGATGAGTTCTCCACCCATCAGCAGCTTGACTAGATAACAATCTGAAATAAACATACTCTACCTGATATGCAAAAGTAGTTTTGACATGACAATTTGGGAAATGAAAGCATAACTTGTTTATATGGAACCAACTTTGTTGTAAAATAAAGGGAGGGATTATAGAACGACAGGAAAATTTGAGGTCCAAACAGTCCATAAGGTGACACAATTTCTGTTTCGGAATAGACTACAATTAGAAACCCAGAATGCTCATCCAAAGCCTCTGCTAGAAGTTACAAGGCATGGGTTTCAGGAATATAGACTAGTGAGTTGTCTTGCTTGTTTAGATCACAACTGTAATCATTAACTTTCCTTATCCTTTCTGCCCTCTTTCTCATTCCTGAAAAAAAAAAAAAACAACTTAGATTATATCAATATTGAAATTCTCCTTTATTTGTTTTATTACATGTGTATGAATATTTTGTATCCTATATCTGACCCCCTGAGGAGGTCAGAAGAGAGAGTCAGATCACCTAGAATTGGATATACTATGGTTGTGAGGCAAGCTGTGCATTTTTGTAGCCAAACATGGGTGTTTGGAAGAGCAGTATCTGTTCCTAACTTCAGAGCCCTCTTTCCAGTGCCTCAGTAGCTCTCCCCTTCTCTGGAAGACATATGTAAGAATGTGAGCATTGGAGGATCTCTGGCGGTGCGTGTATGCGCTGTGGGTGCAGAGACAGCAGGGTTCGAAAGATCAGGTCCTCAATGTATTCTGAAGAGAATGATTGTGTTCCAGAGCTACACAGAAATGTTCACCCCGGAGAGTGGCCTGATCTGGAGGAAACACTTAGTACAATTTATTAGAAATACCCAAGCAGAGATCATTCAAGATGGCGTTGATCGCGCACTGTGTCTGATCCACAGAACAGCAGTGACCGCACAGCCACCAAAAGACCATACTGAGAGCTCCAAAACACAGTGCTGGTGTTTTCCACAAAGAAAGAAATCCTATCATCCATGCCCTCTGCTGCCACCGCTGCCGCTTTTTGAGTTGTAGCCAGGTGCAGTGCAGGACAAGGAGATAGCGTTTGAGGAGGGGATGCTGTTGGAGTCCAACCCAATCAGGGACTGCACTGCCCATACCACAGGCCTCATGGAACTCCTCTCATGGGCCGGGGCCATGCTTAGTGCTGAGAGCTGAATCATACAAAGTGGATACTAGAGGGAGCACCAAGGCGGGGGCCCATGGTGGATGAAGCACAATATGGAACCAGAGACTCAGGAGGCACAAATCAAGAGAGATACAAGTTCCCCGGGACAGGAAGCTGAGCTGGGCTACTCAAAGAAGACTTTAAGGGGCCTCCACTTGCCACCTGCTTAATGGCCCACAAGATCTAGTACCCACAGGAGTAGGAGGCCATCTAGGCTTCGACGACCAGCAACAGTCTGGCGAATTGAACTGGAGATGGAAAGCTGGCCCTGAGGACATGGACGCAGGAGAGCTGACCCTGAGGACACAAGAATAGGGAGAGGTGCCCTGAGGACATGGGAGCAGGTAAGCCAGCCCAGGGGACATGGGACCCTGAGAGCTGGCCCTTTTTTTGAGGACGTAGGAGCCGGTGAGCCAGTCCTGTACTGATGACATGGGAGTGGGTGAGTTGGCCCTGCCATGATGAGATGGGAGTGGGTGAGCTGGCCCTTCCCTAAGGACATGGAGGCAGTTGAATCATCCCTGCCCTGATGACAAGGGAGCAGGAGTGCAGGTCCTACCCTGAGGACACAGGAGCAAGCGAGCTGGCCCTGCCATGATACCATGACAAGGGAACAGGAGAGTGGGTCCTGCCCTGAGGACAAGGGAGCAGGTGAGCCATCACTGCCTGGTGACACAAGAGCAGAAGAGCTGGCCCAGCCCTGAGGACATGGGAGTGGGCCCTGATCCAGAGCTCTGAGTGGACCTCACCCCAACATCTACCCCATGTATGACCTGCTGGAACACATGAAGGGGCTGGACCTGCAGATTCAAAGATTTAGAATCTCCTTGACACACAGCAACAACAGATATCCACTAGAAGTCCCAGTGAGGATCTGGTAACAGTAGCGTAGGCCTCAAACCAGACCCATGACTCATAGCAATGAACATTTGAAAGTAAACACATATGGCCAAAAGTCTATGCTACATGATACACTACCGCTTCTGTGACAAGACTTTTTGTTTGTCTGTTTGTTTTGTTTTACTAGGGGGAGGAGAGGGATTTTACTGCATGATGTGTAAATCATAAACATTCAGTAGACGTATAAAAAAAAAAAGAATATGAGTGGCATGGCACATATTGGCAAATAATTTGAGGTTCATTAGGATTGATGAGTTAAAAAGATTGAAAACACTGGAATGATTAAAATAATATCATCTTAAATTATATTAATTTTATTTGCTTTTTTGTGTTTGTATACAAAGCATTGTAGTCATATTCCCTCCAGTTTCTTCATCTCCTCCACTCCTCTTGACATCTTGTTTCCAAGTAGACTTTTTTTTTTTATCTCTTTTTCTCTCTATTTGTTGTTATCTTGTGAAGATAGCTAGAGCCACTGTGTGTTCATTATTGCAACAGCTAAGAAAGTGTTTCATAGAACCACCTCAATCCTTGAGCTATCAGTGTTCCTCACCTTCTGAAATATTCTACAGGCCTTCAAGTGGACTATATAAATGTCTCGTTCAGAATTGAGAATGCATCAGTCACTTCTAGCTTTCTTCAGCTGCACAACAAATTGCCTTTATTAGCACTCCACTTTGCAATAAAGTACCAGAGTCTGTTTTCACTCAACTATTACTATTAATTTGTGAATATTTCTTTACCCCTGCAGTCCTATTTTCTCAATCCACCAGTAAACACAATTCCACATTCAATTTCATTGCGACCACCAGCTTAGATTTTACATTATTTTTCTGTGCCTGCCTTAGTTCACTTAATATGACTCCTAGCTCAATTAATGTTATCACAAATGACAAAATTTCATTTGTTGTAATTGTGTTCCTGTTATTTTAGCCCTCTTGTTTAGGAGTGGTGGTTTGCTTTATCACTTGTGCCACAGAAGCAGTCTACCAAAATCCATGAGCAGTCACTTGTTACATCATTCTACTGGAACTAATTAGGACTGAATAAGTGCTCTATCCCTGAAGTAACTGAGTATTCATGGAGGAGCTTTCAGTTTTTCTTAAATTTACTTTGTTTGTATACAACTCTTGATATTACTTTATGCAGAATATTCATGGATGCTAGGTGAGCTTGTAGTCATTAACTTGATTATACTTGGGGACAAGTTGCACCAAGAGTTGCTCTAGATATTATTAGCAGTATGTTTTAGGATACTTGCTACAGTTCAAATTTCAATAAAATTGAGCTTGTGTGTGTGTGTGTGTGTGTGTGTGTGTGTGTGTGTGTGTGTGTGT
>OU015745.1:118333969-118346436 GCA_907169655.1 Acomys percivali
TGTGTGTGTGTGTGTGTGTGTGTGTGTGTGTGTGTGTGTGTGTGTGTCCTGTACATAGGTACATCTAAATTCTGTGTGTGGATGAAGGCAGGCATCCTGCATATTATGATATGTGTGTTCATAGGCCAAAGGACAAACTCAGTTACCTTCTATCTTGTTTAAATTAGGAATTTTCACTGTTTACTTTTATTGTTGTTCTGCTGTGTATACCAGCCAGCTTGCTCTACAAGTCTCTGGGCATTCATCTAATCTGCTTCCTTTCCCCACATAGTTCTGAGATTATAGACACTCATTCCATACTTCCAGCTTTTATGAAGGCTCTGGGAATTTAAACATAGGTTTTCAAGTTTGCTTTTAAGAACGTTTGTGCATGAGACTGTGTCTCTAGCCCTAATACCATCCATTTTGCAGATAATGATAAAAAGTAAAGGTCCAGAAACAATTTCTGTACCACACTGAAGTGTTGCTGATTAGTTTGCATGTATAGATGTGATCTGATTTTCTTTTTGGTAAATTCTTACAGAAATTCAAGCCCATTATCTGACCATTTTGTCACTTCTGTCTCATCATTCTTCTCACGTGAAATTTAGTATTTTACAGAGTATCCATGTACCAATTTTTTTGTTACCGTAAAACCATAAATGTGAAACTTTTTGCCAGTCTTTCATGATTAATTGTGTGCCACCATTTGACTCTTTCTATTTTTTGATATTATCTGACTTTCCTCTGTTGCCTTGTGTAAATTTGCCACAGTATTAGCCAATATGTGTAAATTTTCCTCAAAAATTTTCTAGTTATGCAGGTAGAGCACCAGCCCTATTTAATTTTGGTAGTCAAAATAATCTATTTTTTTCTGAATTCATGTTAGCAAATACACTATTCAAAATATTCCTACATATAAAAATCAACTAATCATTATTGATTTGATTGACTTGTATTTATTCTTGTACAGAATTTTCCCTTTTTAATTCTGATATTTTATATACTCATTTGTTCTTCATCCTCATGTAGCAATGAGAACTAAATCTTTTTTTTTATTTTATTAATTTATTCTTGTTACATCTTGATGGTTATCCCATCCCTTGTATCCTCCCATTCTTCCCTCCCTCCCAGTTTCCCCTTATTCCCCTCCCCTATGACTGTTCCTCAGAAGGATTACCTCTCCCTGTATATCATCATAGGGTATCAAGTCTCTTCTCGGTAACCTGCTGTCCTTCCTCTGAGTGCCACTAGGTCTCCCCCTCCAGGAGACATAGTCAAATGTGAGGCACCAGAGTACTTGAGAAAGTCATATCCCACTCTCCACTCAAGTGTGGAGACTGTTCTGACCATTGGCTAGATCTGGGTAGGGGTTTAAAGTTTACCGCCTGTATTGTCCTTGGCTGGTGCCTTAGTTTGAGAGGGACCCATGAATGCATTACATTAAGAAGAAAATGTAAAACATAATTATTTGCACCTCAAAGTAATATATTTGTAGCAAATGAACAATAAAATGCACCTCATTTTTAATACCAATGGTTTTCACAGTGCTAATAGAGTAGGAGCTTACTATCCATGTAGCTTATAAAGGATGGAAGGCATGTATTTAACATATTTCCATGTGTTGATTAAACCCAAACTTTCTATTTTAGAATAAGGTTTTTATTTACAAAATTTGACTTAATAATAGAAATCATGTTTTATTTATCATCTTATAAATGGGACATATAAATATAACAATTAAGTTTTACTCAAATAATACACAAAAAATACCACAAAAATGAATTTGTGAGTTAAGGCCATCCCCTTATTTTTTGGAAGTTTCCTACAATGATTTCTAAGTTATTTCCTTGAAGAGTTCATGCAGCGTACCTTGATCATATTTATACTAGTTTCTCCCCTACTGCTCTCAGACCCAACACCACCACCTTACCCATAATAAGTTCATGTTTGGTTTATTTTTATTTAATAATCCACCAATTCCATTTTGTGCT
Organism: Acomys percivali; assembly: GCA_907169655.1. NCBI lineage: Eukaryota > Metazoa > Chordata > Mammalia > Rodentia > Muridae > Acomys > Acomys percivali. The sequence goes on from OU015745.1 coordinate 118,335,943, forward strand.
GTCCATGTATTTCTGCATGTGTGGACACCCACTGGAGTTCATACAAACCACACCCTTAAGGAAAACTGTCGAGCCGTAAGCAGTTCATAGCTCCTCAGAAATAAGAATCATGAACCTCTTCCCATTCCTTTGTAGAATGTTAACTAAATTAAATTATCAGAAATACTTTGCAAGCAACTATAGCTACCATATGGTTATGAGTGCAGTTGCTTTGTTATATCTAGAAGATATTGTTTGTTTCCCTTTTTTTTGGCCCCCTTTTTCTCCTACCATTCCAAAGTTAGTATTGTTCACAAAAGAGAATGTGTCTATAGCATATATAAGTCTTATAAAAGCAGTAAGGTCATTAATAAAATGAAATATATTGCTATATTAATCTTTTCTAAAGCAGACATCAATGAATTAGTATTTTTACTGGAATCAAAATTTTAATTTTTTTTAAACATATTTTTATTAGTTCATTGAAAACTTTTTACTATGTGTTTTAATTGTATTTAACTCCTCTCTGGGCTCCTCCCAGGTCCAGATCCTTTCTTTCTCTGCCCATTCAACTTTGTTTGTTTGTTTAGATTTTACTCATCAAGTCTAATTTGGACTACCCATATCTTCTTGGATGTGTGGTCTTCCACTGTAGTGTGGTTGACTTACCATGGACAACACTTAAAAAAAAACTGACTCTCCCTCTCTCATCAATCATCAATACCTTTGCACCCTGTGGGCAACAATAACACTTGGCCTAGCAAGACAGGTCCACTGGTGAAATAGTGATGCAAACATTATGAGAATAACCAACAGCTATCTGATTGGATTGAAGTCATGTTCCAAAAAATACAATCCATATATTTCATCATTGCCAGGTGAAGAACTTGTGGCAAGGAAGGTGATAGGGTGTAGAACAGAACCTACTACTAGAGATCCTATTCGTATTACTCTTCTAGAAATAATGTTAAACTCACACATGAAGACTTGTTGCCATCAGTTTATCCATCCCTCTAAATGCATCATAAAATCTTCTTTTTGTACTAGGTATTAACAGCAAGACACGATTTTATTTTCAAGATGTAGAGTATAACAATCTAAAGAATTTTCAACCCTAAATCACACATCTATATACCAATCCCTTCCCTAGGATAGAGATCACTGCAGAAGAGTGGCTGAAACACTATAGCTCTGGGTGATGGATGCAAAAAAGCTGGGACCACTGCACATGTGATGTCACAGCAATGGTGGCAGCATGCAGAAGCTCTATGTAAGTTCAAATAAGACCAAATCCCAACATATAGAGGAGAGGAAGACTTAGTTTCAACCCTAGCCAACTGATAGTTGGCAAATGATAGCTGCTTGAAATGAATTTAATTATTGATTAATATATTTCTGTGTATTACTATTTTATTAGAGTTTAATTGCCCCATTCACTAGTATAACTCAATGAAGTATGTAAAAATATTGAATTTAAATCTGATTTTTCTTCTATCAGGTTTTCATGATTTTTCTTTTCTATTAATCATTAACATTCAACATGTCCTCATTAGTGTAATTAACATAACTTCACATAATTACAGGCGCAGAATGATTGATGTCATTTCTAAATTATTTCACTCATAATATCAGGCAGAATTATAAAACAATGTCATAATTTAATTATATAATGTAAGAAAATGTCATTATTAGATTGGAATAATTTCTTTAATCCTTACATAACCTACTAAAAGAAAATAATTCCTCTATTTCTAATGCACAAAAATAAATATTGGCTAATATTATTTACATATTAATGAATTAATTTATATAAGATGTAAAGGTGAAAAGATTTTACAATTTTTTCTACATGTATAATCACAATTTTATCCTTTATTTAATACTTCTATAGACAAGTTTGTAAGAAATGTGAAATACTATACCTTCTTAGAGTTGCATTCAAATTATGAAGTTTCAGAGAAATTGAATACCAATTTATATTTATAATAATTTTTAAACTAATATTTCTCAGTGTATTAAAATATTTACAAAACCAAAATTCATAGATATAGTGTTAGCTAGAAAAAAAAGAAAAATATAATTTAGATTATATTTTGACCTAACAACTCTTATTTATTTATTTATTTTATTTTTTATTTTTTATATTTTTTATTTATTTATTTATTTATTTATTTATTTTTATTTTTTAAATTTTATTAATTTATTCTTGTTACATCTCAATGAACAACTGTGATTTAATTAAATCGACTGAATAATTTTAGTTTTTTTGTTTTTTAGGGACTTGTTAAAGATGCTATTTCCTAAACATCTCATAAGCCCCCAAAAGAAACAATACACACAGTAACACAATTTAATAATGTCCAGTGTTAAGAGCAAGCACTCACAAAGACCATTATGAAGTTTCAACAGTGCTGAGACATGCTCAGGTTCACCTGCCAACTGTCCTATTTGCAAGTAAAATTTGCCCTCTTTCCTAATCAGCTGCTGGAGAGCTGATTATTTTCCATTTATGTAATGCTATCTGCCAGCCTCTCAAATGTTTTAGTCCTTACTTTGGGACCATCTCAGACTCATTAGCCTTCTGTCTGACAGAGCCAACGAGACTCTGACAGCCAGAGACTAGGAACAGGCATGCCTCTGAGTCAAGATCTTTCCAGGAAAAGGTATTTAAGGCAAATTAAACTATGTATGCCATATATTTAAATGCTAATTTATATATTAAAGTAACAGAGTCAAATATTCAATATTATTGTTAGTAAACCAGCATAGTTTTTTTAATTTTTAATAGAACCAAAATAAATTTTATTTTTCATAAATATTCAAACAATATCTTTCCTTAAATTTTCAGTCTTCTTTTTATCAATATGTCAACATCTTTAATCACATCTAGATAATAATAAAAATGTCATTTGATCATGACCAAAAGTAATCAAATAGTATCATCTTAGACTATTTAACCCGAGACAGTATATAAATATTTATATATAAACAGTACTTTAGGTCAAATTTATATATAAAGTTTGAAGCTATAAGTTGAAATTAAACCTTTTAATTAAAAACCATTGATTTAAAAGTTTTTACAATTTAAATTAACTCATTAGTAACCTAAACTAGCAAGAATTTGAATAATAAAAACAGCTTTTAAAGATCTATAATTTGTTATATGAGAAATTAAGTGTGCAAATACTTAGTTTTATTATGAGTTAGTGTGTCAAATGATCTATGTGGTGAGGGTATTTCAAACAGCATTTCATGATAAGTGTCATTCCACAGAAATCAGTTTGCATTGGTAACCTAAGTTATTTATGTTATCTGTCTGGGAAAACCCAAGGCTGCCCGTCTATTTTGATTGAGACAAGCATATCAATCGGAAAGACATAGACTCTTACAATGTCATAAATTTACATAAAAGAGCTATAAAAACCTCTTGGCCTTATGCGTTTTGTGCTAGACACTGTAAGCCCAATTATATAGTGATTCAGGAGCATTAAAGAGACAGTCTGGGGTCACAGAGTTAATGTTCACGCCTGAGTTAGAATAGGACCTTTTCAAGAGTTTTCCCATTTCTTAAACTACACTTTTAGCCATCCCATTGTGTATGTTCTTACAGTGTTATTTTCATTAACATTATTATAATTACTAATGATTGGAAGAAGAAACAAAATGGAAATGTACTTATGGAATCAATAAAATAATTTAAATAATTTCAATTGCAGACTATTTTTTTAAAAATTACTTTGAACATTAAATTGTGAATATATATTTTATTGAGGTTTTTAAGAATATACCATTATAATATCATGATTTATACATACATAGACCAGACTTTTTCATTGTAAAGTAAATTGTGGGTTATATGCTAATGGTGTGTGTGTGTACGTGTGTGTATGTGCGTGTGTGTGAATGCGCACACACGCGTGCATGCACTTATGTGTAGGTAGATGTGTATGCCCAAGTGTGAATGGGAAAAGTGAAAGCCAAAGAACTCCAAGCATTATTTATCAATGTCTTCCAACAGTTGTATGTGGTGTGTGTGTGTGTGTGTGTGTGTGTGTGTGTTTGTGTGTGTGACAGAGAGAGAGAGAGAGAGAGAGAGAGAGAGAGAGAGAGACAGACAGAGAGAGAGAGAGAAACAGAGGGAGAGAGAGAGAGAGAGGGAGAGAGAGAGACAGACAGAGAGAGAGAAACAGAGGGAGAGAGAGAGAGAGAGAGAGAGAGAGAGAGAGAGAGAGAGAGAGAGAGAGAGAGAGAGAGAGAGAGGACTTCTCACTGGTCTGGAAATCACCAAGTCGGCTATGCTTTCTTGCCCTCATGTCCAGGTATTTACATTTCTCTGTGTCATCAGAAACAGGATCATTCTCTAACATATTTGACATATTTAACATGGCTTCTTTGAACCAATCTCATATTCTCCAGATTGTGGAAGAACTAATATAATTATAAAACTATTGCGGAAGCCCTGCACATGATGCATTGGTAAATAATTTCAGTGACTACATACAAATCATTGGTTACAACATGTGTGGTGGTTTCTCATAAAATGGAAATTAGTATTAGCATAAAATCCAGCTAAAGCAATTCTACAGGTATTTCTAAAGGACTCAGTATCCTACCACAGAGAAAGAGCTACACATCCATGTTTATTGCTGATCTATTCACAACAGCAAGGCAATGGAATTAACCTACATATCTAACAACCGGAGCTTCAGTAATAAAAATATGATTCAGATACACAAATGGATTTTACTCAATTATAAAGAAAGATTAATCTTTGAAAATTTAGGACAATGAGTATAACTGGACAATGAGATTTTAAAAAGATAGGGATTCGCTTATATGTGGATCCTGGCTTACAATTTCTAATATTTGTATATTTACACTTTTGTGAAACAGTGAGGAAGTAAAAATAGGCTCATGAAATGAGACAAAATAGACCTTAATGTAGAGATAGAGAGAAAGAGATAACAGAACACATAAGATTAGGAAATGTCAGGGGTATATTGAGGGTGATTATGAAAGAGTTTAAGAATACATGGGAGCAAGCCAGTGGGAGAAAAGGAATATGAGGGCAGCTCAAACCAAACTGAATATGGGTGAAAGCCTCTGAGAGAAATTGCTACTTTATATACTCTTCAATGAAACAAGGGACAGGAGGTTGGCACAGCAGTAAAAGGCGACACACATTCACACACAAACAAACACACACAGAGGCATATATACACACACAGGCATGTACACACATACATTAAAATAATATAAATATAAATAACAAAAGTTGTAAAATCACTTAGCAGGGGAAAGCAAATAATATCTTAATGGGAGCTCTTGAGTATAATTATCATGCAACTAAAATAAAAATAAATAAAAATAAACATCTGGAAGACAGTAGAAGATTGTTATAATACCAACACAGAATCAATGATATAGTGAGTAGAATGTAAGACCTTAAAAGGATTATTTTTAATACTGTTCCAAGTTATCTAATCCACATCTCATCACTTAGCAGTGAAGTTATCTCATGATTTTTACTATTGTCCAAGTGAGAGTTCACTAAGTAAGGTAAATGCTAAATCAACAGTAAGAATGTAGCCATGTTATTGGCCAGATCCACCTGTTAAACATATCAATGAATGTAAATATATTTTCATATAATCATATGGTAGATTTACATATAATATAAATATTATAATATCTATTATATAAACACATATAAATGTATATGATACAAGTATGATATATATACTTGAACTTTAGAAAATGAGTATAAATGGAAAATGAGATAATAAAGGCTGAAATATGTAATTGCAAAAGATTTTCATTCATATACATATTCACATATATGCATATATACTCCTGTGTGTATGTTTATATATAATCTATAGAAAAAAGTAATAACTAAAGCACATTTTAATGATGGGCTGCTACACAAGTACTTTAAAAGAAAGACAGTAAATGCCAGTCAGCAGATAAATGGGTTGTATGAACATTGATTGTTGTACTAATACTGCCTTGCTATATATTATTTTTATAATGTTTGCAACTATAAAAATGACAGAAATGTTATCATCTCAGGCTATAACATATTTTTAAAGACAATAACCCAGGGAAATTGGCTTCCAGGTGATAAAGTTTTAAAAATAAGGCTCTTCAATGATTTTTTTTGAACTTTTACTCTTTTTCATTAATCTTGTCCCTTCTTGTTTCCTGCCATTGTTTAGCATTTCATCATAACTTTATTTGTGGCCCATGAATACTATTTACCAATACTAGATTACCTTTGGCTTTTCTTGTTATTTCTTTGGTCTGTGCTAGATCCATGTGCTAGGTCATAAGCAGGAAACAGAAGGCTGCAGCCAAACTGGCCTTTCTGCTCCCTGTGTACACATTATAGATAGGCTTACAGGGAGGTCAGCCAGAGAAGCAGTGGCCACCTGCTCTCACACTGAGAACAAAGTCACCTTCACAGTATGCCAGAAAGTTCTGCCACTCTCTCTTCTCCTCTCTGTGGGGAGAAACCTCTCTGGTAAGGCTCTGAACCTGACCTCCCAACCATGACAAGACAGCCTTCAGGATACCATGCTGCTCCGTGGCTAATGCCACTGTTTCACACTGTTTCATATTTCAACCTCTGACACGCCATACTATCGTTAAAGATACGAAGCTGAGTTTTATTAGAGTGTTAGCTTTTCTTTGACTTAGTTTATGTTCAGGCTTGAGTCTTTCTTGATTTTCATGATGGCAGCATCTCTCACCTCTGTGTCATTGTCTTCAATATTCCAGTTCATAAAAAGAAACGTGACCATGGGAAATAACAATTCTTTACCGTGACCTGCTTATCATGTACTCCAAATACCTGAATAAAAATTACCAACAATTCAACTCCTGCTTTAATTAAATATGGGGCAGCAGAGGTCAGATTTATAATAATCTAAAATAAAAAAATAAGAAAGTATTCCAAACAAAATCAATAATATAATGCTCAATAGAGTAGATGAAAAGAAAGTTCACTGAACCTTTGAAAACAAACAAGTAAGGTAAGCTTTTATGTGTATTTTTATGGTAGCCAGCAATTTATTTTATAAGCAGAGAAAGTAGGAAAAATGTGTTTCTGTCTTACCAAAGAGGAACAAATAATATTATTTTTATTTGAAGTTATATGCAGTTCAATACCAAATTCAGCAATCTGTTTCTTTAAAAATGGAGGAGTCAAGATCATTATTTCATATACCCACTGATATCCTCAAGACTATAATTATTTCAAGAAATACAGTAAAATGAGTACTTATCAAAAACATTTTATATTTCATACAATATGAAAAATGTTTCCATTGATATTCATAATGAAGAAAAGGATATTTTTGTATTTTCTTTTTTTTGTTTAAAAGGAAAAGGAATTATTTCTTGCTTCAACTTAGAATTAATGTATAATAAAGTGAAAACTGGCAAATATGTTGTGGAACTCTGCTACACTTTTATATTCCTTATTTTTTTATGCTGGAACCCACATTCATCTACCTACTTTCTGATCCTATTTTCCAATTACAAGTACAGTAACTTTCACCTATTTATTATGAAATGAGGAAAGCACTGTCAACAAATAAGATGTATGCCTGTCTTAGCTTAATTTGATTGACTATACCATTTAAAGATAAGCTAAATTTTTATAAATAAAATTCAAACAGATATAGCTTTTTTGTATGAACACAGCACTTTTTCTTTAGTTTCTGACTTGATATTTCAGTTCTTTGATCAGAACACAGAAATGTGTGCTTAAGTTGATCACACATTTGAAAGTCATTTCCAGATTGTTTTATGTGTGACTGGTGGAGTTTATTTTCTACTTGTGGATGTGAATCAAAGTCTTTACACTAAATAAACATAATCATGATTAGTATACCTATGACATATCATAATAAGTATGAACACGTTGAGTTTTTACAGGTAAGCTTAGTTGTTTGTGGGTTAAGATTTTTTTAGGTCTAGATAGATGTTTTAAGTTGGTAATCATGAAATATGATTGATTTGATTTATATTCAGAATTTTAGACTCATCAAGATAGGAAAGATGTTTTCTTCAAGGCTTCCAAATACAAATAGCCAAAATACTATGCATGAAACATACATATAATTCCTGATTGTTTCATGGTTCTTCTTGCTGTAGGTAGATTATTGTATATGTGTATAATAATATGAATGTAAGTGTAAAAATCCTTAATAAAAATGTAAAAAAATTCATAAAAATTTCATACTGTTGAATCTGTTGACTATAGACCCAGGTTACACTGTGCACTGTTCATAAATCCCTCTACAGAACTTCTGTTACATAAAATAAGTTCATGGTGGATGGTTGTGGTGCATGCTTTTAGTCCAAGAACTCTTGAGCAGAGAAAGGCAAATCTCTGAATTCCAGCCAGATCACAAAAGCCTTGGTCTTTGGATGTGATTAGAGAAGCCATGTTGCTGAGTTAAAATTCCACCACAGTAGCTGCTCCTGTAAATGTGTTAGTGACTGCTCATCTTCTTGTCATCCTGTTGCAAACTATTTCTGAAACATGTTGATATTAGACTTCGTTCTCCCTCTTTCATGAGCTTACACGCAATTATATTTAAGACATAGAATGCCAGGTGTTTTCTTAAGCTCAAGAAATTTGTGCCTATGAAGCTAAAAGCTCCTATATTCACTCCACAGTCCCATGTTTCCTGACCTTTCTTTATATCAACTTGTTCTTTCACTTTTCTGCATGCCCATCTGCCATACTGTTTTCACACCTCTGCATGAGCTTGTGAATATATTTGAATCTCTTACCCATTATACATTGAAATCATTTTTTGTTTCTCTTGTAACCATTTGAAATAGACTTTATCTTGTGTAAGTTTGGAATTTTCTAAACCATTATCTTCTCCCTTTCTAAGAATATAAGTACATTACCAAGGTGCCCTTCCTAACACTTCTGCGAGATGATTACATAGACACAGCTGGCAAATATTAGCATACCACTGAGAACAAAACATACAATGAACGGAGGTCCTTACATAATACATCCTTTTAAAAGAGTAATTTTAATATTTTCACCAGAGGAAATTCTTAACAGAAGCTAATCAGTCTTCACTATAACTTGGTTTACCAGGAGGATCTGAGTAACAGAGTATGGAAGCCAAAGATATCTTAAAAATGGGGAACCAATGGCAGAACAGAACGAATATGTTAAATTAACTGGCAAGTATAGAATCATATAGCTTTAGAAAAGGACTACAGCTCCCCTAGGGTGAAATCTATGATGCTGTCAATACAATCATAACTTCTTTTTCTACTGTGTCTTACATGTAATTATATAAAGAGTGTTCTTACCTTGTCTTGCCTAGGATGAGTCCCTAAGTGAAAAATTGGAATTTGAAGAAGAGTAAATATCTAGGCAATCTCTCTGTTTCTACCTCTTTTTATTGTTTTATGCATTGACTTGCATATATGTGTATGTATGTATGCATACATACATACATGTTCATAAATGTATGCAGAATATAGCATATGTGTTCAAGTGTAGACACATGTGTATACACACATATGAAGAGGAGGATACAACCCAAACTCTGGTACCATTGCAAGGAAGATTATCACCATCTTTTAACACAAAGTTTGTCTGACCTCGTGCTTACTGATAGGGTTAGATAGGCTGGTGAGCAGCCCCAGGGGTGCTCTAGTCTCCTTCTAGTGCTGAGATTAGAAGCCTGCATCACCATGACTTACACTTAAATGGGAATATGGGAGAGAGAAATTAGGTTCTCATTCTAGAAAGGTAACTACAAACAACTATTTCTTTAGCCCACATTTTACTTTTCAGTATATCAACAACCATTCCTTTGTTTCTCCATTTTTATTTCTTCTGGTTTTGTTTTATTTTGAGCTTGTTCTTTATTCTTTGCCATAAACTGCCCTACAACTAGTAGCTCAACTGCTACTAACTCCCCATGTGTGACTAAAAGCTATTGCTTCCACTGCTTAGTGATCTCTAATTTTGAATGTAAGGAAAAAGTACATAGGTTTTTAAAAAATGAGTAAAGCCTGTTCAGATTGCCTGCTATATCTCTCTTTGTTCTTGTTCTTGTTCACGTTCATGTTCATGTTCTTGTTTGATCTTGATCTTCTTCTTCTTTTCTTCTTCTTCTTCTTCTTCTTCTTCTTCTTCTTCTTCTTCTTTTTCTTCTTCTTTTTCTTCTTGTTCTTCTTGTTCTTCTTCTTCTTTTTCTTCTTGTTCTTGTTCTTGTTCTTGTTCTTCTTCTTCTTCTTCTTTTTCTTCTTGTTCTTCTTGTTCTTCTTCTTCTTCTTTTTCTTCTTGTTCTTCTTGTTCTTCTTCTTTTTCTTCTTGTTCTTCTTGTTCTTCTTCTTCTTGTTCTTCTTCTTTTTCTTCTTGTTCTTCTTGTTCTTCTTGTTCTTCTTGTTCTTCTTCTTGTTCTTGTTCTTGTTCTTCTTTTTCTTCTTCTTCTTCTTCTTCTTCTTCTTCTTCTTCTTCTTCTTCTT
>OU015745.1:118346446-118365039 GCA_907169655.1 Acomys percivali
CTTCTTCTTCTTCTTCTTCTTCTTCTTCTTCTTCTTCTTCTTCTTCTAATTTTAAATAGAGTTTCTCTACATATCCTTGGCTTGGCTGTCCTGCAAATCACATTGCTGTCCAGGCTAAGTTCAACTCACCAAAACCCACATGCCTTCCCAGTGCTGGAATTAAAGGCACATGCCACCGTTCTTGGAAGTCATGTTTTTTCTTGCATTAATTAAGTTTATACACTGTGCCTCCCACACCAGTCTCAGCGAACTTGTGCATAATCACATAACTAGTATAGAATGGAAGAGTTGTGCCTAGTCATTTCCCTAAATAGTAGTAGCTAAAGGACTCTGTGATTCTAAGTCTTTCATAAAAGGCTCTAGTTAATTTAACTCCCTCGAGAACAGCACTGTATGATAAGCTGGGTATTTGGTGTGGTGGTGGTGTTTTTTGTCAAATTTCTCCTTTTAATTGGGGTACGATGGAGAAAACAAAAGTCTGGACAGTAAAATCTCCTTAATATTTAGCATTAACTTCTGTCATATTAAAAAATTAAGCTATTTTTACCGAATCATGTTAGCAGCATAGGTGACATTTTATACTTCTCTTTATTGCTTTAATTTCCTATGTTTTTTTTTTTTTTGGTACAGCATCCAATCTCATCTACCTTTAAATACACTCAACAAATTAAGTACTTGAATATATTTTCCTTTGTCTTACCTATTTATAGTTTCCAATCATGTAAATAAGTTTCTCTATTATACCCATTTATACAAGTTCACATATACTGATTGTTGGCAGTTAATTGTTATAGTGAGAGGAATTGTCAATTTCAAAAATGATATAGCCATTGATAAGTTGCTTTTATACCAGTAAATAACTTCCCATAAAATCTTGAAAAGATATTGAAAGATTATTAATTTTTAATATTAAACTATTATTTGAATGAAATCAGCAGTTACTCCTTAACCAGTTTTATACCCAAATAACTACACACAGAGACCAGGATATATTTAAGTAGCCTATAGCACAATAATTACTCCATCCTCAACCTCCATGCAAGTACAGTTTTCTTCCATTTTGATTTTCCTTTATACTTGCTATTAAATCATCTCCTTGGTCTGGCTCATTTCTCCTAATGTCTCCAGGTCTTCTTCTCATGGTCCCATCCTTTCTTTCCTTTGGTTTCTCCTCCCCTCACTGGACCAGGATGTCTAGTTTGTAGTTTGCTTTTATTGATAACACAGAGAACAAATGGTGGCATGTTTACATGAACTTGAAACTGAAGATACTTAGAATAAACATCACAAAGCAATGTCCCATTGATACACATAGTGGGGTAAAGAAATCAGCATTTGAATGAACAAGGGTAAACTGTATACAGTCCACAAGAACATTATGCCAACAAGAAGAAAATCTAATTAATCTCAGTGGATCAAATAAAAAAAATAGAAGTAGAAGGGAAATTTATTGCAAAGAAAGGAATGGGGGACAAAACCAACTAAATCCTTTACAGAAATATATGAAAATTTGGATCTACAAAAACCTCAAGTTTTAAGTTAAGAAATGATCTTTTTTAAAGCATGCATCTTTAATGGTAGAATACCATTCTTAAAATTTTATTTTATGTACATCGATGTTTTAACTGTATCTGTGTTTGTATGAGGGTGTCAGATCCCCTGCAATAGGAGTTACAGACTGTTGTGAGTTGCCAAGTAGGTGCTGGGACTTGAACACATGTCCTCAGGAAGAATAGTCAGTGCTTTCAACCAGCGAGCCATCTCTCCAGTGGGTTGTAACTGGGCAGAGTAGAGTTATAATTTAGTTTTATTTTGTCACAATACTTTTTGCTTACTTGACCCTGACATTAAAATGCAGAAGGCCATTTTATTCTTAGAGTCAAATACATTTGAAGAGTGCAGAATATGAATTACTTTATGTGACTCCATTACTTGGAAATCATTTAATTTGGCATGTGTTATGACATCATCTAAATGAAGTTAATGAATGGATAGTCTAATAACATATATAGTAATTAAAAACAAATGAAACAGAAAATGAGATGCAAGTCTCTTAGTATCTGTCATTCTTAAAGTTGTTCTACTACAGTAGAAAAAGCACAGACAAATCCGCTTCTTTTTTATATTTGTTTTGTTTTAACAATAGATTATATGAACTGTTTTCTGAACTTGGATTCATAAGCAATTAGACCAGGTTGTATTTATATGTTTAGGAATAGATTTATAAATATACATATAAAACAACAATTAGTGACAAAACAGCTAATGAATTTGAGAGAAAGGAGGTGTATAGGCGATGGATTGGAGGAGGGAAAATGAAGGGGAAATTTATGTAATAATATTTATATTTCAAAAATTAAAAGAAATAATATTAACATTTTTAAAGTACATAAAATATTTTCTTATTTTGTATAAAATTGACTATAATTATTTACCACAGACATATGTGATATATGGAAATGTATTAGGCTATGATAAAATGGAATCAGATTCTTCCATAAAATGTATCATTTTAATAAAAAGCCTTTGATTTCTTCCTTAGATTTTAGTTATTCAGGGTGATCCAGAAACTCTGAAAATCCTAAGTTTAAAATATTTTTGAACTCCAGCAATGTGTAGAAAATTCAACATCTACTCCCGAGTGATATGAAAACATTTTCACACGGAAAATGTATGCAGTATTATATACTGTATACTCTCTATACAACTATAGAAAAGGAACTCATGACATTTGCAGGAAAATAGACTCAAAAGATACAAAATTAAGCAAAACAAAACAAACACAACCAAAAAAAGCTCCTACATGTTCTCTCATCTATGTGTATCTTAGCCTACATTCTGTACATGTAAACATGCACAATTGCAAAGGCACCCCCCAAACATTTGTATATATATGAGGATATATTATAAGGGATATAAAGGAGGTCAAGATAAGGTCAAACAAGGTAATGAGAAAGGACAAGATTTAGCAAAATGATATTTGAGTCATGAAACAGGTTGCAGAACTAATTTTTCCCTAGTTTCAACTCCAGCATAGTTTTTTCCCATTTATATTATAAATAGTGAAATCAGTCTTCTGGGTATTGAAGAAACAGAAGTCATAAAAGTAAATAAGTAATGCAATTGACAGTGCAAATGTAAAGTCCCAAGGAAAACCGTAGTGCTCCATAGTGGCCATTATAACTATACAGATGATCATTGTGTTATGGAGTTATAGACTGTGAAAGTAAATCAGGACCTTCCTTAAAGTATCTGTGTATGTTTTTGTGGATTACTTTGAACAAGATTGTCATTTATGAAAAGATAAAATATAAGATGGTAAAAGTATATGAGCATGTGGCTGTGTAGGACACACAGCTTTCATATTCTTCTTTCTTTAAAGTAGTCCCCACCAACACCCACAGACGTCATCCCCTTTCCACATTCAGGGAAGGTTATGCTGTAAGTCAAAATAGACAGTATCAGGTTCCGCGCACGGCAGGTCTGTCATGTCTGCTCACATTGCTGCAAGGCACCTGATGTGCTCACTTTGAAAGGCACTTTTAAAATTCTAAAGGAAAAGCATTAATGCGAAAGGAAAGTTTGTTCAGAGAAAAAGCCAGGGCTTTAACCAAAACCTAAAAGCACACAGAAATATTTTTTTTAAGACAAACAAGAAAATTGTTTGTGAATTGGCTTCCTATGGAGAGTGATATAGCTTATGAAAACTTAGAAGATATAGGGTTTACATCTGCTAAATGTAAAAACAGTTCTATTATTTAGAGAAATAACACATTAAAATAAAAATAGCACAAGGGCTTGAAGGAAACCCTCATGTGTGCACGTGTGAAGTACACTGAGCAGTGATGAACACCCACTGTGATGCACCTTGCTACAGTGAAGAGTGTGAAATACCCCAGGACTCACGCTGATAGAACCTAATCTACCGATGCTCAGAACAATTTTCAATGCATTGATTCTTTGCCTATGAAGAAAAAGCCACAGTACCCTCTTTCCTCGGTAAAACAAAATAAAAATCAAAGCCCTCTGTAGGGGGTACACTTTCGGTCCTGACAGATCTGGGATATGCTTGATTATTTTACTTCAACCTTTAATAAGAGGAGACCTGGTAACAGGTGACAGCTGTAACTCAGATAATTAAGTGATTTAATCTTCCAGCCTCACTAATCAATAATCAGGAAATGTTACAAATCTATTCATAAGGTCAATTTACATTTTGCTCTCAATGTAAAATTTGTGGGTATTTTCTCTTGAATGGTTAAATTACCACTTGTGAAGACATGATTGTCTTTTGTCCAGAAACAGCAAAGTTCAGTACAGCTAGACATTGGCAATATTTTTCTGACTGTTGGATGGCCAGAAGAGAATCAAATGACAAGTATGGCATGTTATAAAACATATTGAATAAAGGGGTCAAGGCATCAGAAGACTTTCTGTAAAGTATCTGGAGGCAAAGAAACCATGCAAACCAACCAACGAATATACAAACAGTTTATTAGATACATAAGTTCTTGTGGGTGAAAGATAAAGAATGCTTGATGACAAACGCCAAGGAAACAGATACCATACATATCAAAATAACAACTAATATACGTGAATAAAATCTCTCCCTCCCTTCCCCCCCCCTCTCTCTCTGTCTCTCTCTCTGTCTCTTGCTTGCTCTTGCTCTCTCACTCTGTTACACAAATATGAAAATATATGAAGCATTTTCATTAAGTGAAAAGAGGAACATTGTGTCTTCCCAACAATTAATATACAGGTCAAGGATTTTAAAGTAATTTTCCCCAGACTTGACTGTCTTGAATCTTTAAAATCATTTTTATTCTACTTCCTCTTCCTGTCTCTTTCCCTTACTTCCTTCTTCCCTTCCTCTCTTCCTCCTTCTCTGATTCCCTTCTTTCCCATTCTTTCCCACCCTTCCTTCCTCTTTCCATGTGGTTTTGTGTTTTAAAACACTCATACCTAATACCATTTTCTAGCCTTTTTCTACAATACATAAAACCGGGAAGATATGAGCCAGGGGATTGTAATTGGGATGTAATGTGAATAAATTATAATAGATTAAAACATATTTTTAAAAAAGGAAATCCCAACAGGTAGGGTTTAAAAGAAAGATATATATACTTTTCCTTTTCTGACTTTACAAACCATTGTCAGGGCTTTTTACAGTCCGATCTGTAATTGATTTTCTTTCTTATGGTCATGTGCCACCACAGTGGACTCTACATTTTCATTACTCTGGTGTTTGTAACATACCTAGTGTTTAAAAGGATGCAGTATATTGACCACTGAAGCTTGCTATACTTATTCACTTGCAGGGAAACATACATACACAAGCAAAATAATATGCTATAATTAAATAAAAGGATCTATAGATACTCTCTTTATTCTATGACCCAAGTACTAAAACATCTAAATTTTCCAGTTTAACGATCTTTCAATTTTTAACATGCTTTATTCTGTGCAGTTATCTCAATTAAATTTGAAATTATCCAGTAACTGAAAAGAAGCTTCTAAAACATTCAATTTATTTTAAAGAACTTGCTTGATAAGATTAATTGCTTAGGTACCTCTTTGAACAGTTATGTTTTCTAAACAATTTTCCATTCTAGAAAAAAATTAAATACTTGAAAATGACTTTCTTATACTCCGAGTCAAAATATTTAATTAGAATTAAATTTGAAATTAAAGTTCACTGTGGTTTTTTTTTAGTACAGACCACAGGAGAGAAAATTGTCTATAGACAGGTTCTCATTCTCATGACCTCATACGTTCTGCTGAGCTTTCGTGGTGTGACTCCTCCTCTGTTGTGGAAATAAATATTTTGTTTCATGCTCTGCTTGAAATATTGCCTGACATCTTCATTATATTATAATCTCAAAAACAAAAAAATAAGACTTAAAAATTGGAAACCCCTGTAAACTTTAATTTGCAGGCAACATGTTTTTATTGTCAATATTTATGTGGTTGTGTTTCGTCCTGTGCTCTGATTAGTTTTCTAGAGCATCAGATGAGTCAGAATCTCAAATTTCATGCTTTTCTTGGCATGTTAGTGGGACTATCATTACTGTATCAGAAGAGAAAAATAAAAGAGACCTTTGATTTAGGACCTGCATAAGTAATTCCTCTAAGGCTTGTAGTGAAGGCGATGTAACAAAGAGAATGTTCCAGTGACAAACAGTCATCCCTACAACACTGATACAAGTAGCATAATACAGAGTAATCAGGTAATATTTAAGAGTATATATGTATGTATATAAATATATGCATACAGTTACAGTGAAAACAGAGGCTGTGAATTTGAAAGAGGGTGGTAAGGATTATATGGGAGAGTTTGGATGGAAGAAAGGAAAGGGAGGAATGCTGTAATTAAATTATAGTCTAAACATGAAAAAAATGAAAAGAAGCATACATAAGATGCAAATATTCTTCTGCTTTTAATAATTACTAAAGCTGTGTTTCTTTAGTCTAGCTCAAAATGTAGACTTATAGATGTGACAGATAGGCTACAATCATGACATCTCAACAACATGGCAGACTAAACAAGATTTGTTAACTCCTGTAACCAGTAGACATGAATGTTGGGGGCCGTGCACATGGAACAGCAAGGCAGCTTTAGAACTAATGGAATATTGCCCATCAGTTAGCACACCCATGATGGGGATGTCTCAGCGAGGCATAACCCTTTGACCTGAGAATGACCTGTCCTGAGGACTTCATCCTCTTATGGAGCACAGCTTTGCTTATTACCCTTGCAGCCCTCATAATCCTCTTAACATATGAACTGTGTAAGTACTATAAAGAGTGCTTCCAGTCTCTCACTGGGTAATATCACAAAAACAGTGCTTGATCTCTTTCAGGCATTGCTGCTGGAACAGATTAATGACTTCACCACCACCCTTAAAAAGAACCTGCAGATATAGATTGCGAACAGTCACTCTTAGAAAGAATTTGGAAAAATTAATTGTTTAAGAAGGTTAGGTAAAGATGTTTTTGCTAGTGGCTCTGATGTAGAAAGTCTTAGGGAAAAAATATATTTTTAGAAAAGTTAGGTAAAGACGTTTTCGCTATTGGCTCTGATGCAGAAAAACTTAGGGGAAAATTTGAAGAAAAGAAAAAGGACACTCTTAATAGTAAATCTAGGGACTTTTTGAGGTTGGTGAGCAAAGACAATACCCCAATTAGCAGTAACTGATGTGACTCTCTCACCGAAGCTGGATTTCAAGGTGACTAACTTCTTACACTTATTTTTGCCCTCAGCTTCCTGATATGATTTAATAAGATTATTAATGAGTAGATGAGCACCTTTAGGATTTAAAGGAGAAATGGCTGGTTGTTTTTGTATAGAAGTTTAGGTTTGTGATTTTTTTAAAGATCTTTATAATTACTTTTTGAGATATTGATTCTTTCTTTGTAACTGCAAATTCCAGCCTGTAAGTAAAGAAATGCTGGCTTACAAATTACATTTCTTGCTTATGCTCTGTTAATATATACCAAGTTGCTTACTTACACAGGTATATGGGTTCTTGAAAATATTTCGTTTTTCACGTTTGTTTCTCACCCATAATATGTCAAACATTTGATCTTGTGAAGTATTGAGGAATGTGCTTTTTTTTAAATGTGTACTCATTGTAATTGTTCACTTAAAGATAAATAGAATGTAAACACATTGTGGTTGTTGTTCTGCTTAAAAGATATTACTGGGATATATAAGCATTGGGAGAAATAATAAAGTTGTTGGAATCTTTATCCATCCACAAAGATATGTGCATGTGTATATGTATGTGTATAAGGTTGAGGAACTTGCCCTTTGGAGTTTTTCTATCCATCAAAGTAAATACGCACATGTACAATAATTTGTTGGGTTAGAACCCGTTCTTCAGCATTTGTTCTGTCTACCAAGATATGTGTGTGTATGTATGTATTTATGCATGCATGCATGTATGTATGTGACTGTGTAAAGTAAGAGAAACTTGGAAGAAAAAGCTTGTTGAAACTTACTTGCCAGAGTCTGTCTTGCTTCATTAACAAGTATAAATGTGTATGTGCATGTGTGTGGTTGTTTTCTCTCATTTCCCTTTCTTTTTTAGATGCTTGTCACCAGCAGTGGAAGCCCCCATTAGGAGCCATCAGTCCTAGCCTCCGTTTGCCACCAGCAGTGGAAGCCATTGCTGATAACAACCAGTTCCAGCCTTTAAGGTCGCCCTCAGAGAAAGTCTGCAGGGTCACCACCAGCCAGCCAGCCATGGGATCTACTCCCTGTCTCAGTTTCCCTAACTGATGTTGAAGCAGGACTTTGATCCATGAAAACTGCAAAGTTTTACAACAATGTGCAGAGCTATAGACAATTATCAACCACCTAGAGAGGGAGAATTAGTCTTTGCCATAGATAACCCTCCTAAATGATTACAGAATACTAAATGGTCACCCTGAATTGATATACATAAAGGAAAATCTAAATGCATTCTGCAGATTGTATTTACATATTTATATATAATTGATTGATTGTGTGTGTGTGTGTACGAGTGTGTATCAATAATAATTAAAGAAGAAAGACAAAGAATATTAGAGCAGAGACGTGGGAAGAATTGGGGAAGGAAGTAGTTAAATGTTATAATACTTTAACTTAAAAAGTAAACTATGAATAATACAATGCATTAGAAAATGAATAAAAAGCATTGGAGGAGGAGGAAGGGGGATGATGTAGAGAAAGAGGAAGAAAGGAGGTAGAGAAAGTGTGGAAGAAAGAGGAGGAGGAGAAAGAGGAAAAGGAGAAGAAGGAGGAAGAGGAAGAGGAGGAAGAAGAAGAGGAGGAGGGGGAGCAGGAGGAGGAAATCATCTTGTTCCAGGCAATCAGAGAGTCCAACTGTTCTGTGTTTTTTAAATTTATTCACTTTACATCCTGATGGTAGCCCCTCCCTCATCGCCTCCCCATCCCACACTCCCTCCCTCCTCCTTCCATGAGGTCGCTAGTCCTCAAAGGGAAAGCCCTTCTCCCTTACCAACTGACCTCAGACTATCAATCATCATCAAGACCACCTGCAACCTCTTCCTCTGCGGCCTGGTAAGGCCACCTCTCCCAGGGGAAGTGATTGAAGTGTAGGCAACAGAGTTCATGTTGGAGGCACTGCTGGTCTTGGTCCTCTTACTAGGTGGCCCACATGGAGACTGAGCTGCCTATCAGTTACACCTGAGCAGAGGGCCTGGGGCCTTTCCCAGCCTTGCCATGCCCCCATGGGCCCATATTTGTTGGCTCTGTTGGTCTTCTTATGGAACTCCTGTCCACTCTGGGTCCTTTTATCCCACCACCCTTCCAAAAGACTGACCCCCTCCTGTTCTGCCAGAAGTTTGGGTGTAAGTCTCAGCAACTGCTTTCATCCCCTGCTGGGTGGAGTTTTTGGAGAACATCTATGGAAGGCTCCCTTCCTGTTCCCTCTCTTCAACCACTTCCAGTATCTATTCTATTTGACCTTCTGAATGAGAATTTGCTCAAAGTAGGAGCAAAAATTTTATTATATCTTACAACTTCTTCTTGGTGCCGTAGTCGCTTTTTTTTATTATTATTTAATTAGTTTATTCAGATTACAACTCAGTTGTTATTTCATCACTTGTATCCTCCTGTTCTTCCCTCCCTCCTACTTTCACCCTATTCCCCTCACCAAGGTCAATGACCGAGGGGGACCTCCTCCTCCACTATATGGTCATAGGCTATCAAGTATCACATTGGTAGCCTGCTTGTTCTTTCTCTGAGTGCCATCAGGTCTCCCCACCAAGGGGAGGTGGTCAAATATGGGGCACCAGAGTTCATGTCAGAGTCAGTCCCTGTCAGCTATTCTTTAAAGACAGCTAACATGCCCCTGCCATAGAGTTTTGGCTTATAAAAATCCTCGGTTTTCCATGGTCTTCATATTTTTTTTCTGTAGTATTTCTGTTAAGCTTCAATTTCACTAGAAAGCCTTTCCTGACTTCTTTTTCTAGACACATGCTGGATTGACAATAGCTTGTTATTTCAGAGCATTTTTGTACTTTACTTGCTTTCGTGAATGTCTGAGGTTGTTTGTCCTTTCTGGATTCTACCATCAAACCATTGAATTGAACGATATGATATTAATAAATACTATTGTCACAAAGTTTGGAATACTTCATAATATAATTAGCGATAAATAAATGATTTATAAACGTTTAATAAAGCCTAAGTGTCAGTACAGATGACTTTTTTTAAATCAACTTTCCTGTCCCACTTATAGACTTTGTTTTCTGTCTGCTTTCTCATCGAGTTTGTAGATTTAATTTTTATTACTAATTGTACTTCTTTTCTGTTTAACTTAAATTCCATTCCCAGTGCCCTACCCTTCCATTATATTTATTTGTAATATCTTCAAATTTGATAAATAAAAATTTATATTGGGATATTTCCACTAAATAGATGATTTATATGTTTCTGTTTTTGTTTACTTGGGAGTTTTAGTCATCATTGCTATTATTGTTTGCTTTCATGACAAAAAGTGGAGTAGTTAATGAGAAAAAAAGTGTACAAAAAGCAGAAGAGAGCTTAGTAAAATACAATCTATCACCTTCCCAGCCGCCCTTCATCCAATATAACCTATTTCACAAATGTTTCAATTTCCCAATGCTACTACCTGGCACAAGATTGCTTCTGACATCAGTCATTTTAGCACATGTGTAGTCAGTCCTATTTAGTATCCCTAAAAGAAAAGATGAAAGCATTGCACATAAAAAAGCTGTGTCTAAGGCTAAGACTCCAGCAAGATGATTATTTACTTTAAAGCTAACTGCTGTGACATGTGCAGTGTAAATATCTTAATGTGTCATAGCTGGCTGACCTGAGGGTGATACCTATTTCCTGTTTAGGTTTCAATATACCCCAAAATTGGGTTTTTATTAGAAAACAAAGTGAATCTTGGGAATACACTTTTGGTGAAAATTAAATTCATAGCTTGTCAAGAGTATCAAACCTTGCTCATTTTTCAGTATTATGATCACCATGCTTTTATAAGAAAAATATACATCATTTTAATCTAATTTGTTTGGTATTACAGTTCAAGAACTTAATGTCATTGTGTCCTCATTATTCTCCTTATTTTTAGAAATGAGCAGGAAAGATAAAACAGTTCATGTGAGTGACAAGATATGACTATCTCTTGAATGTGAATAATTATTTTAAATTGTAATTTCAGCAATATCAGCAACTGTGTGACAAATAAATTATCTAATTAATGACCCACAAAATCATGGGAGCAGTAGTGTCTGAATAGACCCTGAAAAGGATGCAGCTAAGGCTTGGTAACATTTAGTGCATTAGTTTCTTGTTACTATTATAAACTAGTGAAACTCTGTGGCCACAAACCATACTAATTCATTTCTTACCATTTTAAAGATAAACCTTCTAAAATAATGACAAAAGTGGGTGTCAATTATTCATCTTTTACAATTCCTACTGGTTTTGGGCCTTTTTCCTTATTCTGTAGATGTATTTTTATCACATTTTATTCAAAGAGATACTACATTGTAACCTTCCAGTCTCTGAGTACCAGTTTGAAATACCTTATACACTTCTACATAGCCTAAGGTAAAAGAGAGTAGGATATGAACATCTTTGAAAAAAGTCTAAATAAAAATGGAATATGTATACAACCATATGTGCTATTGTTTTATGTATTATGTATCACTTTTCTCTAGGAAGCATTGGCATTTTCAGGAGAGTCAGTTGATTATATAGAATAACAACCATCTCTCTGGGAGCCTGTGCACTGTTTGTTCTCAGCATCATCTAGTCTGTAACTGATGTTGTACTTTTTCCTTTTGCCTCTGACAGCCACATTGACACTTTTCTTGTTTGTGCTGAAGAATTTTGGTGTTGTATGCTAGGCACATTGAGTAGTCAGACACATTTGGTCACTGTCTGATATCGATTTAATTTCTCTATATCAAAACTCACAATGTAGCTCAGGTCCTAGATTTCAACACATAGCTATGTTAAAGCCACTTCAACAGTCTTGTCATTTCAATTTTTCACACTTCTTCGTTTGTTTGTTATTTTGACAGTCAGATGCCATAATACATACCAATAGGTAATGTTGTAGAAAATATAACAAAAATTGCAGGATCAAAGCTGTCAAACCATATGTTATGAAATCCATTAGAATAATAATCCAAAGATACTGCAAAATTATTTGTTTGATGAGCACTTAAATTATTAGACTTTCCTTCATTTTCGTTTTTTGGGAGAAGTATACTTTAAACCCTAGCATCAATAGTTCATATTTCTTATATTATTTAAAGGATTTGGAGTTAGGTAAGACATTCTGATTCTGCCTATTAACACTCACCTAAATACTAAGCACGGATACCTTAGGACTATCATGCCAGATTTGAATGCACACAACAGAGATCCTCACAAGCAGCCATAATATTTAGATATTTTCAAGAATTTTATCTAAGATCATCTATCTTTTCCCATGCATGATTTATTAGTATGTTTACTTGGTGCCAAGTAGCAAGAATATTAATAGCTTTAATATGATAAAAAGCCCTGAATTTGGCTATGGACTGGGTTTTCAATTCAGTTACTGATCAGTTCCCTTGATTCTCTATGGGTTTATTGTTAGTCTGACACTCTTTTTGTATACCAACTCCTACACTACCTGTTGGCTCTATAATGTGTGTCTGTGTGCAATATATATATATATGTATGTATAATATATATTTGTATATATAATATATATAAATATATATACATTTGTATAATGTGTGCATGCCTTCCATTACTATCTATATTTATTGCTACCCATCACTAATGTTCTCTTCTCCACTATTTGCACTCTGTCCCCTTGTTATTACCATAGAAGTTCAATATAAGCTTTGTAAATTATGAAACAGATGGTTATTTTCTGCATACCTTACTTTAATCATTTTTTTATTTTTCCAATGCTAGAATAATAATGATAAGGATGGCCTAAAAGAAGGCAATATTTTCTGCTGCCCCCATCTCACTTTGTTCACTGTGAATGAGGTACTCCGCCCATCTGATCTTGCCGGGAGAGATCTAGGTTCTTTCAGCTGCTTGGAGACTTCTTTCTCCCAATGCTTCAGGCCTCAGCTTTAATATCAGTTAGGGAGCCATGCTTTCTTTTATTGCTCAAAACACACAGGATCATTATATTGATTTTTCTATAACATTCTCTTTCTTACTTCACAGCACTTACAGTAGCTTATGATATTATTTATATGTATGCATTTCTTTATGTAACATCAAAATCCCCAGTAACATATAAACTGAACAGAGAAAACAAACTGTCAATTTTATCTTCCAGTCTACAGCCAAGAACTGCACAAGAAATGTGCCTGACTGGCATTCACTCCGTAGTTCTTGTAATTATGTAAACAGTTGTAATTATCAAGTATTCCATCATACATTTTCAAAATTACATTCAGGTCTTATTTGGGCAAACATAATATTGTTGTTTCATGGGTGAAACTTCTATAACTCCAGCCCCTGGAGATCTGATATCCTTTCAGGAATCTTCAGGCACTGCATGAATATGGCCTATATACACATCTAAGTAAATACAGATTAAATATAGAATTTTAAATGACATCCTGGTCTTGAAACCTAAGAAAGACATTTTGATAGAAGTTTTATACTTTTATGTTATATGGAAATCTTATTCATTATACCAGAACAGTTTAAGAGACATTTTTATCCTTGTTTTTTTTCTGGTCAGAATAGCATGTAGTACCAAATATGTCCAACTAATGGAACTTGAACTCAAGATGCTGTTGCATATTTCTAGTTTATTGACATATCTACTTTATTCATTTATATAGTAATAATAGTAGCCTACTCTCATTTATATGTGCATGCTCTAGAGTGAATATGCAGGTTAAAGCAAAACTTTCACAAGTGGATTCTTCTCTTTCACCTTAGTGTTTATAGAGAATACTATCTTCCAGCATGCCTCCTGTTTCTCTAAGTTGTACAGCTTTCTATGTCTTCTTCTGTGTCTTTCTCTGTCTGAACTTTAGGCATAGGGGGAACACTGTAAATATATCACTCAGGAATTGGAAAACCATGGGCACTTCTTCACTATGTTTTAACCAGTTTTGGAGAACTGTAACCATAACCATACACTGCAAAAAGAAGCTTCTTGATGAAAGTAAGAGCTACCACTTTCTTTGTGAGTATGTATTTAAAATAGAGTTAAAACTTAATTAGTTTGTGAAATTATAAGTATTCCTGTAGTGGCTACTAAACATTAGGTATAAACCATTTTTAAAAGGCCTTATATACAAAAGCTGTTTGGTTTCCCTCAAATGTAAGTGCTATTAGTGCACCACTGGAGATATATTTCCAAGCAAGATACAGTTCTTGTTTGTATGCTTTTAAGTTGTTTAGGAATTTCAATGGGATTTATTTTTCCTCAGGAGCTTAGGTAGCACCTTTAGTTGCCATATGATCTAGACCTCAGAGAGGAATCTTCCAGGTTGGTTCTAGCTGGATGCTTTCAAGGTCTGTATTTGAGGCGTGTGAGGGCCTTCAGAAATAGGGCCTTACTTTCACGTTTTCAAAGGCAAGCAAAGACAAAGACAATAGTTTATTCTTATTTGTAGACTTTTGTGTCCAATTGACCAACAATTTGAGGGAAAGTTTCCCATGACTTGTATTGAGGAATTTTTTATATAGTACTCTTGGAGGAAGCACCATCATTATATGTAGCATAATACCACTGTATATAATATATGTATTATACATATATATGTACACACAAACATATACATTTCTATGTAAGCTCATAAAATATTTCCCCTATGGTTTCTTAAGCATCTTTATTGTTATTTATCTTTACTTCCATGCCTTCCCTCCTACTATACATCCCTCACTCTCTCAATTTATAGTGCCCTAAATTTCTCACATTTCTCCCTTTATAGTGCCTGTGTTCTACTATCCTCCACTCAACAGCTGTTTATAATGCCAATGCAGCTGGAGGAAAATTTCAAATCCCTGTACTTAGTTTAAGAGTTAGAAGCACTTCTCCACTCCAAAAGAGGAAAAATGTAATGGCTCTAAGAGCATGTCATTTGATAGGTTATCTAATTATGAATGGTGATCCATTAACACACACACATACACACACACATGCACACACACAATATTGAATGTATTTTGTAGTTTTTAACACCTATTATAAGAGCAAACTTTGTCACTATTTAGTTATATTTATCTGTATTTGGCAGGTAATCTACTACTACCTTCCAATTGAACTCTCTAACAAGGTTATAATGTGAAAAATATCCTGTCATTGAAGCAACTAAAACATATTGGTGATCAGAAGTTGCATTTTTATGGATTGATAGATTTGGTGGAATTACTATACTATCAGAAAGAGAAGTAGAATACTCAGAAATATATCCATCTACTTGGCATATATGGAAGTGGGTAGATGCCATTTCTGAAGAAAAGGTTAAGTAATTAGGGAGCATCACAGCACAGTTGTTACATATGATCATTAAGATGATTACATGAGACAAGAGAGGGACAATATGCAGTCAACAATTGAAGCCTTGCAAAAAAATTCCTGGTTAATACATTTCTAAAATTAATTTTGTTATGATCTATGTAACATCCAGTGGAATTTTGTCATTCATTTTTTGCAGGCTAAGAGCAAAATTTAGTATTTTTACTAATAGAGCAAATCACCTACATTTTCTTTTATTGGAAATATATGTACTTCTCATATAATATGTACTGATCATGTTTTTCCTCATTGTATTTCTCCCAGTTCATACCCCCTCTATCTGAATCCACTCCCTATTTGTCTCTCATTAGAAGCCAATATAAAAGAAAACCAAATGGATAGGACGAAACAAACAAACAAAAGGAAAATAAAAGGAAAAATCCCAAAAAAAGGCAGAAAAAATGCTAGAGATGCAGGACGAAATCATTGCCACACTTGAGAGTTCCTTAAAAGTACAAAACCAGATGCCATAACATATACGCAAAGGACACATAGGGGAAAATGGGAATAAATAACAATAACAATTAACAATTATATAAGACAATATTTTTAAAAGACCTAACATGATGACATGAGACAAAGAATCTCTAATCATGTCATTAAGCTTGTTTTCTCTTGACCATCAACTGTTGGGCGAGTAGCCTACCCTTATTTAAGAGTAGTTCGATTTCTTCAGGAGATTCCCTTGGAGAACATGGAATGCAAGTGCTTATGAGTTGGAGACAGCTTCTGGGTTAAGGATGGGGACATGTGCCTACTTTCCCTATTAGTTCTAGGACTCCACTAGGTGCAGATGTATACAAGCTCTGTGCATGCTGACCCAGTCTCTGTGAGTTTACATTCATATGTTCAACAGTTGTGTTGTGTTTAGAAAACCTTGTTTCATTGATGCCCTCCAGTCCATCTTGCATTTGCACTCTTTCTAGCGCCTCTTCTGTGAGATTCTCCAAACCCAGAGGGTTGGGATTTGAAGTAATCATCTCATTTAGTGTTGGGTGTTCCATGAGACAAACTCTTCCATCCACTATTTAAAGCAGTTTGGTAGTTTATCAGGAGTTGGGAATTCATCTATGTCAAGATCCAGCTATAACACTCTTTGGCATACCTCAATGATTCTTTAGTTTACCCCAGAAGCAGTTGGTCAAACACATTCATTACTACTCTATTATTATAGTTAGATATTGGAAACAATCTAAATGCCCCTCCCTCAAAATAACAATGGATCAAAAAAAGTTGTGCATGTGGACAAGGGTTTATTTCTTCTATAATTAAAATGACAATTGTAATTACTCTTGCCACTAAAAAAAGTGAAATGAAAATTTAAGGGAAATAGATGGAACTAAAAATTTCTTTTATTATTGGGGTATCCGAAAGTCAGAAAGAAAAATATAATATACATTGGCATATATGTGAATATTAGCTGTTAAATCAACAATAACCAAAAATACAATATCCAGTATCACAGAGGTTTGATATAGAGTACCATACTAAAGTACCATACAATCTCTCTATAAAAGGAAAATAGAATAGATAGTTACAGATGGACAGTGGTTTGTATCCAAATGAGAAGATCAGCTAGGGACACAGAGAGAAGAGAATGAAGGAAGTAATATGAAGGAGAGAGCTGAAATTAAGGGCCACTTGAGTGGAAATATGGAAATTTTATGCAGTAGAAGCTTCCTAAAATATAATACATATATGCCAGGCCGTAGTGGTGCATGCCTTTAATCCCAGTACCTCGGAGGCAGAGGCAGGGGGATTGCTGTGAGTTCAAGGCCAGCATTGTCTTCAAAGCGAGTCTGGGACAGTCAAGGCTAACACAAAGAAACCCTGTCTTGAAAAAATTAAAACATATATGAAAGTAATCTAAATGAAATACTCAAATAACAGGAGACAGACCCCTACTAGATACTCCTTATCACCAAATGAAGCTTCTGGTACAAGGACAGGGTTAAGTTGTTAGTCAATTGATTCCATTGGGAACTCCCAAACAACCCAGGCAGTTATGACAGATATAAGTTGTGCTTAACAAACTAATGTTGAAGCCCCAGTCCTAAAGAAAACACCTACACAACTCAAGGAACATGGGGAAGTCAAGCTGGTGTCTACATGGAGCCTTCACTTTCATGTGCTAGCAAGCCTTTAGTTCAGGAAGATACTCTACATACTGTTAAAGGAGAATGGTAAACACCAACCAGCTACAAAACCTTTGATCTACAATTGTGTCCTGTTTGCAAGATACACTAGTGAAATGGTAGCACCATGCTCATGGGAGTAAGCAACCAATAATTGATTTGATATTAGTCTCACTCTATGAGATGGTTCCCATACTCAATGCTGTATGGGTGACCAAGGAACTGAGACTAGGTAGTTCAAGGACCTAGGGTAAAACCAAATGCTACTGTCATAATAGAAGGTAGCAAAAATTACTTATGACAGTGTGCAATATTCTTATATCATTGCCTTGATAACCTATCATCACAGACACTCCCTTCTGCAGCAGAGAGAACAACAGAGACACATATCCAACAGGCTGAGAGGGAGAGACCTTGGAAAACTTTTCATTTTAATTTCTCAACATACTAGTACATGTATGTTACAGAAAACAGAAAGTGGTTCATTGTCAATGTTTATATTTTCTTTCCTTAAACAATTAAATAATTTAATTTTCTAGTACTTAATATACACTCTGTTGCAAAGGATAAAAGACTTGGATCAGATGAAAAAGAAAATTCACAAAATTCACCAAGAAGACAAATTGACCTGTCTCTACAACTTCATTCTTTATATTTTATTTCTCTAACAAATCATAATTTTAGGGGATAAATCACATACTACAAATTTGAGTTACAAAACTGTGGAAAAATAAAGGTATGTGTGATTTTGTTTGGTTTCCACAGTATAAAAATGCCTGATCTCGGTCATATGATATAAAAGTTTCCAGAGTTAAGTAGCAACTTTCTTTGAAACTGAAATTTGTATTTTGATTTCTTTGTATCACTGAGCCTTGTTTTCTTCTTCTTCTTCTTCTTCTTCTTCTTCTTCTTCTTCTTCTTC
>OU015745.1:118365049-118390982 GCA_907169655.1 Acomys percivali
TTCTTCTTCTTCTTCTTCTTCTTCTTCTTCTTCTTTTTCTTCTTCTTTTTCTTCTTTTTCTTCTTCTTCCTCCTCCTCTTCCTTTTTCCTCTTCCTCTTCTTCTTTATTGATTTATTCACTTTATATCTCTATCCCAGCCCCTTTCCTTCTCTCCTCCCTGTTCTTTCCTCCTATCCTCTTCCTCTTTTTCCCTCCCATTCTCCTCAGAAAAGGGGGAAACTCCCCCACCAGCCCATCCCAGCACATTAAATCACATCAAGGCTAAACACATCCTCTTCCACTGAGGTCCAACAAGGAAGTGATCCAACAGAATCCATGTCAGAGACAACTCAGGCTCTAACTGCTAAAGGAACCTCATGAAGACCGAATTGCCCATCAGCTACTTATGTGTAGAGAACCTAGGTCCAGTCATTGCATGCTTTTTGGTTGGTGGTCCAGTCTCTGTGAGCCCCCATGGTACTTGGTTAATTGACTCTGTTGGTCTTCTTATAGAGTTCCTATCTTCTCTATGTCCCTCTATCCTTCCAACTCTTCCACAAGACTCCTTGAGCTCTGTGTAGTGTTTGATTGTGGGCCTCTGCCTGTGTTTGATCAGCTGGTGGGTGAAGAGCTTCAGAGAACAGTTATTCTAATATCTTGTTTGCAAGCATAGCAGAGTATTATTAATAGTCTCAGGTGTCAGTTCTTTTGCATGGGTTGTTCTCAAGTAAGCTGTTTTAATATTTTTTGGGGGGGCAACAGGAGAGGACTGGTGTGTCCTAATACAGACACTGGGGCTTTCCCATGGTGCTTTGAATGTACAAATCTCAGATGTCTTTCCAGTTCTTCTTGAGCAAGGACACCAAGAAATTGACATTCAGGTGCTCATCATCAATCATCTTCACATTTGCCAACAGCAACTATCAGATACAGCACCTACTTCATCTGGAACTTGATCATAGATTTCACCTCATCAACTTAGGCCATCATGTTTTCTTGATATGTCAGGTGGGAAGGGAACGTGCCAGCCTTTTTTAGGCCTGGGTCCAAGATATGTGGGATATGCTTGATTAGAGATTCTGAAGCCAAAGAGGCATCATACTTCTTGGCCAGTTTTTTTTTTTTTTTACCAACTTCTTCTTATTATTAAGTTTCTTCAGCACCCCGATATTCATGTTTGGATATCCACAGTTTGGCCACATCACAGTGTTGCTGGCCCTCCAGGACACACAGTGAGAACTTGGGGCCTGATTCTGCCTGAGAAGCATTTGTCCTTCTGAGGGTCATACTATTAATCTTAATCATAGAGAATAAGGCATTCAGCATTCCTTAAATATTTCTCTTTCTTGGCATTTCATTTATTTAAGGTTTGGAGAAGGGATGACATGTATCTTGTAGCCAGAAGACAGTGTTGAGGAGTCGGTTCAGTCTCCAACTCTACAGCCTGAAGTATTTAGGCTTGCTAAAAGTGTGATCATCTGATGAACCCTCTCACCATTCTGCATTTTAAATGTTTCTTTGATTTCCCAAGACAATGGCATTTCAAGTTGTATAAATGAAACATGTCTGCCTAGAACTTGCTAATCTCAAGTATGAAATGTAAAAGAGATTAATAGTTTCATGGTATGATACTTATGCCAACAGTATTGAAGCAAATACAAGAAGACTTTGCCTCCCTTAGATTCTATTCAGTCCCCAGTAATGATCCACATACATTTTGATGACAAAACCCATCAATATATCTTTTTTTTCTCCTCTTCAACGTGAAAGGGAGATGGAATTTTTTTTAAATTAAACACAAAGAAAGAAAAGATGTTGCATAATATCAGAAAGAAGAAATATTCACCCAGATTGAAGATAAACTGGAACCAGGCATGTTGATTAATGCCTATAATACAAGCAAACCCTATGAATGAGACTGAGGTAGTAGAATAGCCATGATTTTAGACCAACCTTAGCTTCATTTTGAGTGGCATGCCAACCTTACCACAGGTGAGATATTATGTTTGTCTCAAATAAATGAAAAAATAAGCAAATATAAATAGTAAGATGAAACTCATGGACTAGAAGAGATAAGACTGACATTTTCCTAGATGCTAATATCTATCAAAATATTATGGATTTGGTAAAATCTGCTCCTGCTTATTATCCGGTTGGAATCCGGGAATTATATCACAGAATATTATCAACAAGTACTTCAGAAACCTTGCTTAAAATTAAACCTGCCAATCACATTAGGACCTGGATATTACCCTAAAGAACTAAAGACTGAGAATTCCAAGATGGTGGCATCCAGCGTGCACCTAGTCTAGGGAGTAGAGTATCAGAGACTGTGAAACCGATTGAAAGGAAGGAGTTGGGGAAAGGTCAGAACCAACCTCCACCCCATTGTAGTTGGATGTCCCCAGGATTCAGGAGTCACAAGTTTCTAGCACCTGGAAATCCTCTGAATACTAAGGCTGAGGAGGCCCCTGAGGAAGAGAGAGTCAGCCCTACTTTGGGCTTGAGCCACAACCCACATTAGATGCTATTCTGAAGAAACCCATGGAACAACCAGCGGCTTTGGCCTTGGCTCTCTCTATGCCTACCCACTGCTTACCATACGGCCCATTTGGGACATGGAGCCCGCAAAAGTGAGTTAGGTGTGGGCCTAACACACATTAGCTGCTATCCGAAGATGCCTGTGGAATACCTGAGCAGCTTTGGGCTTTTGTATCTCTCCGCATGCCTGCTGCTTATGAATCTGGCCCAACTGTAAAACAGAGAGCAAACAGGCAGAGCTGAGTTGGACATGGGCACAACTCACATTAGCTGCCATCTCAAGAAGGACTGTAGGACACCTGAGCAGTTTAGGACTTGGATCTTTTTCTCTCTCTGCCCACTGCTTTCCAGCCTGGCCCATCTGGGTCACAATGTGAGCCAGCAGAGGTGAGTCAGATTTCAGTCACAACACACATCGTCCACCACACCAAGGAGGTCTGACGTATACCTGACCAACTTTCTGCTTAAAGCTCTCTCAACCTGCTCCTCTTATATCTGACCCAACTGAGAAACAGACAGGGAATCCACTAGAACTGAACTGAGTGCAGGCTCCAACACCCAATGTCCACCATCCTGAAGCACTAGCAACAATATTCAGGTTGGAGCTCTCTCTGCCGGCTCCTGGTCTGCCTGGCCTATGTGGGACACACACTGACAATGACCCAATTGGAGGAACTTCTAGCCCTGCTAATGCAAGAGACAACCAGATGCCTAGAGGCTATTATAAGGAGACAAACAGCAAAACTCAGAGTCACATGACACTACCAGAAACCAGTTAACCCACCATAGCAAACCCTGGCAATAAGAACAGCCACAGAATGCAAGAAAAGGACTTCAATTATGAGGTGATGCAAACTTGAAGGAAGAAAAGGAATCTCTCAAAGAAATACAAGAATATATATTCAAACAGATGAAGGAATAGAATAAATCCTATAAAGAATTACAATAAAACTGGGGAAAGAAATAAAAGAAATGAATAAAACTATTTAAGACCTAAGAAAGGATTAGAAGCAACAAAGAAAACATAATATGAGGCGATCATGGAGATGAAAAACCAAGAAAGAGAACAGGAACTGCAGACAAACAATATCAAGAGAATATAAGAGATGGAAGAGAGATTCTTGAGTGTAGAAGATATGGTTGAAGTTATCAATAGATCAGTCAAAGAAATTGAAAAGCTCCTGACACAAAATAGAAAGCCTACAATCTCATGGCAACTAAACAACTACCTCATCAATGACCTCTGGGGCAGGGACAAAATAAGAAAGAAAGAAAAAAAGAAAGAAAGAAAGAAAGAAAGAAAGAAAGAAAGAAAGAAAGAAGAAATTAAAGACTTCCAGAGTTCCATGAAAATGAAGGCACAACATATTAAAACTTATGGGACACAATAAAAGCAGTGCTAGAGGAAAGAAAGTCCATAGCACTAAGCACCTTCATAAAGTAATTGGAGAAACCCCGTACTAACCACTTAACAGCACAGCTGAAAGCTCTTGAACAAAAAGAAACAGACACACCCAAGAGGAGTAGATGGCTGGAAATCATCAAATTCAGGGATAAAAATCAATAAATTAGAAACAAAGAGAACAATTAAAAGAACCAATAAAACCAAGAGATGGTTCTTTGAGAAAATCAACAGGATAGATAAATGATTAGCCGAACTAACTAAAAGGTAGAGGGAGAGTACTCAAATAAAAAAAAAAATCAGAAAGGAAAGGGGAGATATAACAACAGACACTTAAGAAATAAAAAGATTCATTGGGCCTTACTTCAAAAGCCTATATGCCACAAATTTGAAAATATAAATGAAATGGAAAATTTTCTTGATAGCTAGCTTTTACCAAAATTGAATCAAGACAAGGTAAACAAATTACAAAGTCCTTTATCTCCTAAGGAAATAGGAGCAGTCATCAAAATCTCCTAGCCAGAAAAGCCCAGGGCCAAGTGTATTCAGCACAGAATTCTACAAGACCTTAAAAGAAGAGCTAATGTCTAGTATTTTCAAACTATTCCACAAAACATAAGGAGAAGGAATCTTACCAAACTCATTCTATGAGGCTGCACTCACTTTGATAACTTGATCAGAAAAAGACATAACAAAGAAAGAGAATTTCAAGCAATTTCCCTTATGAACATTGGTGCAAAAATACTCAACAAAACACTTGCAAACCAAATCCAAGAACACATCTAAAATATCATCTACCATGACCAAGTAGACTTAATCACAGGCATGCAAGGGTAGTTCAATATATGAAAATGCATCAATATAATCTATCATATAGACAAACTGAAAGAAAAACCCCACATGATCATCTCCTTAGATGCTGAAAAAACATTTGACAAAATCCAACATCCATTCATGTTAAAAATTTTGGAGATATATCTGCTATACAGGGCATGTACCTAAACATAATAAAGGCAATATACACCAAGCCTATAGCCAACGTCAAACTAAGTGGAAAGAAACTTAAATCAATCCTACTGAAATTATGAACATGAAAAGGTTGTCCACTCTCTCCATATCTCTTCAATAAAGTATTTGAAGTCCTAGCTAGAGCAATAAGGCAACTAAAGTATATCAATGGGATCCAAATTGGAAATGAAGACATCAATGTATCACTATTTGCAAACAATATAACAGTATATATAACTGACCCTAAGAATTCTTCCAAGGAACTCCTACAGTGGAGAAACACCTCCATAAAAGTGGCTGGATACAAAATCAATTTAAAAACTAGGTATCCCTCTTTTATAGAAAAGACAAACAGGCTGAGAAAGAAGTTAAGGAAACAACACCCTTCACAATGGCCACAAAAAACCATAAAGTACCTTGGTGTAATTCTATACAAAGCAAGTCAAAGACCTGTATGAAAAAAGACTTCAAGTCTCTGTATGAATAAAGAAATTGAAAAAGGTATCAGAAGATGGAAAGATCTCCCATGCTCATGAATCAGTAGGATTAACATTGTAAAAATGGCCATCATACCAAAGCAATCTACAGATTCAATGCAATTCCCAACAAAATGCCAACATAATAATCATCTATAGAACTTGAAAGAACAATTTCCAACTTCATTTGGAAAAAAATTCCAGAATACTTAAGGCAATCTTATACAATAAACAACCTTCTGGAGGTATCTCCATCCCTGATCTCAAGCTGTACTATAGAGAAACAGTAATAAAAGTGGCATGAAACTGGTATGGAAAGAGGCAGGTAGATCAATGGAATCGAATCAAAGGCCAGGAAATAATTAATCAGCAATTAATAAATGAAACCTCACAGAAACTGAAAAGCTTCCTTAAGGCAAAGGATACTGTCAACAGAACAAAGCAACAGTATACAGATTGGGAAAATATCTTCACCAACCCTTCATGCAACAGAGGGATAATCTCCAAAATATATAAGGAACTCAAGAAATTAAACAACATCAAACCAAATAATCCAATTTAAAAATAGGGTACAGAAGTAAAGAGAAAATTCTCATCAGAGGAATATGGGATGCCCAAGCAATACTTACAGAAATGTTTGGTGTCCTTAGCTGTCAAGGAAATGCAAATTAAAACACCTCTGAGATTCCATCTTACAACTATCAGAATGGCTAAGTAATAACACATGCTGGCAAGGATGTGGAAAAAGGGGTACATTCCTCCACTACAAACTTGTACTACTGTTTTGGATATCAATCTGGCTCTTTTTTTTTTTTTTTTTTTTTAGAAAATTGGGTATAATTCTACCTCAAGACACAGCAATACCACTACTGGGCATATACCTAAAAGAAGCTCCACCATAAAACAAGAACATTTGCTCAACTATGTTCATAACAGCTTTATTCATTATAGCCAGAATCTGGAAAGAACCTAGACATCACTCAACTGAAGAATGGATAAAGAAGCCATGGTACATTTACAAAATGAAATACAAAACAGCTATAAAAAACAAGTAAATCTTGAAAATTATAGGGAAGTAGAAATGATCATCCTGAGTGAAGTAACCCTGATCCAGAAAGAAAAACATGGCATATACTCACTTAAGAGTAGATATTAACCACATTATAGAGAATAACCACATTACAATACACAGATCTAAAGAAACTAAACAAGTAGGACCCTAGGAAGAAAACTTAATTCTCACTCAGAAAGACAAATAGAATAGACACCAGAAACAGTTGAAGAGAAGGGACAGAAAGGGAACCTACCTTAGAGGGACAACATTTTAAAATGATGCAAAATACACCTATTTTAGTAGTTAGGATTGTAAGTAACTTAAGGACTTCAAAGATTCTCAGTGTATGATTAAAGAAATGATTTTAATGCTTCTCACATTTTTAAAATTATATAATGTTCTTGTTATGTCAAAGATTATATGTCCTAAAGTTTAAATGTATTGACAATACCTGAAGGGTAAAAGTTTATATAAATTGTTAGTAACCTATAGGAAAAAATGATACAAAAATGCAATATGTTGAGCCACTGATTTATAATGACATGAATTATTTTAGAAAGCCATAGAGTGAAGAAAACATTTTTGTACCGAATGCTCTAGAAAGGGGTCATACTTGAAATGCTTTACTGTTTTATTTTCATTAGATCCATGTTACTTCTACTTCTTCAAGGCTAAAGATAATTTGCTCTAGAATCCCTTTTGATAACTTGTTTTTGTCAATTGACACACAGTTAATATATCTAGAAAGAGAGAATCTCCACTGAGGCAAGAGCTCCATTAGATTAACCTGTGGGGATGTTTCTGGGGGCATTTCCTTGATTTCCCATAGATGTAGGAGGGTCCAGCCCACTGTGGGAAGTATCCCTTCTGGGAAAATTGGCTTGGTCTATATAAAGTAGGTTTCTGGAAAAGCCAATGGAATCATCTAATTAACTTGCATTTGTCCGTGTTCACCGCTTCAGTTCTTGCCTCCAGTTTTTGTTTGCATTCTTTCCCTGAGTTCCTTCTGTGTTGGTGTGTGATATGAAAGTGTTGAAGGTTGTTTGCATTGTTGTTCTATCATAGCAGCATAAAATAACTAAAATAGTAATTGCTACTGATGATGGTAATATGTTCTCACAAGCTCGGCCATCTTGTTTTGAATAGGAATATGCAAGCATTAGAAAGGCTCAGAAGAGCTGTTGAGTACACAGAGCTTAATAGTAGGTTTTATGGAAACTGGAAGATATGAATGCTGGAAGGCATGGAATGAGAAATGGTGGAAGCATTGCTTGTGGTTCTCCAGAGGAAAGAAAAGAATTTACCTGAGCCCAATTCTGGGACAGTGGATAATACTGGCAGGAAAAAAAAACAAAAACAAAAACAAAAACAAACAAAAAAAAAAAAACACCTCAGCTGTTATCATTGAGGAAAAATCTTCTGGGAATTATTTCTATAGGCTCAATACACAAAATATCTGGATCAGTGGAGATCCAGGGCTGCACCTCCAATTACAGCCAAATTTGACGAATAATGAGTAAAAGTTTCCCATGTGTCACTGATTTTAAAGACATAAAAGAGTTATGCAGAACTCTGTGTCTGGTGTAGAGACTCTCTATGAATAGAGACAATTGGTAATGGTGCATTTGAAAACCTTGAATTGTGGTGATCGTGGGTAGAATCTGGAGATTATCACAACCATGTGCAAAGGTTGCAGTACCTGAAAAGGTCACGAGAGATCATTTGTGAAAGAACTGCCTCAACTCAAAAATGAGATGAACATCAAGGATGGAGGCATGGAGCACAGAACTGTGAGCCTACTGTGTGTCTTGCCAATGTCAAGCCCTTTGGGACACAAAGATCATGAGTGAATCTTAGATGTCAGAAATAAGATGCTTGGGTACAGTGGCCATGAAATTATCATTATCATTCTTCATTGTTGTCGTTTGTAATTGCCTTTAAAGAATTCCATACATGATTATTTTATTTACAACATTTTTCTCTACTCCTTATGCCTGTCAACATTCCTGCTGCCCAACTCCAGTTAATCTAGTCTATATCAGTTTTATAATACACCTGTATTTATAACTTGCTGAGTATACTGAGCCTTGCTTCTATGAGCATGTGTTTACAGCTGGCCACTCAAAATTGTATAAACTGCTGGAGATTTGTTACTGGAAAAAACTGCTTCTCCGTCTCTGTAATCATTGATTTTCTGTGGCCATTCATTAAGGTGGTGGGGTTCTGTGACATTTTCCCTATGAACAATGGCATATTGATTGGTGGTGTCGTCATGCAGGCCCTGTTTATGAAACCATATAGTTGATATTTTATGTGTTCAACTTTTTCCTCATATCTAGAAAATACTATCTCCTAGCACATATCCTGGTCATCTGGCTTTTACAAGTTTTTGTGCCACCTCTGTTATGGGGTTTCCTGAGCCATAAGAGTAAGGGTTATATTAGATCAACTAATTAGGGTTGAACACAACATGGTCACTTATTCTTTACTTTTTTTTTTTTTTTTACCAGTGTGGATGTTCAAAAATTTCTACCTGATAATTATGATGTGGGGGGAAAGCTTTCCTATGAGTGTGAGTGCTATGCCTATCTGTGGGTGTAAAGATAAATGTTTAAATTGCATTTAGAAATAATGATGATTTGGGGAAACAGCAGTAGTAAATTGTCTTCCAGGGTCTGTGAATTCTCAAGCTGTCGGTAGATGTCTAGATTTACAGTATCAGAACTGATATTCCTAGCTGCTGAGAGGGATAAGTCAAATTGGGCTGTTATTAGTTATCACAGTAAAAGTGCCACTATTGTAGCATGCGCGTATTTGTCCAGGTCAATATTATTGTTTAGCAGGCTTCCAGGCTAATTTGGACTACTAATTTTCTGTTTTGGAAGTTTATATACTACCTTCCAGTTCTCTGAGAACTAGTGTTCAGTAAGAAGGCTTCCAAGTCAATTCCAGATTGCTCTCTCCAAAGCTGGAGCCAATGTATCCAGGAACATCAGTCATAAGTCCTTATCTTTAAGTGCAATAAGGCACTCAAGTCTTCTTGTTATTGAAGATTGACATGAAGCAGAGTTCTGTGATGCTCCAAATTTCCCAGCACCTCAGAGGTGCTTTTTAAAGGAAATAAATAAGAGACGTATC
This sequence comes from Acomys percivali, assembly GCA_907169655.1. NCBI lineage: Eukaryota > Metazoa > Chordata > Mammalia > Rodentia > Muridae > Acomys > Acomys percivali. Next base: position 118,374,649 of record OU015745.1, read on the forward strand.
GACTTATGCATAAGATATCATACTTATGACATTAATTAATTGAAAAAACTGTTCTAATCTGTCTATGTACACAGTGAATATTTTCTACGTTACCGTGATAAGAAGGATTTTATTTTATTTGACCAATTTTTTAGTAATTTTATGTGCTGTACATTTCTAGAAGAAGATAATTTTAATTGAGTAATAATTTAAGATTTTCCTACAATTTTATTGTAAAATAATATAATAATTAAGATTACTAAGAGTTGGACAGTCATGATTTCTCAAGCAGATAAAGACAGCAGTTTTGCAAGCATGAGAAACTGAGTTTGGTCCTTTGAACTTACATGAAGAGAAAAAGAAACACACTCTACAAAGTTTCCCTCTGACTTCTACACTTGTCCTGAGGATTTTGCATCTTCCCCACACCCATCATGTGCATATGCATACAGCAGTAACAGAAAAATCATTAAAGTGTTTTATTGTAATAATCTAAAGGTAAAATAATGTTTTAAAAATGGAAGGAAAATAAACTTGTGAAATATAGTTTTACCAGCAATTTAAAAAAATGTAAGAAATGTGCTATACTCTTAGATCACTGTCTTTTTCAGACATCTTCAGCAATGCTTCCTCTTACAGCAGATGGGAGCAAATATCAAGACCCCCAGGCAGATTATTATGCAAAGAGTGAGAAACATCGGAATACTCACTCCTACATGGGATATTTCCATTAATTCCTTCCCCCTTGGAGCTGAGGGAACGCAATGGAAGAGGAGGCAGAAAGCGTGTAAGAGGGAGAGAAGTTGGAGGACACCAAGAAAACAAGACCCTTTAAATCCACATGAGCAAAGCTTACATGAACTCACGAACGCAAAGAAACTGAAGCAATGTGCTCAGCATGCACCGCATCCTCTGAGTATATAGTATGGCTTCCAGTTAAATGACTTTATAAGATTTCTGAATGTGCCAACAGTGGGTCTTCTTGCCCAAATTTGATGTGGTACTCTTGACTTATTTTATTCTATTTTATTTTGTTGTATATTTAGTGCATGAATAAAAACCTAGCCAACAGGGTAAAGGTCAGTAACTGTCACATATACCTGTTGGGAGAGTGAAAAATCAGTTTTCTCCAATAGAGTGACACTGAGTCTCAAGTTCAGGTATATTCGAACAATATATGATGGATTCCACAGGTTTTTGCTTTTATTTTGTTGTTTTATTTTGGTGTATGTGTATGTGTGTGTCTGTGCAAGTGTACATGCTTTTAATTTTTTACAGTTTGGGGTTTTTCCCTTCATTTTTTTGTGTGTTTTTATTTTTCTTTCTCAGTTTTGGTGGGTTTTCTTGTTGTCTTGGGGGTTTGTTTCTATTTTTAGAAAGTACTTAAGCATGGGTAGGTTGAGAGGGGCAGAGAATCTGGAGGGACTTGGAGAGTGAAAATATGACCAAAATATATTTGAATGTAAAATTGTTTAAAGTAACAAATATAATAATAATAATAATAATAATAATAATAATAATAATAATGATAATAACAACAACAACAACAATTACTCATTGCATTTAGGAAAACTAACGTGGTGTTGAGGTACAATAAATTCCTACAATGCAGGACCCTTTCTTCTGACAGGAGCACTATATAATTGTGCTCTCACAAATGTGTGATTTCTAAAAATAATATAATATTTTAAAGGAATATCAGCAGACTGATACATTTTTACTATTTATTTTCTATTTTTCATCCATCCACTGCCTTTTACAGTGAGGAACATAAAAGAGTGATAATTCTACATTCTAAAACCATGGATCATATTTTTCTACTGGACCTACTATTAGGTTATTAAATCCATATACTCTCTAGGGGATGGGAGTTTAAATAGATAATTTGATTACACTTTCCCTTGTCTTTTTAAATCAAATGCCCCCAGCAGGAAAAATACATTCAAATACTGTGTGTACTACAAATTACATTCATCACTGTTAGATGTGTTTAAATTACTTTTATATTTTCATTGGAGTTTTGCTGGCCACTTGCTGTGTAACCTTAGGCAAAGTATCCATTACAAACTTTATGCATTTTTTCTATTAATAGGAAAAGAAAAATGTATTTGCCAATGTGTTTGAGTAGCTATGCTTTTGTGGACAGAAGTGATGGGGAGATGGGAGCCTCGCAAAATGAAAGACAAAACGTGCTCATTTCTGTTTTGGACTGGACCACTGCATGATGACTCTGTGATGATACAGCATGACATTGGACACACGATCTCACAATTTTTATTTTTGCCTTGCCCTTCAGCTTTCTTTTTTTTTCTCCTTTGCTGCCCATGATTTTGAGAACAGACAAACTCTCTAAAGCAATATGTTTTATGAGAATATAGGCATAATTATAGGCAGGTGAAGAGTACACCAGCTTGATGGTGAGGTTCCAGTTCAGGCAAAAGTCAAGAATTATAGTGGTGTTCAGCATATAGTATGTTATCAGTAACATATAAATTATTAACATATAAGTGTTTCTTTAAAGTTTAGACATCCAAATTATTGAGAAAACTGTGTTATAGAATATAATTTTATGGTTTCCAAATATCCTGTCTCTTCAGTCTAACATAGAAAATTTTACAGTAGGCACTAGTTGCCTACAACTTCAGGGCATATTTGCATTACAAAATTCTTTATCTTTGTGGGTAAAAATAATAGAATATATCCAGCTCTTGTTTAGAAACCAGTCTCTGCATAGAATTTGCTTTTTCTCTCCATTATCTTCTCTTTTTTATATTAGATACTTTGAAGACACTTTCCTATTTCTCTAAAATAAATATCATTATGAATAATAAAAGACAGTGAATAAGGTCCTTCACTGTTTCATGTTAAGTGCTAAGACGAGAATGTACTTGTCCTAATTAACTTAGCAGTATCTGCTTGTGTAATTCCTCTGTACTCACTCACAGAAATTTACTAGGTTGAAACTATAGGAAGCTGCTTTTTAGCCTTGGAAATAATAATAACTATTCTCAGTATTTTAAAGAACTATGTCACTCAAATCGACATGTCACATTTGTTCTCAGGCACAGAATTCTTTAGTAACTCCTATATGGTTTGTGCAGCCTCTATTTCACATCTTACAGATTCCTTTTAATTTTAAAGTCTCATGCAAAGCAATATAGCATCAATATTTAGAATGTTGAAGAGTGGGGATGGCCATAACTCAATCTAACTGCAAGAAGATATGACATTGATGAAGACCAATTAATATCAATGTCAACAGACAGCTTTCCAACAAAGGACATGGAAAAGTCTTGGCAGAATAAGGAGCAGTGAGCATATTCTTCACTGCTCATATATGTAATTCCTTGCACACTGCTCTGGGTATAAATCTAACAATAGGATATTTAGATCCATTTGAGTGATTTTTCCAGTTACTGACAAAAGATAGTTTTTTTTTAATTGGTGCTTTATGAGTGGGATGAGGAAGCAACTGGTTTTCCATATTCTTAATGAATGTAAACTCATAAAATACTTTGTAGTTAAAATAATGTCAGCCCTTTGTTCGCAATACAAAATGATGGGAAACCAACAGTGACAGCAAACTAGAGTTGAGGAGAAGTTTCACTCAGGTAGGAGATTTTGAGCTATTTTGTGATGGAAAGATGGTTGATGTCACTTATGAGAGAGAGAAGAAAGGTGAGAAATCTGTGTGAAAATAAGACAAGATAAATCAGCTCTATTTTAGAAGAGACCTATTTCCACATTTCTATTGAATATCTGTACCCTACCATATTTTATAACCTGCTTCTGAGATCTGAAGAATTGAGGCATTAGAAAGAAATTGGATGTATGAAATGCATATAGAAATGAGAAGTACAAAAGTGTAAAGAAATCAAATCACTAAAGGCATATACCAGTTATAGTATTAGTTAAAATTGCCTCCCTAGACTCTCTACTTCTGCATTTTACCTTTTCTATTAGAAAGCTTCACATTTTCATAGTAATTAAAATTTTCCTTTAACATTGAAACTGTTTTCATTAAATAATTTTTTCTCTAAATGTTCTTTTCCTAGTTTTCTTTTTTATATGTTCAGTGCAAGTTTAATTTTGTTGTTATATTCAGAATTTTTTTATATCCAGGAACAATTGTGATACTATTAAAATGGAATGGACAGGTAGGTTATTATGGGACTTTGATACTAAAGTTAAAACATTAAGAAAAATGTTAGTTGTAGCTTGTGTTATTAATTTTTAAGAAATAGGTGATACATTTTCCATTAAATTTTACTAGTTTGAGTTTTATTGCCACAATTATAGGTTTATCAAAAATACCTTTCTATAAAATAAACATAAAAACGGCAATGCATACTTTTCACAAAAAAAACAACTTTTTCATATAGGTTGTTTTAGCAAACAGATTTTAAGGCAGCAAGAAATTCACCGAACATGAATTATTCTATCTGAGCCATAATGATTGTTTAATCTGTACAGAATTCTCTTTCATGTGAAGATAGAACCTTGTAACTCTAAATGAGTTCTTTTAACGAAATAAGGAATGGTAAATGCAAAAGTGGCAAACCACCTTGATAAGATAAAGGCTCTAATAAAAGGGTACATGCAGATATTTAATATGATCAATGATCACAGTGATTTCATATAATCTTAGCACGATTGTTTTCTTTATTAGATTTGACAAAGATCTTTGTTTAGACACATGTTCACTGAAGCAGTATATTTTTGCATGCAGCCCACACTCTAATTAGTACATTATAATTTATATCATAAAATAAAGTCACAAGTATCACTTGGTTTACAATGATGTTTTCTGAACAAGTAAACTATCCCTTACTGTGAGCAAAGCCTAAATTGTTACTGTGGTTGAGCAACACTCCCAATTTTTTACATTTTATCGTATAATTAAATAACTAAACAACATGAAGTGAGTTATTTAATTTTCAGATGAATGAAAGTTAATTTAGGCTTAAGAACATATAATGGAGTCTAGGGAAGGTAAAGTGGTGACTGGGGCTGCCAGAGTGAAGGCTTCCCTTTTAGAGGTGGGGACTCGGCAGGATATTCAATTTTTGAGAAGAAGCAAGCTTTACGTGGGCTTTTCTGTTGGGAAGGAAAATAATGCAATCAAGACAATATTGAGAGCTGGAGCTGTGAGTCAGAGGAAGACTACATGGCCCTGAGTTGGGTCCCGAGCACCAGAGTCTCAATCTGTAGATCTGGCTGGCCTTGCACTATAGCTGCCTCTCTAGTTCTGGGATTGAAGTCATATGACCCCCCACTCTCAGCAAATGTATCTTATATAAAAGTATACAAATCAAGTGAACCCAACAGAGCTAAGCTGGGCATGGGGTCCAAATCCCACTGTCTACCATCTTGAGGAGGCCTATGGAGCAAATGAATATTGAATATCTCCTCCTGTTCCTCATTGGCCTGGCCCATCTGGGACACAAACAGCTAACCCAGCAGAGTTGAGTTGGGTGTGGGCTCCAACCCCATGGTCTGACATCCTAAGGAGATATGTGGGGCACCCAAGCAGCATTTGACTTGGAGCTCTCTCAGCCTGCTCCTCACCTGCCTGGCCCAGCTACAACACAAACAGCAAGGCCAGCAGAATTGAGCTGGGCATAGGTTCCATCGCTCATTGTCCAATTTCCCTAGGAGGCCTCTGTGGAGCCCTAGCAAGCAGCCTTTGGCTTGGAGCTCTCTCTCTCTCTCTCTCTCTCTCTCTCTCTCTCTCTCTCTCTCTCTTTCTCTCTCTCTCTCTCTTTTTCTGCTTTCCATCTGCCTGGCTCACCTGCAACACAGACTGGTGATTGAATAAATAAACAGAATGAGCTAACTGGTCACAAAGCTATAATATGAAGGCAGGTTTATTGGAGTAGGTAGAGAGAGGAGAGAGGGGAGGAAGGTGGGGGAAGTAATGGGGCCTTAGCACCAAATTGTCTAATTTATGTAGTGAATCCTAGGTGGAGGGCAGGCCATGCCAGCTATGCCCTGCTGCAGGACATAACATCCCAGCCTTTTGTTGATAAATGGATAAGGGCCACAGAAATCTGGTCTGTTGACTGCTTCAGGCTGACAGAGGGGAGGCCACAGTGGGTCTAAAGGCTGAAAGGTTGGCCAAGAGCTGGCTATTGTATTTGCTGTTCAGGATCTGTGAGAACATCTGTGGTTAAGAAACTGCAGGTCTGGCTGATGCAATCTGTGACTTTTAGGCTTGAGCACCTGAGTTCTGCATGCAACACCTGGCAGGGTGCTGGAATATATGTTAGAAGCAGAAAATAAAATTATGGAGTTTACATTTGAAACTTTTAGGCCCATGGTCTTGGTAATTGGGGGAGGGGAGTCCTAAACCCAGGGAGTAGGGGAGGAATCCCACACTCTGAAATTGGAAATACTTATCTGGAGTGTGACCTGTGGATTTGAGTGGATCTCCTGACGCTTCCAAGAATCTTTTTAAGTTAAACAGTTTAAAATCTGATTGTTAAAGCTCTTAACAGTCTAAATACAACAATAGCATCGTGGAGGAAGAGTTTTTAATGTACCTTAAATCATTTTCTTATTACCAATCTTAAAACACCTTTTCACACTCAAATACTTCTTAGATCCTCAGACCTTACAAAACTACACTTCTCTGAGAAGGCAGCTGAAGTTTGGTTTTTGTTGACAAACTTATCTTCAAACCCATCAGTAACTTGAGAAAGATAAACTACCACAGGGAGCATAGTCCAAGTGCCCTACGTATTGATTAATATGACAGAGGCTTACTCATTATCCGGATGGCCATCCCTGTAGGCTTATGTGGAGTCAGTGGCTTCATTCTGGGAACAGATCTTAGGGCGGCATTGCAGCAAATTTGAGAGGTCTTTCCATGGAAGAGGACTTTGGGAGGATGGCCAACCTTATTTGTCTAGGCAAACTGAGACAATCAACTCTCCAGTTGTCCACAGATCGGGCAGGGCCTTTATACTGGGCCAGTTTTGCCCAATATCACAATCTAGGCAAAGTCATCTCTGGTTGCATCCAAGTATTCTTGGAGGCCTTGGGGTCACCACTAGACGTTGGGGTCTCTATCACATTAAACTTTTTTATTAAGCATTTAAATGTTCTTATTCTACAGATTCTCTGACAGGTTTAAGGACCCTCAACTATAATGTATAGCTGATTTAAACAAACAGCTCCAGATGAGGGGGGTGGGGCAGTCTTCAGGAATGCTAGGAATGTGGAGGTTTTCCTTGGAAAGGCAGGATTGGAGAGAGTGATAGGATTTGCCCGATCATGTTGGAAATGAGGAGGGGTGAGAGGATGCCTTTTAAAGACCTGCACAGATACAGTTTGGAAAAAAAAATTCATGAAGACACCCAGTGGCAATCCTGTCTCTCAGCCTTTGCCAAATCACGAGAATGTGGAAGCGGCATCCCTATTCAATATTCTGTGATTGCTTAGTTTGGTTTGGTAAATTCATGAAGAGACATTGCTGGAAAAAGAGATTATCTCAGAACAAAAGCCTGGCCCTTTCTTGGCCATATCTTCACAGAGCCAAGTCCGGTGGTGTCCTGGACCCCCTCGCCAAAGAAGCCTCTTGGCAGCAGTTGGGTTAAGTAGTAATTTACCAAGTGCAAATTTGCATAAGGCAGAAAGGGAGGTAGGAGAGAAGCCATGTCTACATCTTCCTGAATTGCTAGGCTGGGAACTCAACTTCTCACAGGTTTAAAGATGATTGAATCAGAGCAGGTAGGGAAGGATGAGGTATAGGGAGTGGCCCCAGGAGTGCCGGGCCCACTGGGGTTTACCTTCATCTGAGTCACCAGCATCAGATCATTGATTAAATAAACAATTCCCTACTCAATGATCTCTGGGTCAGAGAGGAAATAAAAAAAGAAATGAAGTTTCTAGAATTCAATGATAAGGAAGGCACAACATACCCAAACATATGAGACATAATGAAAGCAGTACTAAGAGGAAAGCTTATGGCACTAAGCATCTTCATAAAGAAAAATGGAGAGATCCCATACTAGCAACCTAACAGCACACCTGAAAGCTCTAGAATAAAAAGAAGCAAGCATACCACAAGGGAGTGCATGACAGGAAATCATCAAACCTGGGTCTGAATTTAATGAATTGGACACAAAGAGAACCAGGCAAAGAATCAACAAAACCAAGAGCAGATTCTTTGAGAAAATCAACAAGATAGACAAACTCTTAGCTAAATGTACTAAAAGGCAGAGGGAGAACATTCAAATCAACGAAATCAGAAATGAAAAGGGAGGCATAGCGACAGACCACACAAAATTTGCCACAAAATTTGAAAATCTAAATGAAATGAATAGTTTTCTCAATAGCTACCAGTAGATATGATTCCATAGATACATAGGGTAAAATAGTTAGATAAGGTGTTCAAAAACATCAAAGACATACAGAACATGGCATTTAAAGATGTTTTTATTGTTTTAAACATTCTTTGACATAAGACAGGTTAACTCTTGGCAACACCCAGCCTACCTCAAAGAAGATGATGTGCGTCAATGAACTTCCTTATGGGGATGGCTTCAAATGTGGCAAACCAGCCACTGGGGAAAATGTCCTCATTTTTGGCTATGGACAAAATTCTGCCTAAAAATATTCAACCTTGTATGCAGACAGAGTCAAAGGCTAAATTCTGCCAAGACAGGGTAGGCAAGTCATCAATAGTTCCTACCTGACAAATATGTCTGTCAGTTATAATGGGTCAGAAGGCTAAAGATGATGCTCCAACATTATAGAGAGTTTTGGCTGACTGTTCAGGCAGAAAATTGTCTCTGCCATTTTTTTTTCTACTTTGGAAGCTACTTGCCTGCACTTCCTGTTTACTCAGGTAATTAATTTTATTCCTTCTCAAGTCTCTGATGGAGTTGAAGACCAGATAGATTAGTTTTACAATTATGCTTAGTTGGTTAGGGGTTAAGATATTTTTAGGTCTAGCTAGATGTTTTAAGTTGATAGAGATGAGATATGATAGATATTGACTTATCTTTAGAATTAGCTTCCCCAAGATAGAAAATCTTTTCCTCAAGGTTTCGAAATACAAATAGCCAAACATTATGAAGGTAACATTTATATAATACCTAATTGTTTCATGGTTCTTCTTATTGTATGCTGTTTATGATATATGTGTATAATAATATAAATATGTATGTAAAAATATTTTAAAAGATCCCAAGGAAATAGAGGCTGTTATCAAAAGTCTCTCAACAACAACAAAAAACCCAGGACCTGATGGATTAAGTGCAGAATTCTAACAGATCTTCAAAGAAGAGCTAATACCAATTCTTTCCAAACTATTGCACAAAATAGAATCAAAAGAATACTACCAGATTCATTCTATGAGACCACAGTCACCTTGATACCTAAACCACAAAAAGATTCAACAAAGAAAGAATTTCAGGCCAATTTCTATTATGAACATAATATTCACAAAACAAATCCAAGTTAAAAATATCATCCCAGGCATGCAAGGGTGATTCAATATACAGAAATCTATCAATGGAACCCATCATATAAACAATTGGAAAGAAAAGAAAAACATGTGATCATCTCCTTAGATGCAGAAAAAGCATATGATAAAATCCAACATCCACTCATGTTTAATGTCTTGGAGAGGTCAGGGATACAAGGCACATACTTAAACATAATAAAGGCAATATGCACCAAGCCAATAGACAACTTCAAACTAAGTGGAGAGAAACTTAAATAATTCCACTGAAATCAGGAACAATCAAGGCTGTGTACTCTCTCCATATCTATTCAATATGAGTGTGTGAGAATAAGAATTTTATGAGAACTTTTTACCTTTATTTTGAATCTTGTCTGTAACTGATACAAACAAATCATCTTTTAATTGAAGGAAAAAATCAAAGCCAAAAAACCAAACCTCAACATCAAAAACAAATGAATTACTCATACATCCTGCTACAGGACTGAATCTCAAAATAATTGTGTTGAATGAGTGAATAAAATTGAGGGGAAAATGAGAGGGAGGGGAGAATGGGAGGATACAAGGGATGGGATAACCATAGAGATGTAACAAGAATAAATTAATTAAAAATAAAAAAATTATAAAAAAAAAGAAAAAAAATTGAAAAAATAACAAAAAAATTTACAATTATGCATTTATTGATTTGTATAAGTCTGCTAACATAATCTATAGGATATGATATCTTTTGGAGACAAGTGAGAAAAAAGTTTGATAGAAGGACTATATATGTCTTCAGGGAAACATATATATGATAATTTGTTTATTATTATACTTGTGAAAAAAGATATCAACATACGAAAAATCAAATCCCACTTTCTTACTATACCTGGCTGATGTTTGTTAATTATACTTATATAAAACTCTAAGTTAAAACAAAGATTTATAGTAGAGTATTTCATAACAATGGAAACCAACATAACTTGAGTTAAAAAAAGTAATAATTAGTGACAAAAGAAAAGGTATATAAAAATAAAATTATTACTGAGTCTAATAGGTATGTATAAAGAGATGCACAGTATAGTCTTCAATTTATACACATTACAAAGCAAGAATAAAATCCATTATTTAAAAAATAAAGCAGCATGTTGAATAATATAAATATATTTATATTTACAGTAGTAAGGTTTAATAAGTCATAAATAAACAAGAAGAAATAATTAAATGGTTTGTTAAACAAATCTCCAAAAACACAGATTGTTTGTGACCCATAAAAGCAGTTTGGGCCAAATCTTTTCACTAGTCTATTGAAGAGAATGGACAAAGCTATATAATAGGAGAGAAATGTAGCTTGAATGTATGAATGGAATATCTGTTCTTTAGAAAAAACCCATGTGAGCCTTTTCTTTCTGTGCACCATGTGCGGTTGCAGGTAGGCACTTATTTTATTTTATTAATTTATTCATATTACATCTCAATTGTTATCCCCTCCCTTGTATCCTCCCATTCCTCCCTCCCTCCCATTTTTCCCTTACTCCCCTCCCTATGACTGTGACTGAGGGGGACCTCATCCCCCTGTATATGCTCATAGGGTATCAAGTCTCTTCTCATTAACCTGCTATCCTTCTTCTGAGTACCACCAGGTCTCCCCATTCAGAGGATGTGGTCAAATATGAAGCACCAGAGTACGTGTGAAAGTCAGACCCCACTCTCCACTCAACTGTGGAGAATGTCCTGTCCATTGGCTAGATCTGGGTAAGGGTTTGAAGTTTACGGCCTGTATTGTTCTTGGCTGGTGCTATAGTTTGAGTGGGACCCCTGGGCCCAAATCTGCCTATCATAATGTACTGGTATGTTTATAGGATCCTCTGGATTCTTCAATTTTGCCATTCTCCCATGCTTCTCTCATCTAGAGTCCCAATAGGATGTCCTCCTTTCTGTCCCAGTTTCCTGGTTAATGAAGACTTTCATGGGACATGCCCCTTGAGCTAGTATGCAGATATAAGCTAGTATATAACATTTGAGTCTTTCTGCTTCTGGGTTAACTCACTTATTATGATTATTTCTAGTTCTATCCATTTGTCCACAAATTTCTGGAATTCCTTGTTTTTAATAGCTGAGTAGTATTCCGTAGTGTAAATGTACCACAGTTTCTTTATCCATTCTTCTACTGAGGGACACTTAGGCTGTTTTGATGTTCTGCCTATTATGAATAAGGCCACTATGAACATGGTTGAAAAAATGTTCTTGTTGTGTGCTGGAGATTCTTCTGGGTATATTCCAAGGAGTGGAATAGCTGGGTCTTAAGGAAGCCCTATTCTCAGTTTTCTGAGAGAGCACCAGATAGATTTCCAAAGTGGTTGTACTAGTTTGCATTCCCACCAGCGATGAAGGAGTGTTTCTCTCTTTCCACATCCTCACCAGCGTGTGGTGGCGCTTGAATTTTTTATCTCAGGCATTCTGATAGGTGTAAGATGGAATCTCAGAGTTGTTTCGATTTGCATTTCCCTGATGACTAAGAAGGCTGAGCATTCCTTTAAGTGTTTCTCAGTCATTTGATATTCCTCTGTTGACAATTCTCTGTTTAGTTCCAAGCCCCATTTCTCAGTTGGGTTATTTGGTTTGGTGGTGTTTAATTTCTTGAGTTCTTTATATATTTTGGTTATTAGACCTTTGTCAGATGTAATGTTGGTGAAGAACTTTACCAAGTCTGTAGGCTGTCACTTTGTTCTCTTGACAGTGTCTCCAGCCTTACAGAAGCTTCTCAGCCTCATAAGATCCCATTTATTAATTGATGACATTAAGGCCTGGGCTGTTGGTGTTCTGTTCAGGAAGTTGTCTCCTGTGCCAATATGTTTCAGGCTCTTCCCCACTTTTTCTCCTAAATGATTTAGTGTCTCTGGTTTTATGTTGACGTCTTTGATCCACTTGGATTTGAGTTTTGTGCAAGGTGACAAATATGGGTCCAGTTGCATTTTTTTTTACACATAGACCTCTAGTTAGACCAGCACCATTTGTTGAAGATGCTATCCTTTTTCCATTGAATGGATTTGGCTTCTTTGTCAAAAATCAAGTGACCATATGTGTGTGGATTCATATCTGGGTCTTCGATTCAATTCCACTGATCAACCAGCCTGTTGCTGTGTAGTAGCATGCTGTTTTAAATACTATTGTTTTATAGTACAGTTTGAGATCAGGTATGGAGATTCCTCCAGAGGATCTTTTATTGTACAAGATTGTTTTAGCTATTCTGGGTGTTTTGTTTTTCCATATGTATAGGACAAGCTAGACATGGTGGTACACACCTTTAATACCAACACTCTGGGAGGCAAAGACAGTTGGATCTCTTTGAGTTTGAGGCGATCCTGGTCTCCAATGTGAGTCCAGGACAGTCCCAAAAAAGAAAATGGAAAAAAAAAAAAAAAGGAAAAGAGAAAAAGAGAGACATCCCTGAGTACAACATTGTTTTCTTTCTAAGTAAGACTAAAAACTGGTAACCAACTCTCATTGAAAATAACTCTCTATAGTCTAAGAAAGCAACCAAAAACCTACCCGACCTCACTTAAAGGAAATGGGGTATCATTCTCTCAAGGTTTATTCCAACTGGTTTGGGAGGAATAATACCTTTAATAGTCAAAGCACTAAGAATGTAACATTTATATAATTCTTGATTATGTCATGGTTCTTCTTGATATAGGTAGTTTATTTTGTATTTGTGTAATAATATAAATGTATATGTAATAAGTAAAAAACATTCAACAAAATATATTAACATAAAAATACTTTTTAAAAAGTGAAATTAACCAAGCAATTAAAGAAATATCTAAAAATAAATAAAAAACAATGTAAAGGATAGTTCAAGTGACTGCATGAATAATTCTAGTTTTAGGATGTATGTTTATGTATTATTTTTCAAATATTTTTAATTCCAATCAAATATACTTTGTATATTAAATTTTATTAATATCCCTGTATTTATTTATAAACGTTTCCAAAACACCTGATTTACTTTTCATTTGGATTGTACTGAATCAAAAGCCCCATTTGATTGAAGAGTTTCACAAAATATTTTTATGTCAATAACAGATGCCACATAGCAGACCTTGAAGACACAGAATTTATAATTGGAATATCTGTTTTAGTGAAAAAGCTCTATGTGAGCTTTGTCTTCCTGAGCATCATGTGTGGCTGCAAGTAGAAAGGATTGCTGAGATAAATAAGCATTTACCTCTTATCAAGTGTCTAGATGTCATTTCAACAGCAAAATCATCTAACTTGGCATTTCACTGATAGCATCACTAAGTCCATTAGATACTGACAAAATACCAAGTTATGGCATTTTTGTTTTAGTCAATATTAAGTCTATTTACTATCATGTCTGAAGCCAAGGGGTATTCTAGCTTTATAACTACTGGTAAATTGGAAATACTAATTCTTGTTATTTAATAGGTTAGAAGGTTATGTAAACAAATGATTATATTGCTTGCAGATAGAAAAGTTAAATGAAAAAAACATATTTAATATGAAATAGCATAAAGTTCCAGATGAAAAGAATATATGAAGGGAAAAAGTCATAGCAAACATGATACTCTGCTGTACCATTAAAGGAAATGAAAGGAACGGGAACATGACATGAGTACAAATATCATGGCTTCTGTTGAGCACTTTTCTGGATGTGGTAGGCAGTAAAGCAAGGAAAACAAATTAAATTCCTAAGAAATTTTAGGGAATAAATGAAACTGTCATTATTTGCAGGAAGTATGTTGGTGTACAGGGAAAATTCAAGGATCTTCAAATAAATTATTATAATAATAAGAGAATTTTTCAACAATGTTGGATGCAAAATCAATACAGAAACCTATTTATTTTCTACCTACCAGCAAGAAGCACTTAACAAATGAAAATTTGAAAGATAGCATTTACAATGTAATGAAAAATGTGAATTATCTGGAAGGAAATTTCATAATGTACATGGGAAACCTCTTTGGGAAAAATCATTAGACTTTATTGAAAAACATTTTAAAAGACCTAATTAAATTGACAAATGCAATGTTTATGGATTTGAAACTATAATATCATGAAGATAAAATACTTCTCAAACTGATTTATATGTTTAAAGCAATCACAGCCAAATCTCAAAGTTATTTTCCTGAAGAACAGCCAATATTCCCTGTAAGAACAATGTTAAGGTACTGTCTTCAGTCAGCAGATGTAAGATTTATCACTACGGTACAGTAATTAAAATAGCACAGTTCTTGTAAAGAGAACAACACAACAGATAGAAGAATCCCAATTGGGTACTCACACACACATAGACAAGAGATTTGATAGAACACGGACTGCAAACTGTTAAAAAAAAAAAAAAAAAAGAACAAATTGTCAGTCATCAATATAATGAAAACTGAGTATTCTGTGAGGTAATGTGAAACTTTACCACAGCCTACTGTAATGTAACAGCAGCAAAAATGTAGATTTAAAGACAAAAATGCCATATATAAAATTATGTAAGAATATATATATATATATTGCTATGCTTAAATAAATATTTCATTTTCAAGGGTTAAACTCTATTAATAAACAAACACCAAGTAAACCCTAGATTCATCATCATTGGGTAGAAAAAATATAATTCAATACTTGCTTTGATAGACTTTTTTATTAATTTCTTCTTGTTACATCTCAATGGTTATTGATAGATATTTTATTATAACTAGTATTTAAAATAAGATTGTTCAGTAGGTAAATGCACTTGCAACACAAATCTGGCAACTTGAATTTAATCCCAGACCATGTTCAAAAGAGTAGAAAGAAGTGCCACAACCAAGTTGTCTTCCAATTCTTATTTAGGCCGGATGTCACACTCTCCCACAGGCATCATGCCTTCACATAATCAACAAAATGATAAAACATTTTTAAATGTAAATGTTTGTTGATGCATGAGAATTGCATGGTGAGTACAATCATTATTGCATCCCTATTTCTAATGCCAGAAGCACAGGCTCAGGATGGAATTTGCACACTCACACACACTATAAATTATATGTAGTTAATTTCTAATGTATACATATTACTTCCACAAAGGAAACAAGTCCTATATGTTGTTGCTCAAATTTGAGAACTGATCACTAAGAACAGGCATAAGAAATTGTCCAACATGAAACATTACAAGAAAGTTGACAATCTAACTTTATTGAAGGTAAAGTGAGGACTCATTTAAGTGTTTCATACAGTAGTGCTCTGGAAAATGATTAAGAAATGAAATGTATTAACATACATTCAAGTTTGGTATAAAGAGAAACAACACCTTTGCTATGAATTAAAGCCCCTTCTGTGCCACATTCCCACCCAACCACCCTACTTCCGGGATCCCACCCTCTTCCCCCAATTCTTTCCATTATCTCCACTGCCTACAGTCCATGTGTTCCCCCAGAGCATCTCAGGGAGGTGTCCAGCAGAAAGCCATGGCAGCAATCCATGGCCACAGATGAGATTGGATAGCAGACCTAGAGCAGGGAGCAGTCCAGGGTTGTGGGGACAAATGGAAAGGCTGTGGAGGGGGGAAATGCAAGGTAGGAGTGGTTCTTGAAGAACAAACTGGAATATTTTATAAGAACATTTTTGTGTGTGGGGGGGGGACAGTAAATATCCTCAGACCCTTGAGATTTTTAGGAATTTCTCTTCATGAATTTTCCCTCTTTTTAATATATAACTATAATATATATGAATGTAAAAATAAAATATAGTACATGGAACATGTTTTCATTTTGATGTCTGGAGAGATGCTTTGGTGTTTATGAGTGCCTGATGCTTCACCTGCTGCTTTTGTTCCCAGCAGTCACATGTGGCAGTTGAAAATAGGCCACACACACACACACACACACACACACACACACACACACACACACAC
>OU015745.1:118390992-118408528 GCA_907169655.1 Acomys percivali
ACACACACACACACACACACACACACACACACACACACACACACACAGAAAGAGAGAGAATGAGAGAGAGAATGATTTAGATAGATAGATAGATAGATAGATAGATAGATAGATAGATAAGAGAGGAATGAAAATGAAGAAAAGTACTTTAAGAAACCTATTTATTTCTTCATTTACATCGTGGTCAGGCTATAGACTCCTCTATCCTCATCTCCTATTCCTACCTTACCTTCCTCTCCCTTATATACCTTCCTCTATGACTCAGAAAAGGGAACCCCCTTTCATAAAGCTTCATTTCATATGGAATTTAAATTTAAAAGGTGTCTACACTTTAGTTGCTAACACTCATAAGTGTCCACATAAGAAGTATAGTAGAAAATTATTCAGTTTTTTTTTCTGTTATTTGGGCTTTGTTGTTGTTGTTGTTACTTTTCTGATTAGCACTTGGTCAATGCTTTCCCTTTTTGTAACAATTCCCTTGAATTTCTAGGCTTTCATGAACTTTTGAATACCTGAGTAGTTTTTCGCAAGCATCCCATACGGACTAGATGCAGGACAGAAAACAAGACGAATCTATGTGATATAGAAGAAATCAGGTGCAATTTAGCTATGTATGCACACAACTGACACAAAATTCTTACAATTAAGAAAATACCCCAAAACATGTAAGCCTGGGGAAAGGCTCTTATAATTCACTGCCCAGTAAATTCCAAACCCTTTGTCACAGATGTCATAATCATAATGGCCGGATTCTAGCGAAAAGTTTATCATCTCCTCGTCCAGGCAGAATGTTCTGTAATCTATTCTCAAACTCAAATATGTGTGCTTAGATCCACAGTGTGTTCCTGTTCTCAGCTTTAGGCATCTCCCTAAATACATGAACTTTCTTCAACGCTTTCATCCACTGGAGCACAAGATTTTATATAATCTTGATTTTCTTTGGCTATATTTCCTCTCCACTACTCTACCTTGGAATTAACTTTCTTCTCTTCGAATGAAATTTCTGTTTTTCGATTGTGATTAGTTTAAATGTTTATGTTTCTGGCAAGTGATATATTCTATCAGTTTAGGTGATTGCAATGTGAAAGTGGCATTTCCCTTTTGCTTAGCTGTTAGTACTAACAAGACCAGTCGCCCTCGTACTCAGGATACCTTCCTTTGATATTGGACATAAGAATGTAGATTGGTGGGCCTGTCATGCCAGCTGCCTTGACTGGGTAACACACATTCATAGCCTGTTAGTATCAGCATAATTTTTGCCCCGACACTACAACATATTATCCTTTCTTGCTCTTTATGGCTAAGAATGTTTGCATGTAATTGTCAAGTATATTCATACTACAGAAAAGAGTCAGGAGGAGCTGTGAAAGAGTTCAAACATCATGAAATATACTTTTCATTGTGCACAGAAAGAGCTTCATATGGGATCTCTGGAACATCTTTTCTCTGGCCTACATTTCTTTAGCATTTACTAAGCTTTCATAGTTTATAGAATCACCCATTTGTCTACAGTCAATTTACATAGATAACTAGGTATCTTTCTACTTTTTAAATGAGTACCCAAAGCTGCTAGTACATTTTCATGATATAATGTTGATGATTATCTGTCTAAATCCAATCTCTTTGGCATAAAAAGTTGGAACAAAACAAATTCATATAATAGAGACAGGTGTTCTATACAAATTTATCTGTATGTGAACACAATTATCCATTTATAAATTTTACACACATATATAATAAATTACTTTACAAAGGTTTAATGAGCAGCTTTTAAAAATACCTTCATCTATCACTTGGAATTTCCTTAGAAATATGACTAGGAATGTCATATTTGAAAATCTTTCAAAATGTGCATTCTTGACATAAAAGCTAATTTTATTCAAATTGCTGATGAACTAGTCCATATTCTGACCATCATACACAATATGCTTTTTAGAATGATAATGAGTTCTAAGAATCTAGTATCTAAAAATATGTAAGATCTCTCTTTTGGCACAATTAAGAACAATGGCTGGAAGACTGCTGTTGTTAATGGTAGAAGCACTCCTAAAACAGGAGCTCCAGTGAGTAATAGCTGTGCCTCAAACCTTTCTTTATGTCATTAAGGGTCTGAAAACAAAATCAAGCAATGGCCATCATAAGGAACATTAAACATAAGCAGAAGCAGAAACGTCTCTCTTTAAGCAGATGGCTAGATGAGTTTGGAATTACATCTTTGATGATTCTCTTTCTATTTTCTGTTTTTCTCTGTCTTTTCTAGTATCTCTATCTCTTTATCTCTATTTACCTGTGAATGTATTTTTGTCTAACGCTCAGAGGAACATATATATGCAGACAGACACACAAAGACATGTACATATACACATATAATTGCTTCAATGTTAATTTTCCTGATAAAATATGAAAAATCTTAATTTTTTTTTCTGAAGTGGGGCAACGAAGTGAATGTCTGTAATCCCAGAACTCAAGGAAGCTAGCTAGATTTTCCTCATGTAAAATAGCCTCCAATAAGACAGAGTTGTGGAAAGCTTCTGATGCCAATTGGTCCAGCATTTCAATCTGTCCCACACAAGACACCTATTTAGCCTGGAATCTCTCAACATTTAGAAACTGGACTGCAAACGCAATCCTTGGCTTGATGAACCATTTTCTTCAATTGGGGGGGTCCCTCCTAAGGTATTATATGCCCCAATTCAGCCTGAAGAAACCTTAAGAGAATGACATCCATTCTCTCTATGGGGAGTTGGGTAGGTTTCTGTTTTCTCTCTTGGTCTACAAATGTTTACTTTCATTGGGAGGTGATTTTAAATTATTATTGGTCTTATGCAGAGAGAAAACTGGGCTGAACTCAGGGGTGTCTCTCTTTTCTTTTATCTTTCATCCATAAGCAAGGAGATAGGAACTGAAAAGAAAGACAGGGGGATATAGAAATATAGAGGGAGGATAGGGCAAAAAGGTAGATGATTGGACCTAGTCTTTAACTCAAGGCCTTAATGCTACTCACAAATAAGGATATATCTAAATCACTGGTGTAGAAAGTGTATATTGATGCAAATCATGGACATGTCAAGTGCTAGCCTGACTTAGCACAAGAATATATATCCTAAGTCTAAAAGATAGATATGATTGTATAGATATATAAAGTAAAATTGTTAAATAAGGTCTTCAAAAGCCTCAGAGACCCACAGAATATACAATTTAAAGGTGTTTTCATTTTTCTAAATATTCTTTGACAACTATCAAGTTAACTCCTGACAACACCCAGCCACCTCAAAGAAGATGACAAGCATCAAAAAAAAAAAAAAAAAAAAAAAAAAAAAAAAAAAAAGCCACTGGGCAAAGTGCTCTCGTTTCTGCCACAGACAGAATTCTGCCTAAAAATGTGCAAACTTAGATGCGGACAGAGTCGATGGCTGAACTCTGGAAAGATAGGGTAAGCAAGTCCTCAGTACTTCCTGTCTTGTGAATAAGTCTATCAGAGATACTGGCCTAGAAGGCCAACATGATGCTCCAACATTATAGAGAGTGTTGGGTGACTGTTCAGGCAGTAAACTGTCTCAGTCATTTTTTCATTTTGGAACATGCTAACCTGCACTACTGTTAAACCCAAGCATTTAAGTTTTACTCCTTTTCAAGTCTCTGAGGGGAGTTGAAGACAAGATAGTTTAGTTTTACAATCAAGTTTAGTTGGTTACGGGGTAACGTCTTTTTACATCAAGATAAAGGATTTAAGTTAATAGAGATGGATATTGAATTTCATTCAGAAAATTACATCAAACAAGATAGGAAAGATGTTTATTTCAAATTTGACAAATGCAAATAGCCAAATCACTATGAATGTGATATTTATATAACTCATGATTGTCTCATGGTTCTCCCTGCTTTATATAGTTTGTTTTATTCATGTGTAATAAAATAAATATATTTGTTAAAATATATGTTAAGGGACTTTGAAGATGGCAGTGCCAAACACGCACTGTATCTGATCTACAGGATGGAAACTAGGGACCCAACTAGGAGATACAGACCACAAGACCTGGAGAGTCCTAGGTGAGAGGTGTCTACACAGTACAGAGCACATGTGAGTCTGGCCCTGGGTCATCCAACAGCCCATGGAGGATGGGTGCCCAGTCCCCAGATTCCGGACACAAAACCGCCTGGGAACACCAGCCTTGCTCTATAGCAGGAACTTAGTATCTGAGACTGAACTCTCAGCGGTGAAGCACCAGAGCTCCTAGCCTGGGGAAATCTCAGGAAAATGAATGGATCTGACCTCAGACACTCCCATCCCATGCCAGCCCACAGAAAACTCCATTTGTCACATGGGAGCCCAGGAGACTGTGGACGCATTATCCAGCCACAATTGTGCTGTCTGAACCGAATCAGGCAGAAGCTTAGACACCTGCCCAGCAGACTGTTCCTGCACATTTGGGCAGATCTGACCTGTTTGAGCCAATCTGCACAGCATAGGAGGGTCTCCCACACTCTCAGGAGAGACTGGGCTGGCCAGAATGGATAGCACAGAAAACTAACTAGCTACCCCAAAACAGCGGGAGTTCTCTCATTAACAGATGGGACTGAGCAGTCACAGCTGTGTGGGATAGGGCAGAAATCTAGCTACCTGTGCCAGCGGACTGTTCTTACACATTTGGCTGGAACTGACCCCTGGGCTAGCTAGTCTCTACAGCCCAGCAGGGCCTTCCACTCTCTTGGGTAAAGGCAGAACCAGCCTGAGGGTATAGGGCAGAAACCTAGCCAACCAACAACCAGAAGGTAGTATCTTCTCTCTCCCTGGCAGGTGGAACCTAGGTCTCATTGCCTTGATGGATCATGCCTGTTCTATAAACAGGATTTCTGCATATAGAATAATGCTCATAGATCCTTTTTTATCTCCCTGCACAAAACTCAAGTCCAAGTGGATCAAAGGCCTCAACATAAAAACAACAGATGGATACACTAAATTTAACAGAAGAGAAAGTGGGGAATAGCCTTCAAAGCATTAGTACAGAAGACTTTCTGAACAGAACACCAATATCTCAAGCACTGAAATCAACAATTAATTAATGGAAACTCATGGAACTGAAAAGTTTCTTCAATGTAAAGTGTATAGTTAATCGGACAAAACGTCAATCTACAGAATAGGAAAAGATCTTCACTATCCTTACAGCTGACAGAAGGCTAATATACAAACTGTATAAAGAACTCAAGAAATTAAACACCAACAAACCAAGTAACCCAAGTGAAAAATGGGGTACAGAACTAAACAGAGAATTCTCAGTTGAGGAATGTCTAGTAACCAAGAAGCACTCAAAGAAATGTTCAACATGCTTAGTCATCAGGGAAAGGAAAATCAAAACAACGCTGAGATTCCATTTACACCATTCACAATGGCTAAGATAAAAAACTCAAGTGTCATTCTGTCAAGGTTGTAGAGAAAGAGGAACACTCCTCCATTGCTGGTGGGAGTCTGAACTTGCACAACTAATTTGCAAATCAATCTCACTGTTTCTTGGATAACTGAGAAAAGTTCTACCTCAAGACCCAATTTACCACTCCTAGGCTTATATTCCAAATAGCTCCATCATACTATAAGGACACTTACTCAACTATGTTCAAAGCAGCTTTATTCTTAATAGTCAGAAACTGGAAACAACCTAAATGTCCCTCAACCTCAATGGATTAAAAAAAAATGTGGTACATTTACACAATGTGTTACTACTCAGCTATTAAAAACAAGGACATTATGCAATTTGCAGGAAAATGGATGGAATTAAAAAAAAGTTCATCCTGAGCGAGATACTACAGACCCAGAAAGACACTCATGGTATGTACTTACTTACAAGTGCATATTAGGCATAAAGTACAGGACACCCATGCTTCTGTCCACAGACCTGAAGAATCTGAGTAAAAAGGAAGGCCCAAGGAAGCATGCTTGAATCTCCCTCAGAAGTGGAAATAAAATAGACATCTGAAGTAGATGGAGGGAGGGAACTGGGTGGAAGAGGGGTGGGTAGTAAAACTGGGTCAGGAACCAGATGCAGGGAGGTGGAGACTGAGAGAGAACAGAAATCAGTGGGAGGCATCTGTGCCATAAGAGAAGCTCTCTGAGAGTCTATGGGGTGACTCTAGCTGAGATTCCTAGAAGCAGGCTTAATGAGCCTGAAGTTGGCACTTGCTGTCACCAGATGTGACTTAAGTAGAGGGAAGGGGACACTAACTCACCCATTAAACCTTCAACCCAAAATTTGTAGGGATAAAGATAGAGCAGAGATTGAGGGAAAGGACATTCAGTGACCAGTCCAAATTGAGACCCACCCCCATGGAAGAGAGCCAACCCCTGACCCTGTTAATGATATATGCTGATTGTAGAAAGGAATCTGTCTTCTAAGAGGCTTTGTGCAGCTGATGGAAACAGATGCAGGGACCCCTGGCTAAACAGTAGGCCTTGCTTGGGGAATCTTTTGGAACAATGAGAGGAAGGATTGAGGAAGCTGGACGGGTCAAGGACACCACAAGAAGACCTACAGAGTAAGCAAACCTGGGCCCATGAGGATTCACAGACTGAGCGACCAATCAAAGAGCATGCATGGTCCTAAGGTTCCCTACACGTATGTAGCAGAAGTGCAGTTTGTTCACCTAAGAATTGGAGTAGGGCCTGTCTCTCATTCTCTTGCCTCCCTTTGGATCTCTTTCCACTATCTGTTCTGCTTTGCCTGCCCTCATTTGGAAAGGATGCTCCTAGTCCTGCTGTGACTTGATGTGTCAGGGTGGGTTGGTACTGATGACCCTCCACCTTCTCAGAGAAGAGCAAGGGGATATAGGGGAAAGGGTTGTGAAGGTGGGACTGGGAGGAGAAGGAGAAGGGGTCTGCCATCAGGCTGTAAAATTATTAAATAAATAAATGAATGAGAAAAAGCATGTCTGCCTAAGCAAGACCCAAACAATGATGAGAACACTGAACATGCCAGCATGGAAAGAGAAGCTTATGGGCACTGGGCCCAGACAAACAGCTTTGGTCATCTGGAGAATCTGGAGAAGAGTTAGAAATGGTCTATCATCAAGGAAAAAACACCTGATTTGTTAGAAATACTCTATCATCAAGGAATAAACATCTAATTTGTTATCCAACAAACAGTCAACTTAGGTATTGTATGCATACAGGTAGCATATGGACTGAGCAGGTTATATTATATATTAATACATGTATGTTCAATAACATTTAAAGAAGAGGGCACAAATTTAAGAGAGTGCCATGTAATGCATAGAAAGTGCATAGGAAGGGAAAAGGAAAGAGGTAAATTATGTAATTACATATTATAACTTAAAAATATAAGAGTAATTTTTATTCTTTTACTAGTTTCCCAAATATAACAAAGCAAATAAAAAAAACTTGATGTTTTGTTCTTGATCTAGGTCTTATTAACATACTATGGAGCATACTTATGCATCAACCACTCATCCAGGGAAAAAGATGCCTACAATTAATATGGTCTTGTTTATCCATAAAAGTCTAGAAGTTCACTCGATTTGAATTTCAAATGAAGAACTAGATTACACCATAATATTTATAAAAAATATTACACAGATGATTCTGAAACCTTCATTTTACTGCTGTTTCCGTTCAGGGGATTTTCTGTACTTAATTTTGCAACTCAACTTTGATGGTTTCCAAGGCGTCCTTGATGTATAAAATTCATTCTGTATGTTCTTTCTCTTGGCTTTGGACAGAACAAGCCACAGGAGGAAAAGAAATGGCACTTTATTCAATGTCAGCAATTGTCCCTAATCAGCCACTCTTTTAACCCAATTCTTTCCATTTGGAGATTCTTGAAGCTGCAACCAATTACCAAGATCTTCATATTAACATATAGTAAGAACTGTAAGGCGATGATGACTGATCCTAAGTAGTTTGGCTTTTTTAGGAATGGACACCTTAGGACTTAGCCCTTTGTATTGAGTTTTAATTTTAATTATGAGAAAACACACACATGTTTAATTGGCAATTTTATTATGAGGTTATCACCTTCCCACCTTTAAGTTACTACTTTAGAAAATATTGTATTCTAGTTCAAATAGACAAAACTTTTAATTGTCCTCTAAAGCTTCCTGGCAAGTCATAATTATACATCTACATAGAGAACAAATAAGTTACAGATCTTTCATTTTAGTTATAAAATGCCAATAAATCTTGATAAATTGTTATTTTTGCCGCAACTGACATTGTTCTACATTGCCTTAGCCACAAACCTGAGTTTCTGTCCAGGTACACTCTACCTGAATCTGAATGTCTCTGAAGCATTTCCCATCTAACCTCTGTAAGACCCACTTGCTTCTTCAACTCTAATCTATCACACATGAAAGCAAAAGTAATATTGTACTGAAAGTGTCATTTTGATACTGTCACTATGTCCCTCAGTTCTGAAGTTGATCAGAAAAGACTTTGAAGCACATATGGTATATGCATATATATATATATATATATATATATATATATTCACTGAGAAACAATAAGCTCTAGACATTATGTCTACTGTACTAAAATTATTTGGTTTGTGTTTGTGAAATTCATATGCTTTGATAATTAATGTTTGGCAAGAACAATTAAGCAGCCAATTAGTCAGTCCTAATGTTCTTCCTGTGGAAGCACAAAGTTTGTTTCCTGGACCACATTAACCCATGAACTCTCAAACACGTGACTGCCAAACCGTGAGTTTAACAAAAAGGACACCAAATGACATTCTAGCATTGAAAAGGAGAGTAAGCAATGATTCAACACAGGCAACTAAAGAATGCTGAGAGAAAAAAAAAATCTTTCCTATGAAAGAACATGTCAATTGGTTATTCAATATCACATGGTCAGCCATAAAAATATATACATACAACTAGCATTATAAGACTGAGCATGTCTTATTGATGTATTTGAAAACACACACACACACACACACATCCATATGCACACAGACAGACACACACACACACACACACACACACACACACACACACACACGTTTTTGCCAATTTACAAAATGTATTAAGATCCCTGTCCAGTGAGATGGCTCAGCTTTTTCACCACCCATAGTGATGACCTGAGTTTTATCTATGACATCCACATTGTATATGGGTGTCAGAGAAGTTGTTCTATGACCACATACACATCATGTCACTATGGAAGCACTTTCAAACACACACATTAAATACATCTAAAAGTATAATGATTCTCTAGCAAAAATTTTTCATGCATTTAAAATGAAATTTATCATCTAGAAATACTATGGAAGTCTGCCTTTGCACTCAGTGTAAAGAATAAAAGATAAATAATTCTGACTTTTTATTTGTGTTAAGATATTTGATAATAATTTGTCCATAATTAAAAATATTAATTTTAATATTGTTCCTCTTTGCTAAAATTACACACAGGACCAGGAGCTCATAAATAAAATGTGCATAACCTATTCAGCTATCCAAACCCCTAATGGATTTAAATGTTCTATAAAGGTGATTTTCTAGGCAATAGAAACAGATGGACTTATGTCCTAATTTTCTTTTAAATGCCAAGAGTGTTAGATAGTTGCTCTTAAGTTATTAAGTACATTACTTCTCCATTGCACCTAATATATTGCATGTGCTTTTATCTTTTTAGTTTTCTTGATGGAATTATAATTATAAACAATTAGTATAACCTACAAAAATACATAATTATTCCAGAAGCCAAACAATAATGTGTAAAATATCATTCTCTTCACCAAAAATTAGCAGAATGTATGAAGTCTTATTATTGACAATGGATCTCTCAGCATCATGTCATTTTTTCTTTGACTATATATACTTTTTTAATGTGCTTCTATGTAGCATCACCTTTCTCCAGTTACTTATAAAGGGAAATATGATGGCAATTTTTTACATGATGAGATAACTTAATGGGAAACACCCACACTAACGCTCCACAAATTTCTTTTATTATCCCCCCAAGACAATCCCAATTCTGCATTAGTAGGAAGAGTCTATTTTTTCTAGTTTCATTCTTTAAATTATGGGAAGTTTTCTTGTTCTCATTTAAAAAAGGAAGTGAGCTGAGGAGCATGGCTTCCAACTTTAAACATGAAGAAAAGCTGAAAGGTATCCAATTGGTTATTTTAGACCCTCTAGACAGGCCAGCAGACACCCTCACATCTCAAGTGAAAATATCATGAATATTGAGAATCATTAATTATTATCTGATCATCAAGACAGCTTAAATTGTAGGAACATTAAATTGTGACTTTGAAAAACTGTTAGAGGCTGAGAATGGATGTACACAAGAATGATAAAAGTGTGAGGGCCCCAGTCTTAAGGAAACAAGCCTATACTGAAGTCTCAAGTCCACCAGTGTGTAAGGTTCAATAGGAATGGCTCATGAAACATATCTTTATATGTCTGGCAGAAATAGAAATACTATTTTCCTGAACATTTTCCCATGAGCATTCCTACTCTGGGGGAAAGAAACTTATACCAGAGACATAATTGCCTGGAAATAGCGGTGTCTATACACAGACAATAAAAATGACACAAATTGATAAATTAATACTGTAGAAGACATTGGGATAGCAAACATAGGTAAATGTAAGATAAAAAATTGTCTCTTGTCATTTGAATGAATTTTCAGATAAGCCAAAGGTGTTGCCTGTAACCACATTTGATCTAAGATTAGTATCCAGTTTATTGAGGATAATTCCAGCTTGTCTTGAGTAGATGTAGAAGAAAGCATATAATTATCTTTCAAGAAGTACATACATGCAGAATAGTATACAGACATGCATTTTCTTACTCTGTAAACTAACAAGATCTAGAATGAGTAAATGTTCATTAAAAATGAAGTCACTAATATCCAAATTTTTATTTTCAATTATGATTAAGTGTGTGTGTGTGTGTGTGTGTGTGTGTGTGTGTGTGTGTGTGTGTGTACCCGGAAAGGCTAGACTATGGTTTTTGATGCCCTGGAACTAGAATTATAGACAGGTCTACATCACTTGACGGAAGTGCTATGAACCAAACTCTAATCTTTTTCAAATGAAGCTTGTGCTTTTAATAGCTGAGCTATTTCTCTACATGTTCAAATCTTGGTTTATAACATAATTCTTCAAAAAAAAGAGAAAGCAATGTTTTGAGAAAAATATGTCAGTGAAAAAGTGGATCAAAAAAGTAAACAAAATGTGCATGGAACATTTAAAACCACCTCAAAAATAAAAACACCTTCCAAAAAAAACCATGCATACAGGAAATAATGTAAGCTTATAGAAGAGTCAAAGAAGACAAATGAAAATTTTTCCAGTCAAAGAAGCAAAGAAGATTATCATAATACACTATATATATATATATATATATATATATATATATTGAATACAAAGTTTTCACAGACTTAAATAACAGTTAAAATATGAAATGGTAACAAAAATATTTGTCTTACAGAAGATGTTCATTAAACAAAGAAAATGAAACCTTCTTGTTTATATTATTGTCTAGTTTTTGGACAGTTAGTCTCTTTTTAGTCCTAAAATAAAAATAGGAAAAGGAATTATATGGTCCTAGAGAGACCCATCTCAGCCATGTGACTAAGTCCAACATTAACACAAACTATGTTGGTGGTATTGACCTTTTATGCTCTTTGAGAAAATTGTACTTTACTACTCTGATCTTCTTTCCAATCACCCACAACCCTACTCTTATCACAAGAAAAACATCAAATTCCAATTTCCTTCCTGAGAACTATTAAGGTTATGACAACAAAGAAAGTCTGAGGATTTGTCTCAGTCAAAAGTGGCCTAAGGAAACATGACTAAACTAAATTAAAAGCATTTTGGTGGTATCTGTGATGGAATCCTAAAACAAACAACAATAAAAAAGGACAAACCAAGGAAATTGGAACAACCTGAAATTAATAGGAGTTCTTAAAAAATAGTAAGCAAATATTGATGCACAAAGTTTAAGAAATGTACCACATGAAAACAAAGTGCTTATGAAAATGAAAATTTATATCTTTAAATTTTTCCAAACCTAAAATATAGTATAAATCTTCCAACAAAAATATTCACATCTTTACTTGACTGAGTATGTAATTAATAGACCAGAAAGCTGAATCATACTTCACATTTCATGTACATGTATATACTAAATCTGTATTGTCTTAGGGTATCTATTACTATGTTAAATACCAACATGATGAAAATGATATTTTAATATTATTAAAAGCAACATTGAGATGAATTTGTTTATTTCAGCTTACAGTTTCACTCTGCAGTTTATCACTAGGTAAAGGCCAGAACTCCAATAGGGCAGGAGACAGGAACTGATGCAAAATCCATGGAGGAAATTCTGCTTGTTGGCTTAGTTGTTAATGTTTATTCAACATGCCTTCAAATACATCACATGACCACTTTCCCAGATGTGGCAGCATCCACAAAAGGTGGGCCTTCTCACATATACAACTTATTAAGGAAAAGCACTATATGCTTGTTCACAGGCTAATCTGGAACATTGTCTCATTTGAGGTCCCCTCTTACCAAATGACTCTAGTTTGTGTCAAGTTGACAAAACTAGCCAAAGTAACATTTGAGCCATCATTCTATAGTCTGCCCCATGAAGAGTTCAACTACTTTAATGTGTTATTAGAATATTCAAACAGCACTACAAAACAAAGAAGCAGACACATAGGAAAAAAGGAAGAGAAAAAAAGGAGATATAATGGAGGGTTGGGAGGAGGGAAGTAGAGGGGAAATTATGAAAATTTACTAATCACAAAAATTAAATGAAGAAGTTTAAAAAGACAACACAAGAAAAGAAAAACCACAGTTTAGTTTTATAAAAAATAGTGATTATTTTCACATTTTCTTGGTCTTTACTGTATTTGCTGACAATAGATAGCCTATAGCCAATTAAAAGTAAAGGGAAGTGACTCAATAAAAAAGCAATCCTTTTGTGGAAATGAAGGAGTTTATTTAGCACAAGAAAATCTATTGAAGCATATCCTGAGGTAGAGGAGTAAAAATGACACGGAATTTCAGTTAAAATTGTATTATAATATGCCATTTTATTGATATATTGATATGGTAATTACACTCAATATCAGGCCTATAAGTAATTTGGGGAAAACAATAAAAGACTCACAAAGATACAGCTTAAATGCAGTAAAGAGAAAATTCTCCAATCAAATAGGAGACAAACTTTCTATAAATGATCCAGGAGGAAAATGGTGTTACTCATCAGAATGCAGGTGTTAAGATATATGTAAATCTCATAGTGTATATGTACCACAGTTTCTTTATCCATTCTTCTACTGAGGGACATTTAGGCTGTTTCCATGATCTGGCTATTATGAATAAGGCTGCTATGAACATGGTTGAGCAAATTTTCTTGTTGTGTGCTGGTGCATCTTCTGGGTATATTCCAAGGAGTGGATAGCTGGGTCTTGAGGAAGCCCTATTCCCAGTTTTCTGAGATAACACCAGACAGATTTCCAAAGTGGTTGTCCTAGTTTGCATTCCCACCAGCAATGAAGGAGTGTTCCTCTCTCCCCACATCCTCTCCAGCATGTGGTGTCGCTTGAGTTTTTTATCTTAGCCATTCTGATGGGTGTAAGATGGAATCTCAGAGCTGTTTTGATTTGCATTTCCCTTATGACTAAGGAGGTTGAGCATTTCTTTAAGTATTTCTCAGCCATTTGATATTCTTCTGTTGAGAATTCTCTGTTTAGTTCCAAGCCCCATTTCTCAATTGGGTTATTTGGTTTGGTGGTGTTTAATTTCTTGAGTTCTTTATATATTTTGGATATTAGACCTTTGTCAGATGAAGGGTTGGTGAAGATCTTTTCCTACTCAGCTATTAAAAACAAGGAATTCTTGAAATTTGTGGATAAATGGATTGAGCTGGAAATGATCATAATGAGTGAATTAACCCAGAAGCAGAAAGACTCAAATGGTATATAATCACTTATATCTGCATACTAGCCCAATGGGCATGTCCCACGAAAGCCTTCCCTTACCAGGAAACTGGGACAGAGGGGAGGACATCCTATTGGGACTCTAGATGAGAGAACCATGTGAGAACAGCAATGTAGAAGGATCCAGTGGGTCCTAGAAACCTAAAAGTAGAACATTATGATAGGCAGATTGTGTCAAGGGGTCCCGCTCAAACTAAGGTACTAGCCAAGGACAATACAGGTGGTAAAATTTAAACCCCTACCCAGATCTAGCCCATGGACAGGACAGTCTCCACACTTGAGTGGAGAGAGGGATATGACTTTCTCATGTACTCTGGTGCCTCCTCACATTTGACTATGTCCCCTGGCGGGGGAGACCTAGTGGCACTCAGAGGAAGGACAGCAGGTCACTGAGAAGAGACTTGATACCCTATGAGCATATACATGGGGATGTAATCCCTCTGAGGAACAGTCATAGGGGAGGGGAATAAGGGGAAAATGGGAGGGAGGGGAGAATGGGAGGATACAAGGGTTGGGATAACCATAGAGATGTAACAAGAATAAATTAATAAAAAAATTAAAAATAAAAAATAAAAAGATATATGTAAATCTCCCAAGCATAAGAGCAGTGACTACATAGTAAATACATTGTACTTTTAAAGAATTTATATAGAGGGAGGCTCCATCACCTTTATATGATGATGATAGGAAATCTCAAGGGACACATTGCTGAGAGATTATTCAAATATTCTCTTAGAAAAAGACACAGTTATGGATAATACAGATTATCTGTCTATAGAAACATGAGATATCATGAACAAAAGGGTAGAGGTAGGAAGGGTGAGAAGGAGAGAGAGAGAGAGAGAGAGAGAGAGAGAGAGAGAGAGAGAGAGGGAGAGAGAGAGAGAGAGAGAGAGAGAGAGAGAGAGAGAGAGAGAGAGGGAGAGAGAGAGATTTATTTGACATAGGGCTTATAGTATTAAATTTCTATGGTGTTTGTATATTTTTATCTTTCAGAGACATTAAATATAATTGTATTAAATTGCTTTGAGCTAAATAAAAATATACAATGTTAGTTGTAGTTTATTTTGAGTAAGTTCTATTCAAACTTTAAAAATCATATAGTGAGAGTGGGTATAGACTTTGCTTGCAAGCAGCAGCCAATGACAAGCTGCAGGAGACTCACATTATAAGCAAGCTCAGGTGGCACTCCTTGGAAAAGATTGCTTTTTACAATGTCAGCTACACTCAGCATGACTCAGAGTGATATTAATTTTTTTTAGCTAAGTTGAGCAAAGAGCATCAGATTATAAAAAGTAAAAGGATGCCTTTGGGTAATTAGGAATTTAAAAGTATGTGAATAGCAACAGAGCTGGCAAGCCCTTTCAATTCTTGTTTCACTTTACTTTATAGAAAAGTTCCCAAGATGTTTTAAGCTCCTCACTGAGCTCTTGCCTGGGTAAACTGGTATGCCAACTGGATTTAAAAATAAATCTTTCACACTCTCCTCTTTGACTTACACTGCCTTGTTTCTTAAGCATTTTGACTTTTCAGGTGGTTAATAATTCTTCAAAGCTAAACCAGCTTGTCTTCATTGATCCCATTCCCTCGTCAAATGCTGTTGTTGCTCTTCTGTGCTCTCAGGTTGCTTCTGTGAACCTATGTGGCCTTGAGGTGATCAACTTGAAAGGAAAGGGTTTGAGCACTTGAGATTTCTACTTTACAGAAATAAAGCTGGTCTTTTCTATTGTGCTGTGCCTGTCTTTTGTTTTCCTCTGGGCTTTCTTTCCTTCCATGGTCTTACATACTTCCTTGAGATTCAGTGTCTATTTTTTTCTCCTCATCTTTTACATTTCATCTGCTCCCAGAAGAATTCTGCAGTGGTATGACTGACATATGCAGCTTCCTCCAGTGCAGTACTGAGCTGGGTCAACCGGTCTTTTCTTATGTTGGTCTTTCTGCTTTCAATAGCTTGGAGCCACAGCAGCTGTGTTTGATTTGACAACTGCTTTTAGAAGTAGGTCTAGTAGAGGACTATTTTGAAAAACATGTCCAGACCCCAACTTTCGAGGGGCATATGTTGAGTTCTGTAACAGCAAGACAGACAATGAGAGCGTTACAAGCTGAAGCTGAGAGATCAGGTACAAAACTTCTGTGCACTTTTAAAGTCAGGATTGCAAAAATAAAATTAATCAAAGAGAAACTTCTCTTTTGCTAATAAACATCTAGTTTTATCTTTCTTTTTCATGTCTCATTTACTTTGTATGGTTGTTAATTGCTATTTTCTTTTAATATATTATTCGAAGTTTTAAAATGGTTAAATGCATTCTGATGACTCAGTGGGATGTGGACCAATTTCTATTGGTTGGTTTATATTGATAACAACTGTTCAACAATAAAGTCTCATTTGCCTAGGGGTTGTGAGACTTTGTTTTCTCTGTTTGTGCCTCAGTATTCAGCACCGTCTTTCCAAATACAAATCAATACCATAGACTCCTAACTGAACCTCACAACGTAGTATAGCTTCTCATAATTCACAGGTATTATTTTTTTAAAAGATTTATTTATTTTTCTTTTCTTTTTTTTAATTAATTTATTCTTGTTACATCTAAATGGTTATCTCATCCCTTGTATCCTCCCATTCTCCCCTCCCTCCTATTTTCTCCTTATTCCCCTCCCCTATGACTGTTCCTGAGAGGGATTACCTCCCCCTGTATATGCTCATAGGGTATCAAGTCTCTTCTTGGTGACCTGCTGTCCTTCCTCTGAGTGCCACCAGGTCTCCCCCTCCAGGGAACATGGTCAAATGTGAGGCACCAGAGTACGTGAGAAAGTCATATTTTTCTCATTTTATGTTCAATAGTATTCTTCCTTCTTGTACGATGTGTGTGAGGGTGTTAGATCCCCTGGAACTGGTGTTATTGGCCCTTGTGAACTGCCATGTGGATGCTGGGAATTGAACTCTGGTCCTATGGAGTGGCAACCAGGGCTTTTAACTGCCTAGCTATCTCTCCAGCCCCTTGCCTAAAATATTTTTTTTTTACCTGACAAGTGTGTGACAGTGTTTGAGTATTTAACATTTTCAAATTTGCATCTTATATTAGATATAATATCTTTAGAATATTCTTCAAAATGTTTTCTTATATATGCAAAGATATTTAGGTTACTTTCAAACATGGTTTTTGCTTATCTTTCTTTAATATCCTTCCTGCCCCCTTTGGATCTTCTGTTTCATGCTTATAAGTGACCATCATTCCCTTTTCCTGTGAAGCTCTTCTGCTGGAAACCTACAGGATAGCATATTAACTCAAGCCTCACACTGAACCTTGCTAGAACTTTTCTTATTACTTCAGTTTATATTCATCTTTACCTAAGAAGGATCTAGCTCTAATAACTGAGTTATGAAGTACAGAAAATTTATAATCATATGCCATGCTAGTGTACAGAACTCATGCTAAGATCAAGTTACACTTTTCCATTAATTTGTAGATGATCTAAAGTCTGACATTTTTGTTTGGACGTTTTCCTCACATTTTGCATTTATTATGGTGAATGTTGAGAGAGAGAGAGAGAGAGAGAGAGAGA
>OU015745.1:118408628-118431946 GCA_907169655.1 Acomys percivali
AGAGAGAGAGAGAGAGAGAGAGAGAGAGAGAGAGAGAGTGTGTGTGTTTCATTTAGTGTTCACAAATTTTTATCAGGCACTCATAGTCCTATTTTACAAAGTAGAAGGTGGGTTTGGAAGAAGCTCAATGAGAATTCAAGGTCAAGATTATTACATAGTTAACAAGATTATTACATAGTTAACAAGATTATTACATAGTTAACAAGATTATTACATAGTTAACAAGTAATAAAATTCCAAGTAATTTTCTTAGAAAAAGAAAGAAGCTTGTGTCCATTGGAGCATCACAGAATGAAGCATGCTTTATTATAGTTAATCTTCATTAAAGCCATTTTAATTATTAATAATAATGTTAAAACATTCAAATGTATGAAATATGAAACACAGTATCCCTTCACAATCCCTATGTTTAGGAATGTAGGAAGCCTTTTTCATTCTTTGTTTTCTACCTTCTAGTTTAGTATAATATAACAGTGAATTGAAGTACTGAAGACAAACCTGCTGGTAATAACTAACATATAATGTTTTCTAATTCTGTGTCAAATTCCAGCCTTGCACCTACGAAGTAAAATCTGAGCAAGTGGGAAGATGGCAGCGTCAGTCTGCAGACTGGGGATAAAAGGCACAAGAAATTTGAGTTGCTGTTCAACTGACACAGAGTTCAATGGGAGCTTGACATTGAACTGAAAAGGTATGTGTATCAACTCAGCTGGAGAGAGTTGTGTGGGAAGAGCTTTTGATAGCCTTCTACTTCCTTAGGGAATGACATAGGGATTATCTATCTCTACAATAAAAAGCTACAAAACCAGTAGCTTTCCCATGCACTGTAACATTCAGCTAAATAAATGGCATAATAGTTTCCCTAGGATAACTGTAAACCTCCAAAAATACATGAGTTTGCAAGATGTGACCTCAACAGATTTTTCCCCACATTTTCTCAGAAACTTTTTCTGTATCTGCACTTTACAGAATGTAGTTTTAATAAGAATGGTCTGCCCTTGGCTATGCTATGTGTTCTCTGTGATGTGCTTTCCTGTGTACCTGCCTTTGTGAAGCAGACTGGACAGGGACTTTCAGACACAGTTCTTACACATTGAAGTAGAATACTAGGGTGATTGAAGGTGTTCCAAGGTCACTGAAAGAGACATAATTGGACCCATATCATCTGGTTTCCAAATCCAATACTTTCATCATCATAAGATGAATACTTCTAATGAAACTCAGGGACTCACCTGTGTCTAGGCAAAATTACAGTTGAGTATAATGCAATGAATTGTAAAAGTTCTGTTGCTGAGAGGTTATTTTGATGGGGAAAAGGGTTAGATCTGTAATCCAAATATGTAACAGATAAAAACCCATAAAATTTCAGTAATTGATCATTGAAGAGTACTCTATAGACCATAAAAATTTTAATGTCAGGTGAAAAAATGGTATGTCTCATTAAACCCACACCTATGCATGCCCAAGTGTAAGAAGACCAGGAAATAGAACAGAGATCTCTTAAACATATGATTAAACTATCATCTCTGTAAAAGCAGGTGGCTATATGAGGTTTCAAATGGTGAAGTCAGAGGAAATTTTTTTTTTACCAACATGTAAGGATAAATACAACTAAGGGTACCAGTAAAAGCTTAGCACTGTTAGGGGAAATCATTGTACCTGGAACATGGAAATAGAGGCAACCAGAAATGAGAAATTATCTCCAATAAAAGCTGAAAAAAAATTATAATCAGAATACTCTCATGTCACATGCCCTAAGGGTAATTAGGGTAAGGTCACATGTCATTGTTGAGACACTTGCCATTATCTTGAGGAAGCCATGCAGGACAGCCCTCCCTGAGGAACCAGAGCAAAGTGTCATGCCCATACTTATGAAGGTTTAACCTCCTTGTTATACAACAACAAATGAAATTCAAAAATCTAGGATAAGTCAACCCTGAAAAATCATCCTGGGGTGACTTACATATTTAACTTAATATTAATTCCTCATAAAATGCTAAAGCAATTTGTATGACTCATTATTTTAGGTGTAATATTTGTGTGTGAAACAAAGTAATTTTATGTAATAATCAACAGACAAAAATGAGCTCTTAAAATAAGGCGAACACCAAAAATGAATATATGTAACACGTCACATGTTTACATAATATATGTTAGTAGTCAGACAATATTATCCCAAGAAAATATTATTAAGACATTTGTAATTCCTCAATGAATCTGCAAGGATGAGGAACCTAGTTTAAATCCATAGAATCCATATAAACCAAAAAATGACTAGATATATCTGTAACCTTAGCATTGGAGTTGGACGTAGGTGAATCCCCAGAGCTTTATTGCAGCCAGGCTAGCAGACCTGAGAATTTTTGGTTCAGCAAGAGTCTCATATACAGATTTCATATGCAGCTACTCTTGTGATTCATAATTTGTGAATTGATATAGTCTTTCACTATGTATGAGAGTACACACACACACACACACACACACACACACACACACACACATACACATAATCTCCATGTAACAGACAGAAACATAAATGTAGATATTTTCTAAAGCATTAGAGATTAGTATGGATTTCAATAAGTCATCTTACCAAATAGATATTTTTTTCTTAAAGAGCATAAAATCAGAGCATTTAGAAGACAGAGGTAAATTCTATTTGCACATTTGAAGGAATCAATTAAGTCTCATAGGTATACCTTCACAGTCTAAGTTAAGAAAGCCATCTTATACTAATATGGTCTTCACTGAATGTATGAAGAGTATATTGGATA
The DNA here is from genome assembly GCA_907169655.1 of Acomys percivali. Taxonomy (NCBI): domain Eukaryota; kingdom Metazoa; phylum Chordata; class Mammalia; order Rodentia; family Muridae; genus Acomys; species Acomys percivali. Next base: position 118,411,403 of record OU015745.1, read on the forward strand.
TCAGGTATGCCCCATCTTCTAGATGGTCTGTTTTTCACCATTATTATTAACTTCCCTTTGTGATAAGTCACAGAGTCAAGAGTGAAATAGCTTCTGGTGTGACAAAGATTGTAAGCTTGGTGGTGTGCAAGCAGTACAAAGTTTTTTGTTGTATTTTCTGAGAGAGCAAAGTCCAATTCAAGATGCTGGCAGACTCAGTACCTAATGTGGGTTGCTGTCTGTTTGAAAGACATTTTTTTCTTTATTCTCACATAGGTACAGGAGAAAAGAAATTCTTTATGGTTTCTACTAGAAGGGTGCTATCCTCACTTTCACTTTATAAAATACCTACCTTTTAATATACCAGTTTGGCTTAATAAATGTAATATATAATATATAACATAATATGTTCATTAACCACAAACATATAGATATAGCAAATAGGAATCAGTTTAATTTTTTAAATAGAAGATACATTTTGTTATGGCTTACACTTTCAATCCATGATTACTAAGTTCTATTGTTTAGGACTATTGTGGTCATAGCATTTGATAGAGAAGACTGGTTCACGTCACAGTAGCTATCATACAGAGGAGGGCTAGGGTCCCAATATCTCTTTGAACACAGTGCCTTCCAAAGATCTAATTTCTTCCCATTTAATGCCACCTTTGAAGGTCCCAGAACCTGCCAATAAGTAGTAGGCAACACCTTCAACATATGAGGCTTTGTCCCCAAATCACTTCAGATTTAAGCTATAACACTAATGGTTAGAAATTACTCTTTCTCTATGATATGCATTATTATTTTTCCTGACTTGAAAGTCATTATTTGGCATTCCTGTGCATCTGTATTGAGTGACACTCACCTTCTCCTCCATAAGCTCTCACAAAGGATAAAATGAGCTTAGAAGGTCTTACGGTGACTGAAGCAACAACTGAGGGCCATGCATGAACTGGACCTAAGCCCCCTACACAGAGGTAGCCAATGGGCAGCTCGGCCTTCATGTGGTCCCTAGTAAGGGGAGTGGGGGCTCTCTCTGAAATGGACTCCGTTGCCTCCTTTTCCATCAACTCCCTGCTGGTGAGGCTGCATTGCCAGGGCCCAGGTGAAAAAGATGTGCTCAGTTACAGGTTTTTAAAATGACCTTTATTTTGATATTTTTAGTAAGTCACACTGAGTTTTTTCTCTAGTTATATCTCTCTTATTTTTGTTCTAATTTCAGATTCTCTTCACCAAGAGTCTGGTGACACTTAGTGATAAACTCTGTGTTTTTGAGTTTCCATGTTTATCCAGGCATATATCCCTTCACTTTCTTTGGGAAAGGGAAAAACGGGGACTATCATTAACTCAGAGTCAGGCCTCACTTCAAATCATGGATGCTGTTAAAAATCACCTATATTTTCACAGTCTTCCAGTTCTTTATTTGGAAAACTGTTCATTGGTATAAATATTTATACATCTTTGAAAATATACCCTATTGGAAATATTAATTCATTGTGGTATAGTATTGGAAGACTGGGCCTCAGAGAAAGTCAAGTCATAAAATGAATATCCAGAAATAACATTCATGCCCAATGAAAAATATTTTGTAATTTCTTCCACCATGATGAAGTCAGGATGCCAATGCCTAGAAAAGAGCCCTTGACTGAACCCAAACATACTGGCACTGTTACTTCAGACTCCTAGACTGCAGTCCTGAATAATTTAAATTGTTGTCTATAAGCCACTTGAGCTATAGTCTTAATAATACAAACTGGCAGAAAACATATCACCAAAGTTTCTATATGTAGTCAGAGTTAAATATGAAAAGCTACTGCACTGTTCTAACGTCATTGTGAAGAACTTCAGATCTTTACCTCTTGGCAGTGTATGGGTCCTAATCTTTGCTCTTTATTTTCCTGACTCTACTTATTCTAGTAATTAAGCTAGCAATGACCTTTATCATTTTACTGCAAGAAGACTGCAGCTCCAACATTATGTCATGATGTGACCCTGATTAGTGTCTTTTCATCTTATATGCACAGGTGCTAAGGTCTTTAGAAGGAAAGAGAATTGAAGCATCCGCCTTTGTAGTTCAGGCCCAAGGAACAGGACTCAAGTTGATAGTACAAAAAAGATTATCATCTCAATGGTTATCCCCTCCCTTGTATCCTCCCATTCTTCCCTCTCTCCCATTTTCCCCTTACTCTCCTCCCCCTGTATATGCTCATAGGGTAATATGAATAAATTAATAAAATATAGTAAAAACAAAAACACAAAACAGTATAATCATATAAAATTCAAATTTCAGTGTCCATAAATTCAGATTTATTGGCACAGAGCCACACCCATCATTTACATACTGTCTAAGGCTACTTTGTGCCTCAGCATTTGTAGCTAAGCTTCTGCAATGGAAACCATATGGGCTGCAAAGTCTAAAATATCTTCTGTTTAGCTGTTTTCAGTTCACCAATTCCATTGACTGATAGTTTTATTCACTGTGGTAGGAAAGTATAAAAAGATATTGTACCTCCAAAGACATGTATTCTGTAGCAACATATTCTCAATGATTCTAAAATTAATAAAAGTCAATTTTAAATTAAAAAAAAGAAAGATTATCATGTAAAAGCTTGCATTCCTTACAGTATGGTGTCACTTCCAGTACTTTAACATACTCAGACTTGAAGTCTCATGTTTGTAGATCAGTAGCCCAACTGAGGCCCAGAAAATGAAAGGCAATCCAGGCAGTGGTGTTGCATGCCTTTAATCTCAGGATTCAGGAAACAGAGGCAAGCAGATATCTGAGTTCGAGGACAGCCAGAGTTACACAGAAAAACCCTGTCTTAAAAAAATAAAGAGAGAAAGAAAGAGAGAAAAAGGAAAAAAGAAAAGAAAAGAGAAAGCCAAAACCCCTGCGGAACTGCCTTTCTGTCACAGGTCTTAGAAGGTACTGTTTCCTTTCTTTGAATCTTGGTCCTTAGAGTGCACAAGCTGTAGAGGCAGCGATTTCCACCTCTAGACTTCCTCTCATCATTGTGAAGCTAGTAATTATAGAAAAGCTATCTGTTTTGCCTGCTTGCCATCTTTCTTTCCTTCTTTCTTTCTTTCTTTCTTTCTTTCTTTCTTTCTTTTCTCTCCTCTCTCTCTCTCTCTCTCTCTCTCTCTCTCTCTCTCTCTCTTTCTCTCCACAGAGTCCAATTTTTTGGGTCATCCAGTAGCACACTTGCAATTTTTTTTCTTTTTCCTATCAACTATCAACTTCAGCTCTAAGATGTTACAATTTACCTCCTAGAAGACATCTACCTGTAGTGCCTACACATGCAATTAGAAACCTCTCTCTCTAGGAATAAAACTGAAATTCTCCTGACAAAGTTCCAAAAGTTTATATGACAAACTGTGACTGACATGAATGAGAAGAAAGAACACCATTGCTGTGAAAGCCAAGCCTGAAGTAAAGAAAGTTTTGACTTGACAAATCCTGAAGATGAATCATGATGCTGGACTCCTGTGCAGCCAAATAGTGTGCTAGTAAGCACAAAGGAGGAGACTGTAAAAAGTTCTCACTCGCAAAAAAGCCAGCAGTAACACATAACATGGATCTAAATAAAAGAATAAAAGCTTGAGAGTAGGGTAGGAATATGGATTAAGACTTCAGCCAAACTAGCTGCTATTGTAACACATATAGCTAGAGGAATTTGAAACTAATGGGTCATCAAAATAAAACAAAAGGTAAGAAACCATCTTAAATTACCACGCTACTGATATAAATTCTAATTATAATAACAGCAGAACAGAAACAAGTCCAATTGTAGGTATCGGCTTCTTCTCTTGTGCTTGACGTACTGTGACATATATCAGGCATTGAGTTGAAAGTAATGCATTCATTGTGGAGATGGTTAAGGGAGTAAAGCACTTGCTGTGCAACCATGAAGATTTTGGTCCAAATCCCAAGAACCTATATAAAATATAGCATTTTATCAAGTACCTGTCCTTCCAGTGCTCCTATGGTGAAACAAGAACTGAAGAGAAAAGAATCCTTGAGAGTCTGAGAGCCTGACATACATAGAATCATGTAAAATTAATAAAAATAAAATAAGTCCCTGTCTTCAATAAAATGCAAGGTGAAAAAACATTCAAAGTTGTCCTTTGACTTCCAGGGCACCTACATATACAGAATATAATATCCAAGTATACACACACACACACACACACACACACACACACACACACACACACTCACACATACTAGTATGTGCTCGTGCATACCCATCACATACCTACATGCTAGCAATAACATCTAAGAAACATAAGCAAGAAAAATGTAAGTCATCTTTAACCTACAAAACAATATATTGAACAGATTTGAAGACCCCAACACTAAATGAAATTTTAATTAACACCATTAAATTATATAAAAGGAATTATATATATATATATTCATATTCATATAAGTAAAATGGGTAATAAAGAATCAACAATATTCTGAAAATAAAATAGAGACTAAAGAAAAGACAGTCCTCTATACTCATCAGTAGCTTATAACTCACCACTACATCAGTGAGCTTGGAGGCAGTGTAATGAAAAGTACTAAAGGAAAAGGAAAGAGTAATGAAAAAAATCAATCTGTGTAACATGAATGTAAGTGAAATGATAGATTGTACAGGAGGAGCAAGGGGATGAAGGAAAAGGCAGGTAGGAGAAAGGAAGAGAGCAAGAGATTAAGAAAGAAAATTTAGAATATATGCAGAATTTTGCAATGTTAGTGAAGGGAGCAATATTATAAATACATGATCAGAAACTAAAAGTAACAATGTTGCCAAAAGAAATAATACAATGACACATCATAAAAAACATTGTATATATTACTGGAGAGAAAATCCCCATTTCTTCCCCAGGAACACAAATAAAAAGTATCTCATGCTATTCTTTTGGACAGAATTCTGTGTCGTTTCTAAATCTGGTGAGGTCAATACTCATGCTGGATAGTAGTATATATTACTGAACTCTTTAGATTTGTTTTAAGTATTAAAATAAGATCATACATTGTAAATGCATAACATGCAATGAAATGACATGTTTTCTCAGATTTGCTTAACTGAACCTCCCTGGAAGGGCCAGAAAGTAAGGAAAGAACGTAAGATTTTGCTCTTACTCTTGACAGAATCTCTTGGAAAAAGAGAGTATCTGGATATTACCAAGACAAAATCTAAATAAATAATAGTCATAAAACAGGCAACCTAGGTGCTTTTCTGGCTGTTCTTTTTTCAGAAGTTACGTTCAATGATCGAAAGGAAGTTCAGTAAGAGTAACCTCAGGCACACAGGGAAATTCACCACATTAATACAAACATGTTTGGATTAGAAATTTCACTGTTAATAAATGGAGACATCTAAATTGTATGAACATATCAGACCCTGGAAGCCAGTGGAAATTATTTACTTATATAATTAATATTCTCCCCTATCTTGGTGAGTGCTCTATTGCTGTGAAGAGACATCATGACTGTGGGGACTACAGTAAGGCCAAGCCAAGCACTCCATTGATGCTTCCTTATAGTTTTCGAGTTTTTGTCATTATAGCAGAGAGCAGAGCAGCATGTGCTCATATACGGTGTCGTCAGAGAAGTAGCTGAGAGGTATACATCTGAATATGCAGAGAACAGGAGAAAAGAGAGCAATTGAGCCTGGCTTGGGCTTTTTTGAAAGCTTCAAAGCTGACCTCCAGTGATACACTTCTTCCAACATAGCCACACCTCCTAATCTTTTGAGGTAAGGCCTCACGCTGCTGGTGACTAAGAATTAGAGCAGAGAGACACTCTCAAAAGTGTCTAAGCATCATAGGCAAGTTGCTCAGTTAGAGCTGCTTTTTGAACTCATATTGTCTGTCATTCTGCCTTAATACTGTAGTTTACATTAGTTTATTTATTTTTATTTACTCAGAACTTCAGTGACTTCTTTTATGTTTATTAAAGGAGCGCATGCTCATTTTTAAAAGCATATTGTAGCAACTCTATAAATTAAAATAGTACGACTTACGGTGTTCTCCCAGTTGCTAAGACATTAATGGTTGTTTTAGTATTCTGATTTTCCATTGGTTCATGAATATCTTTGTAATTTTGCAGAATACTCAATTAATAACCATTTTTAGAACTGAATGTAAATACTTTTACAACATCTGTATATCTCATAAGCATGTTCTATTTTCTATTTCTGGACATTAAGATATCTTCCATTATAATACATTATGAAAATTATGATAGCCTATAAAACATTGTTTCCCTTTCTTAATACAAATATTTGAAATGTTTTTTTCAGTGGTTGAAACTAAATATGCTATTGGAGACAGACTGCAACATAATCAATTCATAATTTTCAAGTTTTTTATTTTGTGATTATATGTACAATTATATATACAAAATACATATTGCAATATAGATTTCTTTTAAAGCAATCTAAATATTACTACTTACAAATAAAAATCTTTACCATTAAATGTTATAGTCTTTTTGTTATGTCACTTTCTTTCATACAGCACCCAAGATCAAGTTTTGTTTTAAAGAACATTGCTCATTTTCAGTGTAGCAACCTTCAGATTCAAAAAAGTTAGTCTCATAACCTCAGAAATATTGACATCAATTCACAACATGGCTCTGCATTTTAAGGCAAAAAGATGTCTTTAAAGGATATAGATACTGATGAAGATCTAGATGTAGATGTATGAATAAATAACATTTTAGTAAATTCTGAAAGAAAAACAACCTTGAATCAAAATTAGATTGAACAAAGTCAGCATTATGTATATACTAAAATTCCTGAATCAATTACTAAGATGTGTAGATATTCAAACAAGTATATGCATTTTATGTGTATATCATATCATTTGTTGAGTGCGTGCACAACCGTATTACAGACTACATATATAGTAACATGTCTGAACATAGAAGTACTTAGTTAAATGTCTGGAATGAGTTGTCTAATTAACTGAGGATGGTAGATACTTGCAGTATTCTCAATTTCATGAGCTCTTACTGGCAGAGATTTTTTTCCCTTAGACCTCATTAAATAAAGAATTTCTTTCTTAGCCTACACAGTGTTTCTTTGTGCTTACCTTGCTACCATTCAAAACAGAGATCCCAAAGAAAGCAAGACAATTGTGCAGCTGAATGAGGGGTAAGAATAAAAAATTCCCAGTCCACGCTTTGACTAACATCATCACAAAGCTCTGATTTGCATACTGAAGAAGAAAAAACAAACCCCACATTGGGTGTCTAATTTTTACCTACTATTATTCTTTAAATTAACTTTTTGACACTTTCCAGAAAAGAAGAATTAAATGTCACTCCTATAAAATATTCTTAAAATATGTTAAAATACTTCATTATATTCTTAATTTGTATGTTATCATAAACCCAACTTTTGAGGAAAACATTTGCAACATAATTAGCTTAAGAGAGTGATGTATCAGGAACATTTGAAGACATTTCGAACAGGCAATGGTTTTATTCATTTTTAAGTAGTAGATACTATTTATTAACATTTTAAATATAACACTAAAATACGCATGTGTGCTTCTATCATATCAAATGAGAAGTAAACTTTTTTCCTACAGATGTCTCTGTAGAAAACAGATTTATTATTATTCCATCCTTAAATGCATACAATAAGATTTTGTATTTTGCCCCTCCATCTTAAACTATAAAGTTTCTTGAGAACCAAGCACTACATTGGGCCAGAAAGACATTAATTAAACACAGGAACTAAATCAGCACATTTTGAATATTATAATGCTCTTCAATTTTCCCCTGATAACACCTTGACTTTCAAGAAATTGTAATATGAGTACATACTAGGGTAGTACTATCACATTAAAAGCTAGTAAAAGTTGACTCCAGTAGGTAGGCCAACTGAAAATCTTCAGGTCTTCCCCAGGTCCTCAATGCCTCTGCCTTACGCCAAGTCTATAACAGACCCCCGGCTGCAGCTCCTCCCTACCACCACCCCTACCTCCAGTGGATCACACAGATCTTCCCTTCCAAACTTCATTCCATGAGTCATCGTCTATCCCAGGCCCCAACTCCAACAGGCACTCCCTGGGAATGCAACGGACCTGTAGATGAGATGCAAATCTTCACCTTCTCCCATCCTTCCACCTCCAACGCCCTAGGTTCATCCTGGCTTTGTAGCAGGACAGATGTTGCGGCCTCTCCTCAAACAGAGAGAAATATCCTGCTCTCCTGCTTCCTTTGGACCTCCTCTGAGTTCACAATTCTATCCAAAATCTGTCCTTTTTTAAATACATATTTTTATTATAATTTATTTTCCTTACATCTTGATTATAATCCCCTTGTTCTTATCCTGTTTCCACCCTCCCTCCCTCTTCCACCCTATTCTCCTACCCTAGACCTCTGACTCCTGGGGTCCTCCTCCCCCACCTTCTGACCACAGCTTATTGGCTCTCATCTGGATAGGCTGCATTCCCTTATTCTGTGTTCCCATAGGGCCTAGTCACCAAGGGGCAGAGATTAAATTGCAGGCATATTTAACAAGATATTTTATCCAGAGTCCCCAGTGGTCACAAATACCAGAATCTGAGAGAACTGTCATTAAGGCAAAATACAGCCAACACACATTCATAAAAATCAGAGGGGAAACAGAAATCCAGGAACAAAAATTCAAACAAAGGCAAGACCACATATGAGCACCTAGAATTACAATATTCCCAAACCTACATGCCTATACACCCACATTAAAAGAAATCAATAACTTATGGGATAATATGTCTCCTCTGGAGCCTAGTAACTATAGGATTTTATATTTCCACATAGATGAAGCACAAAAAAAAAAAAAAAAAAAAAGACCATAAAAAGCCTTTATGGATATGGTAAAGGCCCTTAAAGAAGAAATGAATATGAAAAGATATCTATGAAAATACAAAAATCAATAGAAGGAAATGAATAAAAGTGGTTAAAATTTGATAATGGAGATATAATCAATAGAGAAAACTAAGTGAGCAAAATCTGGAAATTACAATTTTTAGGGAACTCAAACAGGAAACTCAGTGGCAAGTCTCACCAACAGAATACAGGACATGAAAAAAAGAATGTCAGATATTGAAGACACAATCGAAGAAATGGATACCTTGGTCAACTTAAATGTTAAATATAAAATAATCCTGATTTAAAAAAAACAGAGATCTGGGACTTTATGAAAAGACCAAATCTATAAATGATAGGAATAGAGGAAGAAGAACAATGCCAAGGCATAGAAAATATTGTCAACACAATTACTGAAGAAAATTTTTCCTAACCTAAAAAATAATATCTTATGAAGGTAAAAGAGCCTGGAAAATAAAATCACCTCAAAACTTAGTAATCAAAACATTAAATGCACGAAGTAACGTATAAAGGCCAACCTACTTGAATAACACCTGTATTCTCACTGTAGACTCTGGAAGCCAGAAGGGCCTGAACAGATGTAATACAGACTTTAAGAGACCACAGATGCCAGTACAGACTACTATATTCAGTAAAACATTCAATCCAAATAAGAAAAAAATGAGACATTTCATGATTAAAATTTTCAAGCAGTATCTACTTAGAAATCTACAACTACAGAGGGCACTACAAGGATAACTCCAACATCAAGAATTAAGCAATGCAAGAGAATAAACAAGGAAAAATTAATCCCAGGTCAGCAAAGCAAGAAGAGAAACATATGCACAAATACACAGCAAAATAGCAGGAATCAACACTGCTCCTTGAGTGACTAAGAACCGGAGAATAGACAGCCTAGGGACATGGATTAAACAAAATACTACTGATCTATAAAAACAAAAGTAGCCGGGTGTGGTGGTGCACCCCTTTAATCCCAGCACTTGTGAGGCAGAGGCAGGAAGATCACTGTGAGTTCGAGGCCAGCCTGGTCTACAAAGCAAGTCCAGGACAGCCAAGGCTACACAGAGAGACCCTGTCTCAAAAAACCAAACAGACAAACCAAAAAACAAAAACAAATTTAAAAAAAATTACATTCTTCTATATTTATGGGTCAGTTCCTTGCTCAGCTACCATCAGACATGTTTCCTTCTGCAGATGGGAACAAATTCAGATACTCAAAACCAGACATTATGCAAAGAAAGAAGAGACCTTGGAACACTCAGCTCTAAAAGGCATGTCTACCTTAAATCTCTGCCGTCAGGGCTCAGGAAACATCAAAGAAGACAAGGCAGAAAGAATGTAAGTGCCTCTTCAATCTCCATGGACCTTGCTACTAAGGAGTCTTAGCATGAGCCAGCCCTGTTTCCTCCTAGGAGCCTACCCTGCCCTGTTTCCTCCTAGGAGCCTACCCTGCCTTAGGTCCCCAGCTCGCCAAGGAGATACCCTCACCCACGATTGATTTCTTTCTGCAAGCAAGCCTTCTGTGTGGAACACCAAGCCACTCACAAAACTTCAACCCAGAATGTACCCCACCTACAAGATGTTCAGGATAAAAACAGAGCAGAGATTGGGTAAATGTTCAACCAATGCCTGGAGCTAACCTTAGACCCAACCCATGGGAGAGAGCCAACCCCTGACACTATTAATGGTACCGATGCTGAGACTCACAGGCAAAATTGAGCTGAGCTCAGGGAGACTTTTGGAAGAGTGAGGAGAAGGATATAAGGGAAGGGACAGAAACTCCACAAGAAGACCAATAGAGCCAACTAACCACGGCCCAGGGGGACTTGCAAAGACGGAAGCCCCAACTGAAGACCATGCACGGACTGGACCTAGGACCCCTGAACCGATGTAGTGGATGGACAGCTCGGTCTTCATATGGGTCCCCTAGGAAGGGGAGCAGGACCTTCTCTGACATGGACTCTGTTGCCTGCTTTTTGGATCATTTCACCATGTCGGGGCTGCCTTGCCAGATGACAGGGGACGAGGATGCATTCAATCCTGATATGAACTGATGTGCTGGCGGGGGGGGGGGTGGTAGGAGGGACAGTCTCCCTTTTTCTGAGTAATAGGGGAGGGGGAGATGAGGAAGAATAAGGGACGGTGGGGTTAGGAGGAGAAGAGGGAAGGGACTATGATCAAGATGTAAAATGAATAAATAAATAAAATGCAATACAATACAATACATTAAAAAGAATGTAGGTGCCAGAGGAGGACGACACCAAGACCACAAAGCAGTCTAATTCAAAGTGATCAGTGCACATGTGAACTAACACACAGGAAGTGAGGCAGCATGCCCAGGGCCTGCAGGTGTCTGTACCAGATGGGGCCTTAGAAGTGAAATGAGAACTATACACATGTCCCATCTTTATCACAGAAGCAACCTCTGATTGATAGCCACTTGAAAAGAAATTAGTTTCTTCCAAGTGAGTCTCAATGGGAAAACAAACTACTCTTAAAGGCAGGCTGCAAGCCCAGCCAGCAGAAAAGGAATTCAGTGGCATCTTTGGAGGATCCTTTTCTCACAATGTCACGGGCGGGGGTTTCTCTTTTTTATTTTTATTTTTTAAGTTTAGTCTTTTTTTAACTTTTTTTATTATTTTCTTCCTTCTCTCCTTTTACTCTACAGGCCCTTCCAAATATATTATGGTGTCCAGCTTAGTGGTCTTCGTGGATTCCTGAGCCTCTGAAAATGTGGGACTTTGTTTTTCCCTTCTCTTCAGACCTTTCCCTTTCTCCCTCTCTCTTGTTTGTTTTTATCCAATTCCAATGTGATGTTTGTTCTTTCATTTATCATATTATGGTTTTTAATTTTATTTGCATCACTTAGAAGCCTGTTTGTTGTCTAATGAGAGACAAGAAAGGAGTATTCCCTGATGAGTGCGGGTGTGAGGAAGAAATGAGGGGAGTGTGGTTGACTGTAATTAGAATACGTTATGTGAGAAAAATCTATTTTCAATAAAAAGAAAAAAGCAAAAGGAATAGTCCCTGTGCTATCAGCACATCTTCAAGTCATGATCCTGGTTGTCATATTTATAGATTCAGTGCTCTTTTCTGGTACACAAGTGCCAGAACACCTTATATATTAGAGAGCCCTTCAAGTATGACCATGGGCTTGTATGAAATAAAATTACATTGTTCTTTAATATAAAGATTTTTGAGCAAGATAAATGTAGTAAAATGTATTCCAATGGACAAATGTGATACGATAGGATCAACCATGGGGAAATAATAAAATTTGATGGAGGTAGACTAAAAGGCAAAGTATTTTCCAAGTGGGATACAGAAAATGTCACTAATGCCCTAGTGTCCCATCTGGGCAAGGTTTGATTGACTCATCATAATCAAGAAACGTAAAGAACGTCTCAAACATCTGGAGAGAAAGACAAAAAATTATAAAACCTTTATATCCACTCTGTACATAAAAGGCCAGCCTTTTGTTTAATCATTGGACTAATCTCTCACATAAATCTTTTAAAAAGTAACACAGGAAATATAGTATGTATTTCATACGGTATATATGAAGACTACTACATATACACATACATGACCAAAATGTGTATAGATATTTGAAAACACATTACTAGGTTTACTATTAAATTTTTAATGAGTTCATGAATATCAATTAGAAATCTGAAAATTATATTACTTGTTAAAATTTGTTCTTTTATAGCCATGACAAGAAATGTTAGAAAAATCCTATACTTATACTTCATTGGGAAATTGATTTACTTTTTTTGTCATAAATACATGCCTTTACCTGGTAACTTTTGCTTTGGTTTTATTTGTTTTCTGGGTCACATTCATGAAATAACTTTGAAGAGCCATGTCATTGAGATTTTTCTGTATGCTTTCTTAGAATTTCACAATTCTAACACTTAGCATGTGTCTTTCATTAAATTTTCCTAATGCCATATTTTGAAACCATTGACTTTCTCCCCTTAATAATCCTGTTACCCTTGTCTAAGATAACTACACATACATTTCTTTTCTGTGTATGCTCTTCTATTTCACTGTTCTGTATGTCTGAATTCATGCCAATATCACACATCAAGTTAAACACAAAATGAAGAATATACAGAGTAAAGTGGAAACCTATTGAATGATATAAATATTTTGAATTAATATAGTTGTATATATATATATATATACTTATATAGTCAATTTATTTAAATATATATTACTCAAAATAAATAATTCATTCATATAGCCATAAATGAATATGGCAATGGTGCTCAATTAATAATCATCAGAAAATTTCATTTAAATTACAAAATGATGTTTTGTCTCACAGTTGTTAGAATAACTATAATATTAAAATGAGGTCAAGTTCAGATAATGTGAAGTAATTTGAAATTTTGTATACCATTCATAAAAGTGAAAAGGATAAAATTTACAGGAAAAAAAAAACAGAATGGGGTTAGAGACATGTCTTAGCATTTAAGATCACCGACTGCTCTTTTAGAGGACCCTTGATCAAATCCCAGCACCCACATGGCACCTCACAACTGTCTATAACTCCAGCTCCAGGGAATACAACACCTTCACCTATACAGACATGCACATAAAACACCAATAGACGTTAAAAATAACAGAATGAAAGATACGCATAAATTCTATAAGACTCTGAAATCTCTTAGGAATATTTATTAAGATTCATCTAATAAAGCCTTAAAAAGATATTACAGTTCTTCTGTCCACTGAAACACTGTTTACAGCTGAAATATTTCGATGGGGAGAAAGTCCACATCCAGTAAGTAAAGAATAAGTAAATATGATATATATGCACAATGTTATAGGATTTTCCTTGTTATAAGAAAACACTCTCATTAATGCAATAAAAATGAGAATATGAAGAACAGAACTTCTCATCTGTCAGTCATAAAATGTCAAATCCTATATGAATCCACCAATACAACTTACCTATTTTAGGCAAAAATCATAGAAAATGAATAGAGAATGGTGGCTTCTAAAGGTCAGTATTTGAGGAAGGAAAAGGAAAAGTAGTTATGAATTTACATATGAAATATTTCAGATAATTTACACTATCATAGGATACATTAACTGTTCCTGAACAATACTACTGGAAACCATCTAATGTGACAATCTTTTTCTTTCTTTTACCAGGAATAAACATTTTTAAAGAAGAAACTGTTAGTATTTAGCATTAAATTTAATAGTAATTTTTAAAAATCAATATATCAAGGTAATATAATTACTTATAGCCTAACTGAATAATGCTAGCATTTAACATATGTGACCAATATTTCCTATTATTAAGCATAAGAATTTGCATCTTAAAATTTATCAAAATATTTTAAGAAGAACATTTTATTAGAAAATAAAAGATTTCAAGGAGTGGAATAGCTGGGTCTTGAGGAAGCCCTATTCCCAGTTTTCTGAGATAGCACCAGATAGATTTCCAAAGTGGCTGTACTAATTTGCATTCCTACCAGCAATGAAGGAGTGTTCCTCTCTCCCCACATCCTCACCAGCATGTGATGTCCCTTGGGTTTTTGATCTTAGCCATTCTGATGGGTGTAAGATGGAATCTCAGTGTCGTTTTGATTTGCATTTCCCTGATGACTACGGAGGTTGGGCATTTCTTTGTTTCTCAGTCATTTGATATTCTTCTGTTGAGAATTCTCTGTTTAGTTCCAAGCCCCATTTCTCAATTGGGTTATTTGGTTTGTTGGTGTTTATTTTCTTGAGTTCTTTATATATTTTGGATATTAGACCTATGTCAGATGTAGGGTTGGTGAAGTTCTTTTCCTAGTCTGTATGATAGGCAGATTTGGGCACAGGGGTCCCGCTCAAACTAAGGCATAGCCAAGGACAATACAGGCAGTAAACTTTAAACCCCTGCCCAGATCTAGCCAATGGTCAGAACATTCTCCACACTTGAGTGGAGAGTGGGATATGACTTTCTCATGTACTCTGGTGCCTCACATTTGACCATGTCCCCTGGAGGGGGAGACCTGGTGGCACTCAGAGGAAGGACAGCAGGTTAATGAGAAGAGACTTGATACCCTATGAGCATATACAGGGGGAGGTAATCCTTCTCAGGAACAGTCATAGGGGAGAGGAATGAGGGGAAAAAGGGAGGGAGGGAAGAATGGGAGGATCCAAGGGATGGGATAACCATTGAGATGTAACAAGAATAAATTAATTTTAAAAAAGAAAGAAAATAAAAGATTTATGCTCCATGAATATCAAAATGCAAGCATTCTTACTGTCAAAAATATAAAGCTCAAATATTAAGAAAAATTTCTGAGAAAAATTACAATTAAATTCCTTTTAGGCCTTACTATGTTGGCACATGCCTTTAACCTCAACACTTGGGAGACAGAGTCAGGCAGATTTCTGAATTCAAGGTCAGGCTGGTATACAGAGCAAGTTCCAGGACAACCAGGCCAATCCAGAGAAAATCTGTCTTGAAAAACTACTAACACACCAAACAAAAGTTTCCTTTGTAGAAGATAAAGAAAATAGTGTAGAAGCTTCTATAATTTTGGTTCTTGTGAAGAAAACATAATTTCCCATGTGAATATACTTCTGCAACAAGAATTTTCTGTAGTCTAGATAATTTGACATTATTATAATTTAGCTTAATAAGAGTGCCTTTAATAAATTTTAAATGTACATTTAATGGGTTGATCAATCCATACATACACTCCTTTGTTTCAAAATTTAAAAATTGTATTCTGCAATGGACAATACTATATAACAGAGTGTGAAATGCTCGTGAAGAGCAAAGAAAGTCCAGGGAGAAGCATCAAAAACAAATGTCTATAAGTCTACTACAATTGATAAAATGAATTTCTATATAAATTGGACACATACATAGATATGGGGAAAAAAAGAGTCACTGTGAAGATAATTCTGCACCTGAAGTTTGAGTCCAGGTGAGTGTTATCCAGCTTGTGATCTTCAATCGCAGACTGAAGTTCATGGCTGTAAACACAGCAGGACTCATGGTAGTTACCCACAATCCACTGCCATAAAGAGCTTTCAATGAATGGAGTTTCTCACATGTGCATATGATTGGTGGCTTTTGTCACATAGAAGAACTGAAAACTGCTTGGTGTCCTTATGATAAAGCTAATGTATCATTTCCCTGGTTAAAGAGAACATGGACACAATACATACATTCAAGCATAAAGGCAATAGTGCAGTGGAGGATAATTTTAATATAAGAAAATCCTTTATAGAGAAAAGAAAGAACTTTAGATGATTTTAATCTATGATGATATCTGAAAAGAAAATCTGTTCCAGGAAAGAAAAGAATTTCAATCTTTTCAGACAAATGCACACTTCATAGTGACTAATGCATATTTACAATTCAAACAGAATCTTAACCTTCACAATTCTTTTTTTTTTTTTTAGGGGTGCTGGTAAGTTCTTATTATGACAAGTGGGAAGACGCTTTGCTGCATTGTCCTAAAAACCATGCAAGCTGTTATCCCTGGTGTTTATGTAAGTGAAGATGCTAAGAACAAAAAGAAGCAATTACTTGCACAATCTTGTTTAATAATTAAACACAAGATTTTGTGCCAGGAATACCAGTATCAAGGATTTAAAGGTGAGCTGCATCAAGCCCCTAAAGAAAAAAATTCTATTAGGATTCCTTATTTGGTAATAACCTCAAGTACATTTAAGGGAAGGCTCCATTTATAGTAAAAGATGGCCACCAAGAAAAGAATTCAATGCTATTTTTTGTAGACATTTGGTCCATGTTGCTATATTTGGCCTTTTTTCCTTTCCTTTTCTTTCTTTTTTGTTTCACTGGTTTTTTGCTTGAGTAAAATGCTTTCAATTTTTTTGTGGGATTTTAAATTGATTGTGTATGTGTGTGTGTGTGTGTTTCTTGTTTTCTTTTGTGTATTGTGGCTTGATTGGTTTGTGTTGGCAGTTTTGACTGTTTTGTAAAGCGAAAGAGAAAGAATTCATGGAGTTGGGTGGATGTGGCAGGAACTAGGAAGACAAAACTATGATCAGAATATATTCTGTGAGTATATTTAATTACAATTAAAAAATCAATATAATTAAACAAAAACAAGAGGGCAACATTTTAAGTAGAACATGCCTTAAACATGCCCCATCTATGTGACCCTTTATAAATATTTTTCTGGAGTTGCCATCCAAGCAAAATGAAAAAGAAACCTGATTCAGGGGAGTTCAGAAAAAGTGAGTAAGAGACATCTTGACTGCTGGCCTAGAGAACTTCAGTACACGTCAGAAAGGGAAAAAGAAGGTCCAGGAGGACAGGTGCCAGGAATGAAAGGAAATGGGATGATCCATCACCTGATGTACCACTCAGTGTGAGAACACAAGTTCTGACTGAAAGTGTGGATAAACTGTAAATGGCACCAAAAAAATATCAAAGTAAGGAAAGCGAGGAAAAACTAACTCCAGGAAAAAGTTCCTCAGAATGTCAATACATCTTAAAATAACATAGCAGCTATTATTTTAAAGCAGAATATTAGCATGATTGAACATAATAATGCATTTACACATTTGGAAGATTATGTGGGAATATTCTATAGTATACTATTTTTGAAGAATGATGAGAAAGAACATAGCTTAATTTCTTTCCCTCAGGTAAGAGCAAGAAAATTCAGGTGGTTAGAACACAAAATATTCATAAATCTATTTGAGTTTCAGACAAGGATTTATCGTCTTAGATGAAGCATATAAAATGGAATTGTTATTACATAATAAAGGAGAGGCTGTGTTTAAAGTCATACTAACTGCTCTTCTTATTTAACAATCTTTTACTTTTTTGATGGAATGTTCTTGTTATACACAATGTTAAAAGATGATGCTGTGTTAAGGAATGTTGATCTTTGGACAAGGAACTATTCTTCTCTTTTGAAATATGAAGCTATGATTACCTAGAGGAGATCTTCACATCACTGGGCCAATTAGTTTTCCATCATGACTATCAGGGTGAAAGTAAGAACTCTGCCCTTCCCCAAGTATATGCAAATGATTGATAGAGCAATGGTGTCATCACCAGACCCCATCATTTCTCAAGAGGTACAGCAAATTAATGGTTATAAGGGGAGCTCATATTCCCTTCCCAAGAATAGATTTAGCAATTTCCAGGGAAAAGATATGTGTATGTGTGTGTGTGTGTGTGTGTGTGTGTGTGTGTGTGTGTGTGTGTATGACTATACTCTTGTCAAGGATTCATCCCACATGCTTCTGCAAGTGAGTTTAATTGAACTCATCTCACCGAGCTTAAATTTAATGGAGTAATTTTTTGTCCGACCTTTGGGACCTATATGGCAGATATTTGTCATTCTCTGAAGAAAAATTTCATGCAGCATGCCTGAAAACACAAGAGTACATGTTCAGTGATGTCCACACCTCTCACACATAGCATGTATAGCTTTTAAACAATTCAGTTTATTCTTCATAATATTAAGATAAGGAAAATAATTTCAGTGTTCATATTGATAGTATACAATAGTATATGATGTTATTAAGGATACTGTTTAATAAATGTTGATAATTAGCAACCGTAGCTGAGTCTCAGTATTAGTAACAGTTGATTTTAACAAAAAATAAGATCCTTTCCTTTTTTTGTTCAACATCAGATCTATTGTCTGTGTTTCAGTTTATTATAATTTATTCACGTTACATCCTGATTATTATCCTTTTGCTTGTATCTTCCCATTCCCATCCTCCCTACCTCTCCTGCCCTATTCCTCTCCCCTAGACCTCTGACAGGAGGGCCTTCCTCCCTCACCAGCTGACCACAGCCTATCAGGTCTCATTCTTATAGCCTGCATCCCCTGCCTCTGTGTGCCTACATGGCCTCCCTGCCAAGGAGAAGTGATCAAATCACAGGTACCATAGCTCATGTCAGAGAAAGTCCTGCTCCCTGTCTCAGCCACTTTGCCACACCAGGAAGAAAGAGCTGTCCATTGGCTATATCTCAAAAGGGGGTCTAGGTTCTTTGCATGCATTGTCATTGGTTGATGCTTCAGTTTGTGTAGGCCCGCTCGGGTCCAGATCTGCCAGTCGTGATGGTGTCCCTGTGTGGCTTCTGAGCCCTCTGGGTCCTTTCCTCCCCCAACTCATCCCTTCAAGCTTCAGCAATCCACCCAGAATCTTGCTTTGAGTCCTAGCATCATCCCCATCCCCTGCTAGGTGAAGTCTCTCAGAGGACATCTATGTTGGGCTAATATGCACTTGTAAGTGAGTATATACCATTCATGTCTTTCTGTGTCTAGGTTACCTCACTTGGGTTCCATCCATTTGCCTGAAAATTTCAAGATTTCTGTGTTTTTAATAGCTGAGTAGTATTCCATTGTGTAAATGTACCACAGTTTCTTTATCCATTCTTCGATGTTGTCTTAATTGACTCCCATGAGAGAGTGGATGACCTCATAGAGTCCCACTTCTTCTTCCTTGATTCCTAGGAAGAATCAACCATTAACTGTGGACGGATATGCACTTTCTGACATTTTTTCATGAAAATAATGAACCTACAATGAAGTTTCCCATTTCAATTTTGATTGCATTTGTTAATATTTGGGTTTTTTATTTCCATTAAAATAATTTAGTAAGTATATAACACATGTATAAAATCATGAATCACTTCTAAGAACCTTCATGTAGATAGAGCAATATATTGCATAATGTTTACTTAATATATATATATATATATATATATATATATATATATAATGTGTGTGTGTGTGTGTGTGTGTGTGTAAATAAAACTTCCTGAGATCATTATCTATGGCTCATGTGTATTTATTGCTGAGCACTTAAATTGGCTTACTTAGACAGTGGCTCACCACTAGAGATTTATTTTACGTCTTCCAGAAATCATCAATTACATAGTTATCGTTCTAAGGCTGAAGAACAATGAAAATGTCCCCATCTGTGTTGGCAAGTCAACTTGCTGGTGTCACCTTTCAGATCTTGCCCAAACAACAATATAAGAGTAGACACTATTCATATTGCTTTTATTATCCTGTTATTTTTGTCAGTAACTCCATGAATTCTTGAGGGTAGACAGACAACAGTTCTGCCAGAACACAATGTACACCAGTTCAAGGGGAAACTCTTTACAGGCTCCAGGGGAAGCAGAGTTCTTTTTAAAGTTCAAAGTAAATCTTCAAAACACTGATATATCTATTGTTTTGAATTTGGGCTTTTTAGTTTTTATATGCTCCATATACCTTCTCATTGCCTTCAAAACTTTAGTGCTGACACATTTATGCCTTCAAATACCTCCTTTAATAAAATTGTTCTATGAAACATTTTCTAATTAAGCATCGAAGAAAGACTAAATAGATATTTTTTCAGAAATCACTTTCCTGTGATAACTATAACATATGTTAATTTGCTACAAAACAATGAAGCATAAATATACAACTGGATTGTGAAAATGAGCTCTTCTTGCCTCTAGGGAAGGTAGATTGAGGTATGAAGCACAATGTTCTGGATGTAATCTCAAAGGAGCAAAACACATTTTCCTTTACTTGTTTTACTGTGATTACAATAAAATAAAAAAGACAAAGTTTCGGGGAGATTGTATTAGGCCATTCAGAGAAGCTTTATGCAATAATTAACCTTACAGATTTATTATTATTATTATTATTATTATTATTATTATTATTATTATTATTATTATT
>OU015745.1:118433803-118465634 GCA_907169655.1 Acomys percivali
AGCAATTCTCTTTCTTTTAACTTACTGAATAATCTTTAACATACTGAAAAATGCCAACTTTGATATGTAGCAAGTCTTGACAGAATTCACAAATAAGTCACATAATGGGAGAAATTAATTAACTGTCATATAAATTACAGGGAAACTTCAACCATGACACCTCAACACTCTGTCTATTTTCAGAAGACCTTAATAAAGACAATACCAATAGACATATTGAGGAGAAAACCAAAGGGTCCTATTTATCTTTAGAACTGTCGGAATACAATGTATATGGAGAGTAGAAGTTATAACTGCAATCAACACCTATTAGACACTCAATAAATATATAAAAATAACCCACTACTAGTAAATCACTTAAGCATATGACAGACTCAGTTGAAATGTTTGATTTCAAATGCAGCTCTTATACTTGGAAAATATGCAAGTTGAATTTTTTGAGTATTATGTTTCCCATGTCTTTTTAAAATGGTTTTCAACTCTATTTCTCTTTTTTCTCTTTAGTTAATTATATATTGATACACTTTACATCCCAATTGCTGCACCCTCCCTCCTCTCTTCCCTACCCTATCATCAGGCCCTCTTCCCCCTTCCCTTCCTTCTCAGGGAAGGGAGCTTCCCACATCCTGCCCATGAATTTCATAAGTGCATCCTCTTCCACTGTGGCCAGGCAAGGATGAGCAGCTAGGGAAGGAGCAGGTGTACAGTAATCGGGGTGGGAGACCATAGGGCTGAAATCAGCATGGGAAGTTGCTGATGGGTGGTGATCTCTGTTTCAAGCTGAAGACCTGTGACAGGGTAGGCTCCTAGGAAGATACAGAGTGACTCAATTTGAGACTCATAGAAGTGGGGGATATGGAGGCTGAGGCCATCACTCCCTATAGCCTGTCGGGACTTTCAATGGAAGAATGGGAACATCAACCTATCCACAAAACTTTGACCCAAAATTTACTCTGTCTACAAGATGCACAGGCATAAAGACGTAGCAGAGTTTGAGGAAATGGCCAACCAATGATTGGCCCAACTTGAGATCAACCCCATGTTTTCCATTTCTGTATTGAAAAATTTTTACTAGATCTCTGGCTTCACAGAGAGATTTAGCAATAAATTCTATCACACACAATTCATTTTAGAAATTATATAAAGTGATGAAAGTCATAGATCAAACTTTAAAAACACATTAAATAATCTAAATATTTATAAAATGCCAATTTTCCTCCTAATGTCATATAAGACAAGACATATTATCTTTTAATTCAATTTAAGTTTTAAAATGGCACTGGTACACTGACAAATATTTAACTTGTGCTTAATGAAGATGTAAGTTCCTATATCCTTTATTTGCTGAAAATTTTCTACTGTCTATATTGAATATAATCAACTCTGGATTACCTGCAACTAAATTCACTGTGTAGGTATAGGTATTTGTCTTAAATAAAAGGTGTCTCAGCAAAATTTTAGTTGAAAAAGATATGACTACCTGCTGATAGTAGATGAGCGTCACAGGGCTGCCATGAAGAGGGAAGGTGGTATCAGAAAGTTCTGTGTAGCTTAGAAAGGATATGCCCATAGGAAAGATGAACAATCACATATTCCTATATTCTCCGGGATGTTTTCCAATAAACTTCTGGAATGAGGCAGCTGTGCCCTTTCATCTGTTCCTCATTGCCTCTTTATATGGTTAGTTACAAATGAGATATTTTGTCTGGTGTTTGGATTGTCACTTTATGAATTCATGTCTACTTCTTTGAAAGCGGTGGGTTAGTTTAATGTTTATTGAAATCTCGCAATCGTATGGAGAGATACAGAAAATACTCACAATATAGCCCACAATTTCTAAAAATTTGTTTTTGCAGGTAGTATATGTGTCTTAAACAAGTACATATGACAAATATAAATTTGTTAGTAACTATTTATTTTATTTTATTTTATTAATTTATTCTTATTACATCTCAATGGTTATCTCATCCCTTGTATCCTCCCATTCTTCCCTCCCTCCCATTTCCCCCTTATTCCCCTCCCCTATGTCTGTGACTGAGGGGGACTTCCTCCCCCTGTATATGCTCATAGGGTATCAAGTCTCTTCTTGGTAGCCTGCTATCCTTCCTCTGAGTGCCACCAGGAAACTGAGTTAGTGTAATATGATATATTCAACATAAGTACTTTATAATAATCACTAGCTTTAATGAAATCTAATTCTTTAAACAATGTGACAAGATGTTCTTGACAACTAGCTCCCAAAATACTATTTTTCTGCTTGAATTTTAATTGTACAACATTTATTTGGTAATTATTTTTTTGAAACAGAGACTGAAAAGGAGGGTTTTTTATGTGTTTGGATCCTCAGAAACTTGCTCTCAATATACAACTTATGCAAAGGAAAAAACAACAACAACAACAACAAAACAACTAAAAATAAACCTCTCCCTTAATTGCTTATTAATTTGTAGAATAAAATTTTAAAAATGAAGACAAATTAAAGTTCTTTTTAAGTCCAACTGAGGGACTAACTTACACCATACAGTCAAATGTAAGACTGAAAATCATTTTTATACAAAGAAATTGAAGTTTCTAAAGATAAATTATTCAAATCCTTATTCCAGTCAAGTTTCAGACATTAAACTCTAAAACTTAATGACTTCAAACCAAAATTCTTCTCAAGAGATGTGAAAATGGCCCCATGGAATTGTGGATTAAAGACTAGATTTAAATAAGTGCTCATTTAATTTTACGTGTAAGTACATAGCCGGGGAAAAAAATAATGATTTGTGTTTCCAAATTTCTCCATATCCTCTACCAAAGAGAGACAGACAAATTACCAAAAAAAAATTTTTAAAGTATACGAATACCTCCAAAATACAGATGAGTTTTCAAAAATAGTTTCTATCACAATGTATTTGCTACAAAAATGACACGAGGAAGAAAAAGAAAATGCAACAAGGGGCCCTGGATTTCGGTGGCAGAAACATGGGGATACAGGAAGTGCTTCAGATATCTGAGGAGCTGTTTTCTAGATGGTATCCTTGAAGGGCCATCAACACCAACACAACCTGAATAGGGAGACATTGTGCCTGGTGCTAAATTCATATGATAAAGAGCCTTATTCTCACCAGCACTGAGTGTATTAAAGAGTTCTATTTTGTCTGCATTAACTTAAACTTTAAAAACAAAGTTATGTTACAGCACACTAAACATTTGGCATAAATTATCTTGTATAATCAATATGGGGTTTATAAGAAAAGCACAATTTAAACAAAAAAGAAAAGAAAGAGAAAAACTACACTGAAGTAGGAATTTAAATATGAATAAGAACAATGCTATTACCATTTTGAAAAATTATCAATTATATGCATATTATTAAGCAAATAAGTACCATACAAGTCAATGGAAGATGAGTTTTGCATAAATACATGTAATATAAACAAAAGTAGAAGGCATAAACACATGGATTTTTTTCATTTTTCTGCATAATAAATATTTTATTGTTCTGATTAAAAGTCCAAATGTCTTGAGACGCTAGCAACAGTATATTAATGGTGACTATGAAAATCATCCTTGAATGAGATTTTCTTTCAATGAAAATAGCTCTTTAGAAAAATGTTCAACTGCACATCTGATGCTGGAAATTTTTGAGATTAAAGATGTTCCATGCACTATTTGCTTTTACAGTGATCATCTCCTTTAGTACCATGTTTGAGAATACCGTGTAAAAACGATGGCACCACTAAAACAAACTGATCAGCTATGCTATGGTTGTTAAAATTAAAATGTTCTCCAAAGCCTTATATTTGAATACATGGTCCTTAGTCAGTAGGACTGTTTGAGAAAGATTAAGAGACACTGGAAAAGACATAACAGGATTCATTCCTCTCAGCATGCTGGACAGACTTCCTGCATCTTTCATGTTCCAGCACCAAGTGCTTCAGTTGCTGTTCCTCATCAAAACAGGACAACTTGAAAGAAAGCAACTAATCCTAGTTGGTCCAGCATTTCAGACTGTCCCACACAAGACTGCTGTTAAGGCTGGAATTTTTCAACATATAGAAACTGGATCACAGATGCAATTCCTCACTTGTTTAACCATTTTCCCCAATTTTATTTGGATCCATACAAACATGTTATTCATCCCAAATCAGCCAGAAGAAACCTTAAGAGAATGGTGCCCTATTTACCTTAAGTGAGGGTGGGTAGGTTTTTGGTTGCTTTCTTGGGTGATGTTTATTTTCATTGGGAGTTGGTTTTAAATATTATTGGTCTTATTCAGAGAAAAAACAAGGTTGTATGTAGTGATGTCTCTCATTTTTTTATCTTTATTTCTTAGGTATGGAGATAAGGATTAAAAAGAAAGAAGGGGGAATATAGAAATATATAGAGATGATATGACAAAAAGTAGATTATTGAATCTAAACAACTTAATACCTTAATTATTACTCACAAGATTATTTTAAATTCACTGGTATATAGTTTTCTATATTGATGCAAAATAAGTTTAATTTTGACGCACTGGTATAGAATTCAGATTTGAGATTATTCTTCACATACATTATATATACATATATGTGTGTGTATATATATATTTCTACTCAAATATGAACTGTGGTACCCATACAACTAAATTATAATACAAGGTTTACTTCCAATACTATGAAAGTGATATTGTAGGCTGCCTAGGAAAATTAAGTAATAAAATTTAATTGTTAGTTGATCAAATCATGGTCATGTCAATTACTAGTCTGTTTTTATCACAAGAATACACATCCTATTTTTAACAGATAGATATGATTCTCTAGTTAGGTATGATAAAAATAGAAAAGGTCATCAAAAACCTCAGAGATCTACAGAATATGGCATTTAAAGATGGTTTTTATTATTTTAAAGATTCTTTGACAATAGAAAGAGAGGTTAATTCCTAGCAACACCCAGCCTTCCTCAAAGAAGATAATGAGCATCAAAGAACCTCCTTATGGAGATGGTTCAAATGTGGCAAACTAGCCACTGGGCCAAAGGTCCTTATTTCTACAACAGACAGAATTCTGCCTAAAAAAAGGGCAAGCTTAGATTCAGGCAGAGTCGACCGGCCAAATTATGCCAAGAGAGGGTAAGCAAGTCCTCAATAGTTCCTGCCTCACATATATGTCTGTCAGATATATTGGGCCAGAAGGCTGAAGATGATGCTCCAACATTATAGAGAATTTTGGGTGACTATTTAGGTAGAAAACTGTCTCTGTCATCTTTTCATTTGGAAAGCTACTAACCTGCACTCCCAGCATACTCCAATAATCAAGTCTCTGAGGGAGCTGAAGACCAGGTAGCTCAGTTTTATAATGAAGCTTAGTTGTTTAGGGGTTAAGATGTTTTTTGGCCTAGATAGGTGTTCTAAGTTGATAATGACAATATGTGATGGTGATTGATTTACATTCAGAAATTTAGACGCACCAAGATAGGGAAGATATCTTCTTCAGGCTGTCAAATACAAATAGCCAAAACACTAAGAATGTAACATTTATATAATTCCTGATTGTGCCATGGTTCTTCTTGCTATAGATAATCTATTGTGTATATTTATAATAATATAAATATATAAGTACAAAAATAAAATAGTTAAAAAATAAAAAAGTAATTAAAAAATAAGAATAAAAAATACATTAATTCAGGTTAACTTTAGACAATGAAAAAATGCACCATGTAAATTAGAGGTACAAGTTTCTTGTATATTTCATGGTGTTTCTTGTATATTTCAAGAATTGTTGCTAAGTCAATAAAAGATAGATACTTTTTTTTTTCAGTTCAAAATGTGTAAGTTGGATAGGAAGAAATATGTTGTGGGATAGTCTAGTATTTTGATGCTAATTACTGCTTACTGTCTCTGTGACCCACTTTTTGATTAATAAAAAGCCATCCCACCTGGACATGGCAGAGGAGCTACAGGTGTGGCTAAGGTGAGAGAGAAGGGGGGGGTGGGAATCCTGTGAAGAAGATGAGAGACTGCCACAAGGAAGAAGAGAGAGACCTAAAAGGAGAGGAATAAAAGGCCGCCATGGGTTATAAGGAGGAGAAGCACCTGGCCAACATAGATGGAGAATCTGGCCAACATAAAGAATATTAACAAGTATTTGGGATTATGGATGGAAGATAGCTTGCTAAAAGTTATTGGAAGCAGATGGCATGGGACTGAGGCAGGGATCCCAAACCTGCCCTACTATGGGAAATAGTTTAGAGGATTAATATCTCTTTCTCCTTCTCTCTCTCTCTCTCTCTCTCTCTCTCTCTCTCAGCTCTCTTGCTCTCTTGCTCTTATTCTTGTTCTCACTGTCCATGGTGCCTGCAGATCAAGATGCAAAATTCACTTAGTAGTCTATCTGCCTCCCATCATGATGATCATCTAATAATTTTCTGAAACTGTAATCAAGCCTCAATTATATGATTAAATTTAACGAGTCACCTTAAATTATAGCCTCTATTTACAGCAAAAGATTTGTACCATTATTAAATATACACGCATCAAATTTTCTATCACCTTCTTTGCTAAAGCACAGACATGCAATCTGTAACAGTAGGTATTTCTCTGGATGTAGCATGGTAGTGTGGTCTGTTTACAAAACTAGAGTTTGTCATAGATACTAGAATATAGACATTCACACGAGAAAACACCATAATCCTGATAAAAAAAACCAACTCCAAAAAAGTTTTTGAATCAAATATAATTTAGAATAGAAACGAGACTTTAGAAAAGAGTGAGTGAAAGGCGAAAGATTTATACGATCTGAAGAGAAACCAGAGTATTAGAAGGATCCAGTGGGTCCTAGAAACCTACAAGTAGAACATTATGATAGACAGATTTTGGCCAAGGGGTCCCGCTCAAACTAAGGCACCAGCCAAGGACAAGACAGGAGGTAAACTTTAAACCCCTACCCAGATCTAGCCAATGGTCAGAACAGTCTCCACACTTGAGTGGAGAGTGGGATATGACTTTCTCATGTACTCTGGTGCCTCACATTTGACCATGTCCCCTGGAGGGGGAGACCTGATGGCACTCAGAGGAAGGATAGCAGGTTAACAAGAAGAGACTTGATACCCTATGAGCATATACAGGGGGAGGTAATCCCCCTCAGGAACATTCATAGGGGAGGGGAATAAGGGGAAAATGAGATGGAGGGAAGAATGGGAGGATACAAGGGATGGGATAACCATTGAGATGTAACAAGAATAAATTAATTAAATAAAAAAAGAAAAGGAAGAAGAAAAATAAATAAATAAATAAATAAAACCATTGTGTTTACATTAAAAAAAGAAAAGAGTGAGTGAATATTAATATTTTAGGTTAGATGTTGCTTGTAAAATGTCTACTTATCTGAGTAAGAAATGCTTGAAGATGTATGAGTAAAATATGGACTCTTTTGCCAACTTTTCAGTTACTTTCCCCTGGCAAGATTTCTTTGCCAGGCCACATGGGAAGACTACTTGCTCAGTCTTGTGCAACTTCATGAGCTGGCATGGGTAGGGCATCTCCTCTTTTCTGAGGAATAGGAGAATGGGGGCAAGAGGGGCAGTGTGATCCTGGGAGGTTAGGAAGGATGGGACTACCATCAGGGTGTAAAGTGAATAAATGAATGACTGAATGAATAAATAAATAAATAAAATTCTAAATGTTAAAATAACACATTTTAGTAACTAGATATAAAATGAGTATTGATGCATGGTTGATGAACAAAATTTAACGTCTCTTAGGTTACATATAACCTATTTTAACTGTTGTAAGATAAGTTGAATGTATTAAATTTAGAAATAATGTGTCTAATGAGATTAAATAAAATTATTTTTGATAGGACAAAAATGATTTACAGAATTTGTTAGACCTAAAATCTGGAGAGAAAATAAAACTGAAATGACTGAAGGAAAATATATCAAAATTACCACAAGTGTAAAATCTGAGTCCAGGTGAATTATTCTAGTATTCTGATTTTGAAATTCAAAATCTACAACAGAAAATACATTCCATATATAATCAGAAAGCTCCTATCAATAGCAAGAATGGTTCTGATGTTATACATGAATGATGTGTTTCAGTTAAAACCAGGACCATCAAATTACAAGATTACATAGAATGCTGACAAAATATTTGTTAAGCAAAGAAGGTTCTGGAAGCCAGTAAAAGGAACAATTTATGGGAATTATATGTCAAATGTTATAAATGAGGGTTATTTTGTTTACAATTTTGATAGCTTGTTCCAATATTAGTGCTGGTCACACCATTTGCATGTTTGGATGAAGTGCATTTTAATCCAGAAGGCCACAACTGACATATTTTGTCTTTATTGCTACCAGATATACCTTGATCCATTTATAAAAAACATGGTTTTGTAACCATTTTTTCAAGCTTAATACTCACTATCTTCATTGTTTTTGACTAATACATTTATTACAATTTACAGTTTTATTTTATATCTGTATATACCTGCTTTACTCTGTTTCTCAGTCTATAGCTCTAGGAAGCTTGTAACTTATTGCATAGTCTAAGCTGGCCTCAAACATGACAATCTTTCTTCTTTTACATCCCAAATAGTAGGAAAATGGTGGTGAGCTACCACACCTAGTTGATACACATGCAGTTGCTAATTAAACTGTCATTTCCTATTTAATTACATAATTCAAACATTGTACTTCCATTATGAGAACTACAAATTTGGTTTTTAATATCATATTTTTATTTCTTATTAAAATTTCATGTATATATTTCTACTTCTGGAGCTCCCATGCCATTATTTGAATCCATGATTTTTAACTATCTAGTTTCCCATTGCATATTATGAATTTATCCTAAAATAAATTTCAACAATTTAGAGTAAAGGAACAAAATATACTGATCCTCTTTCTACAAAACATCATCTGTGATTTCTGTACAAATGAAGGGTAGTATGGCATTATTATCTGAGCTTTGCATAGGAAAAAGCCAATCCTCTGATAATATATATAATCATTTTAGCTTTACCAAACTAAGAGAAGGCTAAGTTAAAATCTGATTCTGAGAATGATTTAAGGTGAGGCTTACTCCCTGCTTACAAGGAAACATAAACATTGAAATCATGGCTCCAGAAATACCTGTAGCAGTTGACAAATACCATTTGTTTTTACAGTCAATGAAATAAACCCTGATTTATTACATTCTGTGTTTGGAGACCATCTACCCATTAGAGGACTCTGAGTTACAAAGATGATTACCCATCCCATGGGCTGCCCTACAAAGGAACATAATTTTTCTTTTATTTCTAGTTCAGCGTTTTAACATATACATTTTTTTTTATAGAGTCTTAACACTGAGTCAGATCTGTATTTATTAATTCATTTACTTTTATCATTGTAAGCATGGGGAAAAAGTTTTTAAAAGGAGGGAATAATAGCAACAGAAGTGATTCTGTGATGAGATTAATTCTTTTCATATTAAAAAAAAATTGAATCTTTGTTCTGTTTTCATAGGAAACATGAATTCTCCCTAAGCATTTATTTTCTAATTGGAGCCTTTCTATGTAAAACCTAATCGCCATGTACCATGGATATTTCTCCACACCGGTTCAGTAAAACGCCACAGGAATTAATGTGTGAGTGCTTTCCTTTTTTAATTAAAAATCATTGTTCCTATTGTCCCCTCAGAGATTAACACTCTAACACTAAGTCCCTAAACAGTTGGATATCACTACTGTCATCTTGTTAGTTAACGTATCCACTAAGTAACATGTAATATTATCACTCATTTCAAAGTGTCTCTGCAAAACTCACCCTCAGAGTCTTTACCAGCAGGAAAATGAATGGTGTGCAACTCCAAAATAAATTTGCTTCAGGAAAGAGACACTCAAGAGCACCAAGGTTCTCCTGTGGGAATGCCCAGCCACCAGAATATGAAACTCAGCTTGCACAACCCAAGAAAAGTGCTGTACATTTTTGTTTCTGCCCTGCCAAGCCTGTTTTCCTTCTAACCGAAAGATGTGCGGCACTCTTCTGTTACTGCTCTGTACATCTGTATCCTTAGTTCATCGTTTCTTTTGCTCCTTTCCTGACCATATTCAAATACCAGGGTTTTTTGTTTGTTTGTTTATTTGTTTGTTTTTGTTTTGATTTGCCACATATAATGAAATTATTGTCACTAAAATCCAGGCTTGGTAACAGTTCCAGTACAATGACTGAACATAAATAATAATCAGAAATTTCCCCAGATCACATTTTATATTCACCTTGAAGCTTCAGAATCTCGCTGAGATTTTGATTTCCCCATGTTACATTTATTATTTTCAACAAATTTTGCATTATTTTTGTTTTCATTTTTCCCAGTCTTTTGCGCTATCATGTGCTTACAACTATTAGATCATAGAATTGTTTTTTAATCACCTTTAATGGAGCTACCAACCAAACCTGGGGGATGAAAAAGACATGCGTCATTTAAAGTCAGTCCATACCAAGCTAATATACCGCACCTATTGTAGAAAAGCCAGAGAAGAATAGCGCACAACTAATTTATCATTGGTTATTGTGATTGCAAAAACAATTTTCAAATTTGTCACAATCTGGCCTTAAAAAAAAATCAGCCCTTCCTCCAGCATCAAAACTCAGGAAGCCAGTTTTGGTAAAAGTAAACACTGTACAGTGTTCACTGTACAGTGAATTTACAAAAAAAAAAAAAAAAAAAGAATGCAGATATCAGTATTTGTCTCTTAATGAACTTGTTTACAAAAAAAATCTCTGTTCCCTCCTCCCCATCCCTCACCATGCTCTTATTTAGAGATTCAGTACCATGTGATGTGCTTAGTAGAGGTCATTCATACAAATCCACAATGAAAAGGAGAAACTGAGCACGAAACAATACAAAAAGGACAGTTTGAGGAGAAAAGGAGAACCAAGAAGTGTAAAGTACCTAAATTCAGTGCTCGAGGACATATAAAGTATACAGGAAAGTATGATACTAAATAGAATAAAGGGAGTGGTTACCCCAGTGCAAAAGTCCACCCTTCTAAGCTTCCAACTGGTAAAATGGAGTAAAAGAAAAAGTGTAAGGGAAGGAAACCATCAAAAACCTGTGGATCTAAATGTAGACCACTCAGCTGCTTCCCTAGCATCATGTCTGACTACATGCTTGTTACCATGGTGAAAACGAGTTAAACCTCTGAGGCTGTAATCAAATCCCAGTTATAGGGTTGTTGTTTGTTTGTTTGGATTTATGAGTTGCCTTGGTCATCGTATCTCTTCCCAACAATTGAGCGCTGACTAGGGCAAAGGAGAAGAATATTATCAACTGGGTTCAAGCCCGTTCTTGTGATATTTTGGAAAATATATGATGCTTTCTGCCCCTGTACTCAGAACTTACCTGAGGCTAAGTTGAAAAATTATGGTTTAAATTCATTGGTGAAGGATATTTTATAACAGCGTACAATCTGCTGTATTGCTATATATAATCACACTTATGCTTGGTTATAATGAAAAAGAAAAAGTGAGGAGGAAAAGTATTAAAAATGCAGTTTTAATATTTAGAGTATCAGAAAATTTAATGTTCATACCAAAGCTTGTGCATAAATTAATAAGTAGATAAAGTAGAGGCCTGATCCCCATTGAAGTAAATGAAGAGTGTCACATAAGGACAAGATCACCCTCAGATAAACTTTCAACTCTGAACATGGACATGAAAGTCCTAAGAAATTTTCTGTGGTGAAAAAGCAACATTTGGAAACTGCTGAAAAGTGATCAAGGAAACCAAGGAGTTTCTGAAATTCAATGAAAATGAGGGAACAACATACCCAAATTTGTGGGATACATTGAAAGCAGTGTTAAGAGGAAAATTCATAGCACTAAGTGCCTTTAAAAAGAAATTGGAAACATCGCACATAAGCAACTTAACAAAACAGCTGGAAGCCCTTGAAAAAAAAAAGAAGCAGAAACACCCAAAAGGAGTAGACGTCTGGAAATAATCAAACTCAGGGCTGAAATTAACAAATTAGAAACGAAGAAATCAGTCCAAAGAATCAACAAAACCAAGAGCTGGTTCTTTGAGAAAATCAACAAGATAGACAGACCATTAGCCAAACTAACATAAAGGCAGAGAGACAATATTGAAATCAACAAAATCAGAAATGAAAATGGAGACATAACAACAGACACTGAAGAAACACAAAGAATCATAAGATCCTATTTTGAAGGCATATATGCCACAAAATTTGAAAATCTAAGGGAAATGGACGATTTTCTGGATCAATTTCACTTGCCAAAGTTGAGTGAAGAACACATAAACAAGCTAAATAGTCCCATTACCCCTACAGAAATAGAAGCAATCATTGATAGTCTCCCAAATAAAAAAAGCCCGGGGCCACATGGTTTCTGTGCCGAATTCTACCAGACCTTCAAAGGCGAGCTAATACCGATACTCTTAAAGCTACTCCAAAACATAGAATTGGATGGAACATTACCAAATTCATTCTATGAGACCATAGTCATGTTGATACCTAAACCTCACAAAGACTCAACAAAGAAAGAGAATTTCAGACCAATTTCTCTTATGAACATCGATGCAAAAATACTAAATAAAATTCTTGCAAAACGAATACAAGAACACATAAAGGATATCATTCATCATGACCAAGTAGGCTTCATTCCAGGCATGCAGGGATGGTTTAATATACGGAAATCCATCAATGTAATCCACCATATAAACAAACTGAAAATAAAAAACCACATGATCATCTCTTTAGATGCAGAGAAAGCAGTTGATAAAATCCAACACCCATTCATGTTTAAAGTTTTAGAGAGATCTGGGATACAAGGCACTTTCCTCAATATAATAAAGGCTACATACAGCAAGCCAATAGCCAAAATCAAAGTAAATGATGAGATACTCAAGGAAATTCCTCTAAAATCAGGAACAAGGCAAAGCTGCCCACTCTCTCCATATCTCTTCAATATAGTACTCAAAGTTCTAGCCAGAGCAATAAGACAACAAATGGAGATCAAGGGTATCCAAATGGGAAAGGAGGAAGTCAAACTATCCCTATTTGCAGATGATATGATAGTGTACATAAGTGACCCTCAAAATTCCACCAGAGAACACCTACAGCTGATAAACACTTTCAGCAATTTGGCTGGATACAAAATTAACTCAAAAAAGTCTGTAGCCTTCCTATACACAAATGACAAGCTTGCAGAGGAAGAAATTAGGAAAGCCATACCCTTCACATTAGCCACAAGCAATATAAAATATCTAGGAGTTACTCTAACTAAGCAAGTGAAGGACTTGTTTGAAAAAAATTTCAAAACTCTGAAGAAGGAGATTGAAGATGATATGAGAAGATGGAAGGACCTTCCTTGCTCATGGATAGGGAGAATTAACATAGTAAAAATGGCCATCCTACCAAAAGCAATCTACAGATTCAATGCAATCCCTATCAAAATACCTACACAATTTTTTAAAGACATTGAAAGTTCAATTCTGAACTTTATATGGAAAAACAAAAAACTCAGACTAGCAAAAACGATCTTGTACAATAAAAGATGCTCCGGAGGAATCTCCATACCTGATCTCAAATTGTACTATAAAGCAATTGTAATTAAAACAGCATGGTACTGGCACAGCAACAGGCTGGTTGATCAGTGGAATCGAAATGAAGACCCAAATATGAATCCACACACGTATGGTCACCTGATTTTTGACAAAGAAGCCAAATCCATTCAATGGAAAAAGGATAGCATCTTCAACAAATGGTGCTGGTCTAATTGGAGGTCTATGTGTAAAAAAATGCAACTGGACCCATCTTTGTCACCTTGCACAAAACTCAAATCCAAGTGGATTAAAGACGTCAACATAAAACCAGAGACACTAAGTCACTTAGAAGAAAAAGTGGGGAAGAGCCTGGAACATATTGGCACAGGAGACAACTTCCTGAACAGAACACCAACAGCCCAGGCCTTAATGTCAACAATTAATAAATGGGACCTCATGAGGCTGAGAAGCTTCTGTAAGGCTGGAGACACTGTCAAGAGAACAAAGCGACAGCCTACAGACTGGGAAAAGATCTTCACCAACCCTACATCTGACAAAGGTCTAATATCCAAAATATATAAAAAACTCAAGAAATTAAACACCACCAAACCAAATAACCCAATTGAGAAATGAGGCTTGGAACTAAACAGAGAATTGTCAACAGAGGAATATCAAATGACTGAGAAACACTTAAAGAAATGCTCAACCTTCTTAGTCATCAGGGAAATGCAAATCAAAACAACTCTGAGATTCCATCTTACACCCATCTTACACCAGGCTAAGATCAAAAACTCAAGTGACACCACATGCTGGAGAGGATGTGGGGAGAGAGGAACACGCCTTCATTGCTGGTGGGAATGAAAACTAGTAGAGCCACTTTGGAAATCTATCTGGTGCTATCTCAGAAAACTGGGAATAGGGCTTCCTCAAGACTCAGCTATTCCACTCCTTGGAATATACCCAGACGATGCACCAGCACATAACAAGAAAATTTGTTCAACCATGTTCATAGCAGCCTTATTCATAATAGCCAGATCATGGAAACAGCCTAAGTGTCCCTCAGTAGAAGAACGGATAAAGAAACTGTGGTACATATACACTATGGAATACTACTCAGCTATTAAAAACAAGGAATTTCCGAAATTTGTGGATAAATGGATTGAGCTAGAAATGATCATAATGTGTGAGTTAACCCAGAAGCAGAAAGACTCAAATGGTATATACTCACTTATATCTGCATAGTAGCCCAATTGGCATGTCCCATGAAAGCCTTCACTTACCAGGAAACTGGGACAGAAGGGAGGACATCCTATTGGGACTCTAGATGAGAGAACCATGTGAGAATAGTAATGTAGAAGGATCCAGTGGGTCCTAGAAACTTACAAGTAGAACAGTATGATAGGCAGATTTGGGCCAAGGGGTCCCGCTCAAACTAAGGCAACAGCCAAGGACAATACAGGCAGTAAACTTTAAACCCCTACCCAGATCTAGCCAACAGTCAGAACAGTCTCCACACTTGAGTGGAGAGTGGGATATGACTTTCTCATGTACTCTGGTGCCTCACATTTGACCATGTCCCCTGGAGGGGGAGACCTGGTGGCACTCAGAGGAAGGACAGCAGGTCACTGAGAAGAGACTTGATACCCTATGAGCATATACAGGGGGAGGTAATCTCTCTCAGGAACAGTCATAGGGGAGGGGAATAAGGG
Organism: Acomys percivali; assembly: GCA_907169655.1. Classification (NCBI taxonomy): domain Eukaryota; kingdom Metazoa; phylum Chordata; class Mammalia; order Rodentia; family Muridae; genus Acomys; species Acomys percivali. The sequence goes on from OU015745.1 coordinate 118,449,026, forward strand.
GAAAATGGGAGGGAGGGAAGAATGGGAGGATCCAAGGGATGAGATAACCATTGAGATGTAACAAGAATAAATTAATAAAATTTAAAAAAAAGATGTCTTTAGGTCTAGGTAGATATTTTAAGTTGATAAAGATGAGATATGATAGATAATGAGATATATTTGGAATTTTATTTTATTTTATTTTTTTAAGATGTATTTGTTTATTATATATACCATGTTTTTACCTGCCTCTTCCCCTGCATGCCAGAAGAGGGCACCAGATCTCATTCTTGATGGTTGTGAGCCACCATGTGGTTGCTGGGAATTGAACTCTGGACCTCTGGAAGAGCAGACAGTACCCTTCACCTCTGAGCAATCTCCCTAGCCCCATATTTGGAATTTTAGACTCACCAAGCTAGGAAAATATTTTCTTCAAGGTTGCCAAATACAAACAACCAAAACATCTTGAATGTAACATGAATGTAATTTGTGAATGTTCTGTTGTTCTTTATGCTATATGTAGTTTATTCTATATAGGTGTAATAATAGAAATGTATATGTAAAAAATAAAAATATTAATAAAAATCTTAGATCAAATTTTCATTTCAAAACATCTATTTCTACCATATTTAACTTTGTGAACATATTAGACAGATTTGTTGCTACATGGATATTTATAGTAAAGATAAGCTGAGTACATTCCCCATCTCTCTCTGTTCAGTGCTAAAACACTATGGATGTTTGTTTTTTAATTTGGTCTTGCTTATTCAACATTGTTTTTGGTTTGTTTTATTTTGTTCCTCCTTGTTTGCTTCTTTTTGACAGTTCATTTCATATAGCCGGAGCTGGTTACAGTCATAGAACCGATATGGCGTCCAGTTTAGTGTTGGTTCTTAGATAAGAAATAGTGAACCCAGGAAGAATAAATCTTTGTACAAATCATAATTTATGGCACCAAGCATATGACATATTGATGGAGGTCCAAAAATTTAAACTCAGGTATATTTAGTAAACACATAGGGAGAAAGTGTGCACTCATTGTAGTTTAAAATGTGCAGTACCTCCTCTCTTTAAATTCTAATTCAGTCACTGTATTTACCTCACAATTAGATATTCATTCTTCTTTATCTCGTTCTGGAAGCATTTAATGAGTTTACTTAGAAATCACAGCAATAGTTTAACTTCCTTTCCACCCCACAGCACCTAATACAGTTTTGTGCTAAGAGCAGCCATTAAATAAACAATTGATGATTAAACTAATTGTTTCCATTGCTATTTCAACACAGGAGGCAGTGGCAGTGGTGATTATATTTTAACATTATCCTCTTAGGGAGTTCTGGATATAATATGTCACCAGTTTTTACAGTTCATAGATTTGAGTTTTATACATCAAATTGTCAGCGAAACCCTAGCCAACAAGTACACATGGAGCAGCACTCAGCATTTACAGAGTCCCTCAACATTAATTTCCATAAAAATGTAGCTTTTCCCAAAAATAGATGTAAATTTACTTACTGGTCTAAACTTGCCTTTCCTAACAAATCAGCATTTTTTTTTATATATGTACCTATCTGGATGTTTATTTGAAATGACTGCCTCCTAATCCCTTTACCCCAGTTCTCTGTGTGTCCTTGAGATTCCTTTATCAAGCAGATCACTGTGCTGCTGCGTGTTCAGCCCTATTAGGTTTTAGCTTAATGCTGTGCTGTTTCACTCAGTGATAAAAGCCTTGTTGTAGTGTTTTTAATACCTGCAGTGCCTCTGTGATTTCGCACAAATTAATTGTTCTTTTGTAGCTATTTCAGCTTTTTAGCACTTTGAAGCAGTTGCTGAGGAGATAGACAAGGGGAAACTGGTTTATAGCATGACAGCTTCATTTACATAGGCAATGTGAAGTGGAATGATGAGGAAATTAAATCAGGAAAGGGAAAAAAAATTAAATGCACTATTGAAAAAAACCTTTGTGTTTCACCAGAGTGACACAGCTTGAAAAACCACCTAAAAGGAATGACCCAAATGATCAATTTGGCCTCTGCTTAAGTTTCCTTGAATAGTAGACTGAAAGACTAAAAGTTCATATTCTTTTAAAAAGACAGAACAAGGAAGATTTATGACTGCAAGCAACATTCAGTATGGTTCAAGGCATAGAAACTTATTTTTAATATCAGAACATTTCCCAGAAAGTGACTGAAGAAGTCACCCAGTGTGTACCCAGCCTGATCAAGAGGAAATAGAGGAAGCCTGTCCAATTGCCACTCCTTCAACATTTCTTATCCTCCCTCCCTCTGTGGGTAACACTGACGTAGTATTCTTCAGAACTTGTCAGTGGTTATGTTATTATATGAAGCTACTATTCCAGAAAAAGAAATGTTTTATGTTTTTTTCATACAATTAAAAATCCTTGAAATGAGAGAAACACACACACACACACACACACACACACACACACACATATGTGAAGGGGAAATTTTTTCTAGAGGTATAAGAAAGAGAGATGTTAATGTCTAGGGAATTTTTAAGAGAAGTTGATACTGCTTAGATCAAACATGATATGAAAATTCTGGTATTAAGAAAGTTATATTATTAGGAGAAAAAATTTAGCCCAGCTTAATTCTTAAGGTTTATTTATTATTTTATTTGTGTATATGTCTGTGTCTTTATGAATGCACATAAATGTGAGTGCCTGGAGAAGACTAGACAAATTTCTTTTTTTTTTCTTTTTTTTTAAATTAATTTATTCTTGTTACATCTCAATGGTTATCCCATCTCTTGTATCCTCCCACTCTCCCCTCCCTCCCACTTTCCCCCCATTCCCCTCCCCTATGACTGTTCCCTGATCTAGACAGAATTTCTTATCTCCTGGAACTGGAACTCCAAATGACTCTGAAGAGCCAAACATAGATGCTGGGAATTTTAATCTTCTATAAGTGTGACAAGTGTGAGTTTAGCCACTGGGCAATCTCTCCATCCCACCTGTGCAACTCTAAATAACACCATTATGTCTTCACCACTTATTTCTGACTTGCCAGCTCATATTGTTCTCAATAAGGGAGCCAAATAAAATTTCTAAGATAAATATTAAATTACAGAGATATTATTACTCAGTGTCTTTTATTTTGTCTCCCTTTTCATTTCTTATTCTCTTAATTTGAACACTGTCACTCTGAAAGGAACCAGGAGAGTGGTATAGAAGAATGGGAGAGGATGGAACACCCAGAGGGTTCAGGAGCCCCACAAAGAGACCATCAAAGCCTGGGAATATGGACCCAGTGGGGCCTGCACAAACTGTTGCACCAACCAAGGACAACTCATGAAGCAAACCTAGACCTCCCATTCAGATCTAGCCAAAGGACAGCTTTCTCCACATTTGTGAGGGGAGCAGAAACTGCCTCTGACATGAACTCTGGTGCCTTAATTTGATCAATTCCCCTTTGTGGGGAGGCCTGGTAGGCATGAGAAAGGGGATGCAGGCTATCCAGATGAGACCCATAGACTCTGGTCATATAGCCGTAGAGGAGGTCCCCTTCTGTCACAGGTCTAGGGCAGGAGAATAAGGTGGAAGAGGAAGCAAGTATAGAAACTGGAAGATACAAGTGAGGGGATAGCAATAAGGGTGTAATCTGAATAAATTATAATAAATTAAAAGATAACATCACAATCCTGAGCATCTATGCTCACATATTTGTAAAATAAACATTAAGGAAGCTTAAAGCATACATCAATCAACATACATTAATAGTGAGAGACTTCAATACCCGCCTCTCACCAAAGGATAAATCAACAAAACAGAAGCTAAACCAAGGAAAAATGACACTAACAGATGTCATGAATCAAACTGACCTAACAGATATCTACAGAAATACTCACCCAAACTCAAAAGATTATCTTTTCTTCTCAGCGCCTCATGGAACCTTCTCCAAAATTAACTATATAGAAGGTGACAAAGCAGGCCTCACCAGATACAAGAAGACTGAAATAATACCTTGTATCTTATCAGACTACCCAGACTACCATGGACTAAACCTAGATCTCAACAACAGAAATAACAAAAAGCCTACATACACATAAAAACTGAAAAATTCTCTACGCAATAATAACTAGGTTAGAGAAGACATAAAGAATAAAAGAAGAGCTAATACCAATAACCTTCAAACTATTCCACAACATAGAAATGAACATTACCAAATTCATGCTATGAGTCCACAGTCACCTTGATACCTAAACTGCACAAAACACAAACAAACAAAGAGAATTTCAGACCAATTTATCTTAGGAACATTGATGCAAAAATACTCAACAAAACACTTGCAAGCCAAATACAAGAACACATTAAAAATATCATTCACTATGACCAAGTAGACTTCATCCTAGGCATGCAGTAAGAGTTCAATATACAGAAATCCATCAATGTAGCTCACCATAGAGACAATCTGAAAGCGAATACCACATGATCATCACCTTAGATGTCGAAAAAGCATTTGACAAAATTCAATACCCATTCATGTTTAAAGTCTTGGAGAGATCAGGGATACAAGGCACATGCCTAAACATAATAAAGGCTGAATGCAGCAAGCTGGTAGACAGCATCAAATTAAATGGAGAGAAACTCAAAGAAATTCCACTAAATTCAGGGAGTAGACAAGGGATATCCTTGGATGCATTGGTACAGGATACAACTTTCTGTACAGAGCACCTACATCTCAGGCAATAAGATCAACAGAGAATTCTCAATAAGGGAATACCTAATAGCCATAAAGCACTTAAAGATATTCAGCATCAGTAGTCACCAGGGAAATGAAATCAAAACAACTCTGAAATTCCATTTCACACCCATAAGAATGGCTAAGATGAAAAACTCAGTGACAGCACATGCTGTTAAGGATGTGGAACAAGGCAGACACTCATCAATTGCTGGTGGCAGTGTAAACTTGTATAACCAAGGCAGAAGTCAATCTGGTGCTTTCTCAGAAAATTGGGAATAGCTCACTTAAGACTCAGTTATACCATTCCTGGATATATACCCAAAACATGTACCACTGTACCACAAGGACACCTGCTCAACTATGTTCATAACACCTTTAATTGTAATAGCCAGAAACTGCAAACAACTGAGATATCCTTCAACCAAATAATGGATAAGGAAAACATGGTGCATTTATAAACAGAATACTACTCAGCTATTAAAAACAAAGACATCATCCAATTTGCAAACAAATGGATGGAATTAGAAAATATTATCTTGAGTGAGGCAAACCAGACCTAGGAAGACACACATGGTATGTATTCATTTACAAGTTGATATTAGCCGTAATGCGCAGGAGAACCATGCTACAATCGGAGACTCAACGAACCCAAGGAGGGACCAAGTGAGGATGCCTAAATCTCACTCAGAAGTGGGTATAAAATGAACATCTGAATTAGATCAAAGAAGGGAACTGGGAAAGAGAGGGAAACAGGGATGGGGATCAAGTAAAGGGAGAGTGGTGGTGGTGGGAGTACATAGAAAGAGAATGGAAATGGTGGCGAGGGACTCTGGGACATGGAAGGCTCCGGGGAGTCTATGGAGATGACCCTAACTGAGACTTCTAGCATAGAGGGATATGGAACCTGAAGTTCCCACCTAATATAGCCAGGTGATGTTTCCAGTGGAGGGAGGGGGACATCGACTCATCCATAAACCCTTCAGCCTCAAATTTGTCTTGCCTACAGAAGTGTAGGAACAAAGGTATAGCTGGGTTTTAGGGGATGGCAAATCAATGGCTGGCCCAAATTGAGACTTCCCCATGGGACATAGCCAACTCCTGACATTCATGATACTCTCCTATGCTTTCTGATAGGAGCCTGACATAACTGTCTTCTGAGAGGCTTCCTCCTGTAGCTTATGGAAACAACCAAACAATTGACTGGGCTAGGGCACTTGGTGAAAAAGTAGGAGGAAGGATAGAAGGAGCCAGGAGTTGTCACGGATGCCATCAGAAGACCTACAGAGTAAACTAACTAGGCCTGTGGGGCTCACAGAGACTGAACCACCCAAAGAAAAAAATGACCATACATGGACTAGACTTAGACCTCCTACTGATACATAGCAGATGTGTGGCTTGGTCATCAGGTGGGTCCCCTAACATTGGGAGTAGGGGCTGTCTCTGACTCTTTTGTCTGCCTTTGCGTTCCTTTTCTCTAGATGGACTCTCATGTCTGTCCTTAGTGGGAGAGGATATGTTTAGTCCTGCTGTGACTTGAGGTTCAGGGGTAGGTTGGCAGTGGGGCCTCCCCATCTCTGTGAAGAAGGAGAGGTGTAATGGGGTGTGAAAGTGGGACTAGGATCATAATGTAAAGTGAGTAAATATGTAGGTAGGTAGATAGTAGATAGATAGATAGATGATAGATAGATAGATAGATAGATAGATAGATAGATAGATAGATAGATAGATAGATAGGGAAAAAGAGAATATATTCTTATATACATTTCATAGACTAGTGAAAGCCTTTATTAATGAGCATTTGCTCTTAGAAGGAAGTATCTCACAAACAGCAGTATAATAGATATTCATTTTTGCTAGATTTAATTGTAAGACAATTCTATTTCAATTATGAAATATAGAATTGCATTTGCTTTATTTTTAAGGTTATTCTGTTTTTTAAATATAACATATATCTCCATATCAGAACTTCTCAAGAAACCCAATATAAAATTTCTACATTTTAAAACATTTTCTCAAGTTCTAGGGAGTTAGTGATTTTTAAATATTCAATGTATCATAACTATATTCATTCCTACATAGTCACTTTATTTCTATGCACATAGTCATTAATTTCAAAGCTAAAATTATTAAACCAAAGTCAACTGTAGGCGAACTTTTTTTCTTTAAACATCAATGTGGCAAATATTTTAAGCTTTATAAATTATGGAAAAATCATGTATAGCTAATCAACTCTGCTATTATATCACAAAACACCCATAGGCAACACATAAACAAAAGTTCATGTCTGCATTCTAAATAAGTATTACTTACACAAATTGGAGGTATATAGCATTTATCCACAGGTCCTTGTATAATGTCTCCTCCAACTTTGAACGCAAACACTATTTACATTTGTACTTACTTTTTAAGAGGTACTTTTTGTTGTCAATGCATATCAAACAACAAAACGTGGAGAAAAAAAATTTAACATTGCTAATCTTGTAGGCTTGCATTTTTCAACATGCAAAATGATTTGAAAGACAAAATTAGCAATTTTGGCAATTAACAATTATTATTTCTGTTATCTCATTATCAATACTTTTATGAAACAAGTATCTTTCATTTATTACTTTTTAACCTTGTATGTTTATTTAAATGTTAATACTTCATGAAATCTTATATTAATGAAGTATTGTATATGTGTGTTAAATTTTGAATTATTTCTTGTAATGGTGGCAAAAACTTGATATTTATTTTAGTGATTTCCAAGAATGACCATGTGCATGCACTTTGACTTGGTGGATCAACTGAAACTTCCTGATTCTGGCAGGAACCCCTGAAGGAGTCTCCTACTTCTTATTAATGGTGGCTACTTTTTAATTATCAACTTGACAAAACTGAGAAGAGATTTGCAGTGAGGGACTGCCTACATTAGCTTGCCTGGTGATCATGGCTGTAGGAAAGTGTTTTAATTAATTAAATTAATATGTAAGACCCAGCTCAGTGTGGACAGTACCATTCCCTACATGGGAAGTCTTGAACTGCCTAGGAATAAAAATCTTCAGATGAGCACAAGCAAGCATGTCTCCACTAATTTCCATGTTCTTGGTTTGGATGTGATATGACTTGCTGATACTGTGACTTCTCCACAAAGATGAGCTGTACACTAAAGCAAGCACTTGCTCAATAAAATTGATTTTTATCAGTGTATTTTATTACAGAAACACAAATAAAAGTGGAACATCAAGCTACACGTACTCTCTCAAGTTTGCCTCCTACTGCCTTTTCTTCTCTCATTGTTACTCCACATGTACTTACAGCTTTCCGCATGAGCCTCAGTGGGGATTATTATTTTGAATGGAGGCAAATGATACATCACTGATGAGCGTTAGGTCCTACAATTTATTGTTGACTTTCTATCTTCTTATCCATTACAGCATCAAAGTGGTCTGACCGTGTTAATACAAGTATTGCAGCACATGTTATTATTGTTCATCTCCATCTCATTGAAAACAAAAATAGAAACTGATACAGATGCCTACAAGAGATTTAGTCTGCATCACTCCATAAATATCTAGCTTTATCATCCACACTGACTAATTTTCCTCAAACACTTTAGACATAGTTTTTCCTTTGTATTGAAGATACATGCTTTTTCACACATATCCTGACTATGGTTTCTATTCACTGAGCTCCTCACAGATGATGCCCACTGCCCAACTCACCAAATCCACAACATGTTTTGCTCTCATTAGAATACAAATAGGCATTTAGTAATATTATGATCATTAATAATTATTATTATCAATGTTTTATAATTAAAAATAACAAAGAGTCACTAATCTAGATGAACATATTGTTATGTTGGAGATACTTTATTTTTCTTTGTCTAGGCTCATTCTTTCTTTCATTCATTCATTCTTTCTTTCTTTCTTTTTTTTTTTTTTGTTGTTGTTTTCGAAACAGGGTGTCCTGTGCATCCTTGACAGTCTTTGTAGACCAGGCTGGCCTCAAACTCACAGATATCTGCCAGCCTCTGCTTCCCAAGTGCTGGGATTAGAGTTGTGATCCATTACTGGCTGGCTCAGGCTCATTTTTTGAGATCTGGGACACCTGATACTTTCCTAAAAAGGAAAAATCAGAAGTGATTCTCTACAGAATTATATTCAATCAAAGTCATGTTTTTAAACTCCTGCATATTTTAGTTGTATAACATCCTAGTTATAACATTTCTGCCAAGTAAGAAAACATAAATGTTACATTTTACAAGAGCTCTTTAAAACTTTTTTTCCCTAATATTGTAGAATTACAGTGTCAATGCTTTCCAGTCTGAATATAAGCAGCGCAGCAATCAAACATCCAATTAGCAAGTTTCTTGTCCCATTGCACTGTTTCCTACCCAAAGTTACTGTACTAGTATTTCTATAACTCAGAAGTCAAATTGAAAGAGAATTTGGAAAATGGTAAGAAACACCTTGAGCTAAGTATAATGAGGGTTGGCTTAGAGTCCCTGAGTGTGGCTTAAAATTGGGCTCTTATTTAATTATATTCAAAGGGAAAGATAACAGCATTTTATTGAAAATCTAAATTATTAACTTAAAAAACTTACAAGAGAGGCTGATTTCAGGAAAACTAGAAATCTCTGTTTAATATTACTAATAGTTCATATTCTCTCTCTTGATTAGTTTCTCCAGTGTTTCAGAGTTTGAGATACAATAGTTGTGAAAACATACTATATAAAAATGTTTTTTTTAATTTTTTATTAATTTATTCTTGTTACATCTCAATGGTTATCCCATCCCTTGTATCCTCCCATTCTTCCCTCCCTCCCATTTTCCCCTTATTCCCCTCCCCTATGACTGTTCCTGAGGGGGATATCCTCCCCCTGTATATGCTCATAGGGTATCAAAAATGTTAAAGTAATAAACAAATTATCTGCTTTTATATCCATACTAGACACATACCAAGCAAATATTTCTTAGTACAAATTAAAATTATTTGCAAAATTTATTGAAAACCAAGATAAGCCAAAGGGTACTGTGTACCAGGTGGTACTGCTACTAATTAGACATTTGGAACTGTAGCTCCCTGAACAACTCAAGACCTTTGCATGCTTTATTAAATTAAACGCTATCTAAATGTAGTATGGGATGGCTAACAACAACTCTTAATTGGACTAAATTGGACTAATTGGACACAGGGCTTTTGGGATACCTATGAGGAATTACCTAGATGGGCTTAATCTCTGCAAAGTTATCAGAGATTATCTAGTTTAGATGAGTTGAGGCAGGAGGATCTGGCCTGAATTAGACTGGTCCTAGTCCACACTCTTGTCCAAGACTCTAAAGAGGAGAAAGTAAGATGAGAATGTTTAGCTGTTTTTCTCTGCTTCTTGACTGCAGATACAATGTGACAATGTACCTGAAGATGCCCACACTTTTGCCCCCTGACATGATGACTTTACCTTCAACCTGTGTGCAGAAATATCCTTTATTTGCTCAGGCACTTTTGTCTCAGCAGTGAGGAAAAGTAACTAAAATATAACGATTTTATTATTATTCATGTATATACTTACACTATGAGTGCTATTAAAGTTTTCCTATTAAATTTTGGTTTTACAATTTTATTTATGAGGTAATCTTGAAGGGTTTTCATTACCTAGAGTATAAAGATAATACTTGATAGAAATGGATTTCACCTGAATACAGGTAAGCCCATGCCTTTTGGGGGCCTGATGTGTGTGAAACCTCTGCCTACATTGAGCATTTGGCTTCCTAGATGAATAAACGAATCTTTCCCATAATAAGCTACAACATGATAAGTTGTCATGATTTAATGCTATATCTCAGTTTGTTTTCACACTAAGGCTGTGCTTCCGTTGGAACTCACAGTAAAGGGACAGCTTGAAGTCATTGGTACTGCTTGGTACTGAACTTTCCATGGTATTCTCTCCCTTTAGTTATCTCATAATCCCAATGTCTCACCTTATCCATGTCTCCCAAAAGACCTCTCAGTTAGGACTACTTTGAAGATGAAATATATTCTATTCTGTGTATATCTGCCCTTTCCAGCTCATTGCTCCTGCCATCTTAATTATGTACAATGGTATTTATGAGATAATTCTGGATGTTTTTCATTACTTTAAGAACAATGATAATACTTTTCAGTCTTCCTTGCACTTATAGAATACCAGAGTTCTGATCCATGATGAAGGAAAAAATAGATGCTGTATAAAGTCATACATTTTCCGTATTTTAATATAATCCTTCTCTGTTCTTTTCTGCCGACTAGACAAATAATTTGTGTAACAAGAATGTACAAGCAATATAGACAAAAGGACTCTGGAACCTTTAAAACCATTTCAGAGCAGAGATCCAATGTCACCTATCTTTAATTTCTAAGACTTTCTATTTCTCTGTGTCAGATGTCACATTGTCTTAACATTTTTTCACCTTCATAGTATGATTATACATGTATAAAAATTCATAAGATTATAGAATTTATTTTTGGTCAAAACCAGAGTATTATCTAACACTTGAATTATATAGAATAATTTTATTTTCATGTACAAAAAATAATTGATTGAATCCAGAGAAGAGACTGATTATAATCATGGTGAATATTTATTCCAACCATAAAAAAGAAAAATAGAACTTTTAACATGTTAAAATTAGTCATTCTTCATCATCATAATTAGCCAATGTCCCTGATATGGGTAAAACTTCATGTTGAATACTTATGAGTATCAATTATTTTTAAAGTCTTTTTTTGTTTTATCTTCTTTACTCTTCACAATACCATTGTAATGCTGTCAATCTGGTGCCACTGTTTTGAAGAAAAGCAAGGTAAATCAAAGGAAGTCTATGTATTGTGTCTTGGGTCACAGAACAATTAATGAGAATGCCAGGACTCACAGCCAGGTACAGTGGTGAATCCCAGCACTTCCAAGATTGAGTCAACACAAATGTCAATGTGAAGCCAATGTGAAGCACACTGATGTGATCCCATCTATATCTGTCTGGCTGTCTCTCTGTCTGTCTGTCTATCTCTAGAAAAAAAATTCTCTGCTCAGATAGGGAGAATGTAGTATAATTAGCAACATAAATTATAAAATAGATAAACACATGTGTATATAAATTCTGTGTATTTATACATCTGTATATGCACAGATGTCCACATTGTTGTTTTTGTTATTTTCTTTAAATAAATCTAGTAAATTTAACAAACATTTTTCTATTGGGGACAGATTTCATAAACAATATGTTCTGATTAGTTTCCCCTCTTTTAATACTCCCAGATCTTCCCCACTTCCTTTCCATTGAAATCTATAATCATTATTTCTATCTTTATAAAACCAATATTTTTCTAGATTATAATTATATAAATCAATTAAAATAAAACAAAAGCAGGCAAAATATAATTAAAAGAAACAGACGAAAAAGAGCCAAAGAGAATTTTTAAATTCATATAAACACAAGACACACATTCATACACATATACACACATACACACACAGACAGACAGAGTAAGCTCATAAAAACACAAACCCAGAATCATAATACATGTGCGAAGGACCAGTAAGGTTTTTAAAAGTGCTCTAACAAAACATTATAAGATGAAGAACCTCCAAGGATGTTATAGTTCATTTTGTGTTGGCCATCAACCACTGGGCATGAAGACTGCCCTAAAGAGTAGTTTGTATCCCCAGTGAGATTCTATTGGAGAAAAATAACATTCCATTGTAAGTGGTTGTCTTAGAACCAATAGAAAGTGGTCACTATTTCACTGCTGTGAATAGACACCATGACCAAGGCAACTATTACAATAGAAATCATTTAATTGTGGACTTGCTTATACTTTCAGAGGATTAGTGCACTATTTTTGTCATAGTGAGTGTATGGTGGCACTCATAGGGCTGGAACAGTAGCTGAGAGCTACATCTTGATCATCAAACAGAGAAAAACAGAGTTAGCCTGACATGGGCTTTTGAAACCTCAAAAGATACCTCCAGTGATCTACTTCCTCCAACAGTACTTTATATCCTAATCATTAAAATTATATCAAACAGTTCCACTTCCTGGTGACAATGCATTTAAATATCTGAGAATATAGAGGCCATTTTTATTTAATCCACCAAAGTGGTTATCAATTGGAGAGATCTTCTGGATAAGGGAAGCTGGCTTATGCCCATTTCTTTCACCACTGGGACACCACATGGCATACACCCATGCAGGTACTTTTCCTCCAACCATGGCCTTTGTGAGTTTATATGTGAATCCTTCTATGTGTCTTTATAGGACCTTGTTTCTGTTGGTTCCCTTTATTCACTGGGTTCTTACAATCTTTCTGACTTCTCTTCTGAACTGTTTCCTGTGCCCTGCAGGGAAGGATTTGGTAGCTATGCCATTTAGGTCTGAGTGTTCCAAAGTCTCTCCATACACATTATCCATCTGTATCTGTTCTTATGCACTACATGAGGAAGCATCTCAGATGATGGTTGACAAGGCACTCACCTATGGATATATTAGAATGTTGATAGTAGTCATCTTCTTGTTATGTATGTACATTTAGCAGAACAGTAGGATTTGCTCTTCCCCTAGATCCCTGACCTATACTGTCTCAGGTTCTTTGAAAGATAAACACAAACCCAGATACAAACTCTTCCATCTACAATGATGATTTGCCTGGAAGATGTGCTAGAACAATAGTGGAACAAAGCTGTAGAAGGAACCAATTACTACATGACTGGATTAAAGCCAACTCTATGAGATAATAACTTTCTAATATAATTATTTTATTCTTTATATATATGTGTATGTGTGTGTTTGTGTGTATATGGTAGGTCAGTATATGTATATATTTCTGTGAATATAAACATGTATGGGTTCTAATGGAGGCAACAAGAGTGCACAGAATCTTCTGGCACCGGAGTTACAAGTTTCTGGAAGCTCTTCCTCAAAGTTAGTGGTGCAAATCCAATCCCAGTTCTCTGAAAAGTCACTGAGGACTGCTAAAAGCAGAGCCATCTCACTAGTTATAAAACATCTCACAAGCAGTAAAACATAAACTGTTAGAAACTGAATGTAAATGATATTAAGTATCTGTTAATCAGAAAATAGTATGTGACTTCAGTTAATTTATATTTATTTATTCTGTCCTTTTTCCAAATGATGTACCAAGGGCCTGGGTGTTAGCTATTCACTCTCCTTCTATTTGTGTACCCTTTTTCCACCTCTGCCACACTTCCAAAAAGACAATTTATTATTGATGTGAATCATTTGAACTTGTGTGAGTCTCCTTTACCAAATATCCACACATCATTTAATATCCCCCTGACCTTCAATAGGCTTTTTGAGCTTATAGATATATCTTTGGTGTCTCAGTAGTCTTCTGTAGAAACCTGAAGAAATTTCAGGTGTTCTCACATAAACATATCTACTGTAAATCGAGAGGTTTATCCGAGGACATGTCTGCACAGATGATGGGTCATGCCCCTGTGGTTTCTAGTAAATTGTTTTTAAGTGTTAGCAAAACATGAAGGGCTTCTATAAACTGGCTGGTTCTTTTTTTCTTCCCATCTGGTAAACAACTCGACTCTTCTGCTATGTATCCCAAATTTTAATTAAAAGTTTTATCTTTCCTTTGGGGTTTTGACCTCATTGTGGGTGAGAAATTCATTTCCAGAACTTCTCAACAGGGACTTTTGTGTGCATCTGTGTATGTTTCCTCTCTCTGTTTTTGTCTGAAAGAATCCTCATTATTCTATGGCAAGAAAAACTTGCCTTTTAGTTCAAGATTTGGAAGGTCAACCCCCCAAATCTCCTATTTTCTTTGTGTTCCCATATAACAAGTATTCATCATGATGTCTTCTGGACATTTTAAAAATCATCATATAGGCTACATCAGTTCAGTACACATTCAGAAATTAGTGACTTCTATTCAATGTATAAAATATTATTATAATAAATAAAATTAACCAATATTCTTGTAAACAACAATTTTAAAAACCCTTTGATGGAGTGCAATTTAACTCAGGATTCATAAAGCTGATAGAAATATAGTTGCTATGGCTGAAATAGAAGTAGGAGGTTTAGCTCCAACTGTTCTGTCTTCATTCTTTGTTGAGCTGATGAAGTATTCTGAGTTGCTAAAATGACATCTTAAACAGCCAGAGTTCCCACTAGTATCTGCTCTCTGTTCCTTCAGCTCCCATTATATTATCACATTATGTTATCAGACTCTCAAGTGCTTAGGGTCAATTCAAATGTAATGTTTCTGAGTAATATAAAAGGCCTTCCTCATGCTTTGACAAAATTTATAGTTTAAATGACTGACTTCAAGTGTATACAATTATTACATATATGGCTTCTGCTTGTGTGTGGTTTCCCTTTAACATTTTAGAATAATAGCATAATTTTTCATCATATGAAAATATTTAACTTTTGACATTTTTTTCTCTCCATGGAACCACACCTTATAGTGTTTTAAGTCTTGAAAGAATTTTTACCACATCTCAATATTCAATGACAATGTGTTTAAAATTAAAAATTTTCCCTATGGTGGAAAGGATTGTTTTCCTATCATGAAATATGTCTTATAAAAGTCCAAACTCTCCAACAGCCATGCTGTTCTACAGTTATGCTACCTGTGAGGAGATAAGAATGCTCATGAAATGAAATTCCTGAAATCTGAGGCCATGAAGTGTGGCCAGTAGATACGTGGTTTTCATAATACATTATCATGCATAATTACTCCATTTGTATTGTTGAGTGGTATCTTCAACATAATCCTTTGAAATAGACAGGATGTGCATTAATATTCCAATCTGGAAGATAATGAAATTAGGTCCAGAGAGTTTAAGTGACATTTTTAAAGGCACTCAGTTCCTCGGAGATAAAAGACAGGGCACCTGAATCCAGCATCCTTTCTTTTGACTAAAGCTTCTGCCAATTAAGTCTTACAAAGTCAGCTAATGTGGGAGCTCTCAAGGTCAAAAAGCAGGAAGCGATTGAGTATAATTTCAAATGGTCCATTTAAAGAAAAATGTTTTCTTACCTTGTTAAAAATAAGACCAGCTAATTAATTAGGAATGAGAAGAACTAGAATTAGAATAGAAAACTGACTTCATTAATAATTTCAAATCATTATATATGAGAAATATTCTTCATGAACAAAAGCTTTCAAGATAACATTAGGCAAAAAGCAATATATCTGTTCAATTATTTTTTCTCAAGATTAAAGCAAACACAAAATTTCTACACACTAGTTATATTTCACTCATATTTGTTTAGTGTATCTCTGAGACAAAATACTGCCTTTTTTGATTTGAAGACAAAACAAATCGATCCCTTTGGGACAGACGTTGCTAACAATAGACTGAATCCAATACCGTACACTTCCTTTTACCCACAGGACTAGAGTTCATCTCTTTTTTTCTTTACAGAGATGAATCTACATTCTCTGCCGTTACAATGGATTGTATTGATTCTTAGCTTGGCAAGATCTAAAATCACCTTGAAGATAAATCTGAAGGTATGTCTGTGAGGGAATTGCAGATCAGCTTGATCAAGGTAGAGGGACCAGCGCTAAATGTAGATGGCATCTTCTTGTTGTCTCTGGATCTGAACTGTATAAAAAGAAGAAAGCAAAGCTCTAGAATGCATCGCTCTCTGCTTCCTGTCTGCAGCTACAGCATGGCTATGTGCTTCAAGGTTCTTCTATAGTACTTTCCCTGCCATAATGGGCTCCATTTTTGAACTCTGAATCAAAATAAGCCATTTCTTTCTTAAGTTGCTTTTTTTGTTGCGTGAGGTATTAGGTCACATCACAGCAATGGAAAAATAACTAATACAAAGATGTAAGAGCATGAGAATAAAGTACTGTAATCTGTCTATCTGTCTGTTTTTGTCTATAACTACGGTGTTTCCAAAGCATGAGATTGTTAGTGG
>OU015745.1:118466034-118485447 GCA_907169655.1 Acomys percivali
CCATCAGAAAATAATGACAAGTAAGAAATTTGATTTAAATAAGTACAAGTTTTACAAGACTATTCAGGGTGTACTGTGGTTCTTTTACTGGAAGCAGAAATCAAAGTTTCATTGCTTTAAAATGTCATTAATTGCACAGAATCATTTTTAAAAACTAGGTAATTATTTTGTCAGTTCTATTTATTTTTCTTAATGTTACCCATCCCTCTTGCAGCAAGAACTGTGTAACGCTACAATTACTCATCTAATACAGCAGAAGAAATGGCTGGACATGCTGATACCAGGGTCACTGCTTGAGACTGTAAAGACTGAACAACTCTAATTCTTTAAGTTATGTCCATAGCAATGGGACTTTGGTTTATTAATTTTTCCAAGAGCTCTAGAATGTTACCAGTTAAATACTGAATTTCTCTTCTATGGTTCGATATAGTAGTACTGATTTTTCTGTTTTTATTAGAAGACATTTCATAAGAATATATCTCCCAATCATTCCAAAGATAAAATTACTTTAGATAGCCTTCAAATTTTTTTAAAAAAAAAACTATTCCTTAAAGTTAATCAAGTAGCTTTTTCAAGATGGCACTACCGATCACACACTGCATCTGATTAGCAGGAAATACAGGACTGCACAGCGACATAAAGATCAAAATGAAAACTACAAAACACCAGTAGTTCTGATTCTCAGGTGAAAGGGATCTAAATTTTGCTGGGCACGGGTGGGTCTGATCCCTGGCCACCCATCTAACCCATGGAAAAAACCCTGGGAACAGCCCACATTAGGCGCCATCTTGGGAAGGACTGTGGAAAATCCCTGCAGCCTTTGGGCCCTTACTGCTAGCTACCGCTTGCGAGATCCCTGGACAGAAAAACTGTGGGATATAATTGCAGCCTGGAGCTCTAACTCCCTCTCCCTCCCAGCCCCCATCCACTGCTTGCAGGATCTGGGATAGGGAGCAAAGAGACAGAACTTAATCCAGGCACAGGACACAATCCACATTAGCTGCCTCCTGAGAAAAGCGTGTGGAGCATCCAAGCACCTGTGAGCCTGCAGCTTTCTCAGACTCCTAGCTGCTTGCTGGCCTAAACTGACTGGGGCACAGAGCAGATAAATATGCCCCTGCCATCCCAAGAGGGCCTGAGGAACTTATGAGCAGTTTGGAGACTCCATATCTTACAACGCTCCCAACTGCCTACTGGATGGGAACAAACCTTGTGCCTGGCGGAATTGAAACCAGGCTCTGGCCACAGACCATATTAGCCACAATCCTATAAGGAACTTTAGGCCTTAGTCTGTATATGCACACTCACCTGAAGCATACCACTCAGATACAGCTAAGACACAAGGGAAGCCCACTGTGCAGAGACCAGCTTGGGTCACATTACTCATTAACTGCAATCCTGCTAGCACATTCTGGCCTTGATCTCACTCTGCCCACCTACAGTATATTTGACCAGATCCACCTAGGTCACAGAGCAGAGATTTGTGCAGGGTACACCCCATAATCTCTGCTGTTTCCTGAGAAGCTTGGAGCACTAATCTCTCTTTGTTGGCCTTACCCAAATGGGCCACAGAGAACCATCTGTAACACAGGAGATAGACAGAGCCCTGCCATCTCAAAAAGGACTCTAGGGGTCATGAGCAACTTTGGGCTTAGAAATATATCAGCTCTGGTAAGTGAAGGCTTTCATGGGACATGCCCCTTGGGCTAGTATGCAGATATAATTGAGTATATACCATTTGAGTCTTTCTGCTTCTGGGATAACTCACTCATTATGATCATTTCTAGCTCAATCCATTTGTCCACTCAGAGGAAGGATAGCAGGTTACCAAGAAGAGACTTGATACCCTATGAGCATATACAGGGGGAGGAAGTCCCCCTCAGGAACAGTCATAGGGGAGGGGAATAAGGGGAAAATGGGAGAGAGGGAAGAATGGGAGGATACAAGGGATGGGATAACCATTGAGATGTAACAAGAATAAATTAATTAAAAAAAAAGAAAGAATAAAAAAAAATTAAAGAAATCTGGGACACTATAAAAAGGCCAAATCTAAGAATAATAGGAATAAAAGAAGGAGAAGATTACAAGCTCCAAAGCCCAGAAAATATTTTAAACAAAATTAAATAAGGAAACTTCCCAACCTAAAAAAAGAATGTCCACTAGCATGTAAGAAGCCTACAGAACATGAAATAAACTCCACCAGAAAAGAAAATCCTCCCGACACATAATAATCAAAACATTAAATGTGCATAACAAAGAAAAAATATTAAAAACTACAAGAGAAAAAGGTCAAGTCACATATAATGGCAAAGCCATCAGAATTACACCTGACTTCTCATCATAGATTATGAAAGCTAGAAGGGCCTGGATAGAAGTCATGCAAACATTAAGAGACCACAGATGCTAACCCAGACTACTATACCCAGCAAAACTTTCAATCACAATAAATGGTAAAAATAAGATATTCCATGACAAAACCAAGTTTAATCAGTACCTAAACCACAAATCCAGCCCTACAAAAGGTACTAGAAGGAAAATTCCAACCCCAGAAGGTTAACTATACCCAGGAGTACACAAAAAAATAACTCCACATCCACAAATCCAAAACACAGAAACATACAAGTCTACGACTACCCATCAAAACAAAAGGAACTAACAAACATTGGTCATTAATATCTCTTAATATGAATGGCCTCAACTCTCCAGTAAAAAGAAACAGGCTGACAGAATGGATGCGAAAACAGGATCCACCATTCTGCTGCACACAGGAAACACAACTCAGCAATAAAGATAGACATTACCTCAGAGTGAAGGGTTGGAAAACTGTATTCCAAGCAAATAGACTTAAGTAACAAGCTGGAGTAGCCATTCTAGTATCTGACAAAATAGACTTTCAATCAAAAATAATCAAAAGGAATGGGGAAGGTCACTGCATCCTCATCAAAGGAAAAATATGCCAAGATGATTTCTCAATTTTGAATATGTATGTCCCAAATGCAAGAGCACCCACAATTGTAAAATCTTATGTTACACATTAAACCACACACAGTAATAGTGGGAGACTTCAACACCCCACTCTCAGCAATAGACAGATCATCAAGACAGAAACTAAATGCAGAAACAAGGAAACTAATAGCTATCATGAAACAAATGGACCTAACTGATACCTTCAAGATAATTCACCCAAACACAAAAGATTACAACTTCTTTTCAGCACCTTATGGAACCTTCTCCAAAACTGACCACATACTTGGCCACAAAACAAACTCCAACAGATACAAGAAAATTGAAATTACCTCTTGTATCTTGCCAGGCCACCATTGATTGAACTTGGAACTCAACAACCAAAGAAACAAGTGAACACCTACAAACTCATGGAAACTGAACAACTCACTACTCAAAGACATCTGGTAAGGGACAAAATAAAAACAAAAATGAAAAACGTCTTAGAATTCAATGAAACAGAATGTACAACATACCCACACCTATGGAACCCAATGAAAGAAGTGCTAAGAGGAAAGCTTATAGCACCAAGTGCCTTTATAAAGAAACTGGAGAGATCCCATACTAGCAACTTAACAGCACACCTGAAAGTTCTAGAACACAAAAAAAGCAGACACACTCAAGAGGAGTAGATGGCTGGAAATCATGAATCTCAAGGCTGAGATCAATAAATTGGAAATAATTCAAAGAATCGATGAAACCAAGGACTAGTTCTTTGAGAAAATCAACAAGACTGACAAACCTTTACCCAAACTAACTAAAAGGCAGAAGGAGAGTATTCAAATTAACAAAGGAAGACATAATGACAGACACTGAGGAAACCCAAAGAATCAACAAGTCTTACTTCAAAAGCCTATATGCCACAAAATTCAAAAACCTAAATGAAATGGACAATTATCTTGATAGCTACCAACTATGAACATTGAATCAAGATCAGCTAATCAAATTGAATAGTCCTATAACACCTAAGGAAATAGAGGCAGTCATCAAAAGTCTCCCAACAAAAAAAATGTCCAGGACCAGATGGATTTGGCGCAGAATTCTACCAACCTTCAGAGAAGAGCTACCACCAATTTTCTTCAAACTAGTCAATAAAATAGAAACAGAAGGAACATTACCAAACTCATTCTACGAGGCCACAATCACTTTGATACCTAAACCACAGAAAGATTCAACAAAGACAGAGAATTTCAGACCAATTTCTCCTATGAACATTGATGCGGAAATACTCAATAAAATACTCATAAACCAAATTCAAGAACACATCAAAACTATCATTCACCAGGACCAAGTAGGCTTCATCCCAGACATGCATGGATGGTTCAATATATGGAAATCCATCAACATAATTCATCGTATCAACAACTGAAAGAAAAAGAAACACATGGTCATCTCCTTAGATGCTGAAAAATCATTCTACAAAATCCAACACACATTCTGGAGAGAGCAGAGATGCAATGCACATACCTAAACACAATAACAGCAATATACAGCAAGCCTATAGCCAACATAAAACTAAATGGAGAGAAACTTAAATCATGTCCACTGAAATCAGGGATAAGACAGGGCTATCCACTCTCTCCATACCTCTTCAACATAGTACTTGAAGTCCTAGCTAGAGCAATAAGACAACTAAAGGAGATCAAGGGGATACAAATCAGAAAAGAAGTTAAACTATCACTAATTGGAGATGATATGATAGTTTACATAAGTGACCTCAAAAATTCTATCAAAGAACTCCTATAGGTGATAAACACCTTCAGCAAAGTGGCTGGATACAAAATCAAGTCAAAAAAATCAGTAGCCTTCCTGTATACAAGTGACAAAGAGACTGAGAAAGAAATTAGGGAAGAATACCCTCACAATAGCAACAAATAATATAAAGTATCTTGGTGTAACTCTACCAAAGGAAGTGAAAGATTAGTACGAAAAAAATTGAAATCTCTGAAGAAAGAATTTGAAGATTTCAAAAGGTGGAAAAATCTCCCATGCTCATGGAACAGGAGAATCAACATAGTAAAAATAGTCATCTTACCAAAAGCAATCTAAGGATTCAATGCATTTCCCATCAAAATACCCACACAATTCTTTACCAGCCTTGAAAGATCAATTCTCGACTTCATAAGGAAAAACAGAAAGCCCAGAAGAGTTAAAATGATCCTGTACAATAAAACATCTTCTCAAGGAATCTCCATCCTGGATCTCAAGCAATACTATAGAGCAACACTAATAATAATAGAATGATACTGGCAAAGAAATAGCCTGGTTGATCAATGGAATTGAATTGAAGACCCAGAAATAAACCTGCATACCTATGGACACGTGACTTTTGACAAAGAAGCCAAATCCATACAATGGAAAAATGATAACATCTTCAACAAATGGTGCTAGTCTAACTGGATGGCTACATATAGAAAAATAAAAATAGATCCGTATCTATCACCCTGCACAAAACCGAAGTCCAAAGGGATTAAAGACCTCAATATAAAACCAGGCACACTAAATCTATTAGAAGAAAAAGTGGGGAAGAGCCTTGAGCTCATCGGCAAAGGAGAAAACTTCCTGAACAGAACACCAACTGCTCAGGCCCTAAGATCAACCATTAATAAACTGGACCTTATGAAACTGAAAAGCTTCTGTAAAGCAAAGGACACTGTCAACATAACAAAATGACAGCCTACAGACTGGAAAATATCTTCACAAAGCCAACATTGGACAATGGGCTAATATCCAAAATATATAAAGAACTGAAGAAACTAAACACCACCAAACCAAATATTCCAATTAAAAAAACGGGGTACAGCAATAAACAGAGAATTTTCTATAGAGTAATATCAAATGGCCGAGAAACACTTAAAGAAGTACTCAACATCCCTGGTTATCAGGGAAATGCAACTGAAAACAACTCTGAGATTCCATCTTACACCTCTGCAAATGGCTAGGATCAAAAACTCAGGTGACAGCACATGCTAGCAAAGATGTGGAGAAAGTGGAACACTCCTCCATTACTGGTGGAAATGCAAACTTGAACAACTACTTTGGAAATCAATCTAGTCCTTTCTCAAGAAATTGACAATAACTCTACCACAGAACCCAGCCACACCACTTTTGGGAATATACCCAAATGATGCTCCACCATACAACAAGGACATTTGCTCAGCAATGTTAATAGCAGCTTTATTTGTAATAGCCAGAATCTGGAACCAACCTAGATGTCCATCAACTGAAGAAAGGATAAAGAAATTATGGTACATCTACACAATGAAATACTACTCAGGTATTAAAAACAAGGATATCTTGAAATTTGCAGGCAAATGGATGGAACTGGGAAAGATCATCCTAAGTGAGGCAACCCACACCCAGAAAGACATACATGGTATATACTCACCTATAATCAGACATAGTCCAATTACTAACATAATACAGCATAACACTACAAAACAGAGTCAGAACATCAACCAAGGACCATACATGATGTGGACCTAGACCCACTGATTGGATGTAGTAACACAATCTCCTTGTGGATCCCACATCTGGAGAGTAGGCACTACCTCAGGCATACATTCTGTCCACCAAACTTAGCTCACTTCCCCCTGGCAAAATTCCTGATTTGTCACAGTTCTTCTTGACATAGTTAATCTATTGTATATATATAAAAGTATATGTACAAAAATAAAATAATTTTTTAAAAAGGATTAAAATATCAATAAGTTTTGAATTGATTAAATGTTAGTGACAAAAATAAAGTTGATCAACTATGGTATGACATACTTACTATAAAATATATTTATCAAAATTTAATTTTAAAAGTTGATATTTTACAGATCATATCTTGCCAGTGGTTGACCTTCGTTGTCAAGATTTAAGTATGAATACTTCAAAATATTAAGCTAATGTTAAAGTTATATATAAGTAGTTCCTTAAAAAAGCAAAAATAACTTTAATAAATAATTTGTAAAGAAAACAAAACAAAACAATTTATGGAGAAGACTTTTGGAAAAATCAAATGTCATTTTTTGCACTATTATTTATATCATGTCTAAATGGAAACTCTTATAAATATCAACTGTATAAAAGAGCACATCCTTGAAAAGTAATTTGTTTTAAGATACACCAATAAAAACTATATTTTTTGACTTTTATCCTTGCCAGTGGAGACAAGTTTTTGTATTACTCCTGCCTCAGAGGCATCCTCTCTTTACTGATTATGTGCATGTGCACAGGAATGCAACACACTATATTAGAACATAAATAATACAGCAATATGTTTGAACAATTTTATATCTCTAGAAATTGTTTAAGAAGTAGAGGCCAAAAATAAGGACAGCACATTGAGGAATGTTCAGGCTTAAAATTTCAAAATGTGTAATCTTAACACCTGAGAAAGTGCTTAACAGGGTAACCACTAAAATGATAAAAATATTTTAAAATGAGCTTTAGTAATATGTTAGGTAGTAACTCATTTAAATTAACACATCAACACCTACTTTGTTGGGGACTGATAGATAAAATACATAGTCACTAAATCTATAACCAAAATTTAAAAATCCTATATAAGAAAGTATAAAATTCCAAAGCATAACTTTACATAATTAAATGATAGCTAGAATATAAAATGAAGACTAATTTATCAAAAATTATTTATTATTAAATTATTTATGCTTATTTGAGAAATATGTCACATTCATAGAAAAGAGAGGAGATTTTTTTGAATAGACATTCTTAAATGTAATTAAGATGAAAATAAGAATGAATGAAATAAAATAATGGGTAAAAACAATAATTTAAAAAGTGTTTATTGTGTGATGGCTAACTTGAGAGGATTTAGAATCACCATGGAAGCACATATTTGGGGAGACTCACCCTATATATAAATGGTACAAAACAGTTCTATAGGCTGGAACCTCATACTAAATAGAAAGGAAAGAATTAGCATTCATCTTCCTGCCTTTCCTGACTGTGGCTGTCATGTGAACACGCCCCCTACATCTCCCGCTGTTATATCTTTAGTGCTTTAGTAGACTCTACTAGGGAACTTATGTCCAGAATAAACTATTCTTTAAATTCAGATTGCTACAAATATGTCAAATAATAAAACTGGCAATTAATCCACCTTGAAACGGTACTTCTGTTGTGCTTATTGCACTGGCCTGTTTATTTTCATCAGTGTTTGCTCTTTCCCCCCTTGTGTGCTGAACCTGGAGAGTAACTCCTGCTTAGCAAGCATTTCCTTAAATCTTACATCCCTAGTTCATGGTCATTTTTTTTCTGAGGCAGGGGCCTTATGTTGCCTAGATTGGCCTGGGATTTAACATGCTTTTTCCTTACAGTAGCGTTTTTTACAGCAGTTTGAACACATAAACTTTATCATGTTTCAGTTTTCTGGTTCTCATTTAATAATTAATAAAATATCAAGCCAGATATTTATTATGATAAACTGCCTTCAACATGAACTTTTAATGTTTCCCGAAACATCTTTTGTGATCATACAATATGACCTCTCCATCTCAGGATTATTTACAGTATGCAATCTGTGTGCGGTGTCAGCAACAGCTGTTTCACAGTGTAGACCATGTCAGCCTGAAGAGCTTAACCCTTAATCTTTGAGGGGGCCTATCTCTCAGAAATCCAGATTCTTGGCTTCACTGAAGAAAATAATATTTAAGTTTTGAAGTACAAAGCAATGTTGAGGTACATAAAAGACATATTGATTGTAAAGAACAGGGTCAAAAAGAGGTGCTCAGCAAGAAAGAAGTAAGACATTTGAACTCCTTGGCTGTGGACATCTCTAAGAAAGAGTCATACTTCTTTATCTTTATAATAGCTGAATATCCCATTGTGTTGGGTTTTGAAGCGATTATCTTCAAAGCATTGCTAAGAACCTAAGTAAGGTAACAAGACACCCAAGAAGCACCTGGCAGAATTAAGACTGATGAAACACAACTCTGGCTCATGTGCTGCAGGAAATTAGGACCTCTTTGCTAGAAACTATGTCAGTATTCTTCATGGCGAGATTCTCAAAAATCATCTGTGAAAAGATGGAGGCTTTAGATAACATCATATACATTCAAGCCCCAAGCATATTCATGTCTATTTTAACATAAAATAAGTACATGTAAAAATATCATTTTAGACAGGCGTAGTGGCACAAGCTCTTAATACCAGCACTCAGGGAGCCGGGCACATGGATCACTCTGACTTTGAGGCCAGCCTGGTCTACAAATCGAGTCCAGGACAGGCAAACCTACGCAGAAAAACTCCATCTTGAAGAATTATTTTTATACTTGCAACATCCACATAAATGCCGTTAGTTCGATGGAATGCTTTCCAGTTGTTGAGAGGCATTGACTTGATTCATGGGTGTGTATGAGGTCCTGTTCCTTTCCCATGAACCTAGAATTTCACTGTCCTTCTACTCTGACTTAGCATCAGACGGTAAACTTCTGTGGAAGCTCTGGCAAATACAGTTACTCAGATTGACTTTATTGTGGTTAATTTTGTCCTATATGAATGAAAATGCAAGAGAATTATAACTCCTGCTATAGAACTTCCTTGAAGGGTTGACATGTGCATTAGTTGCATAAGCTTGCTACTTAGCAATATAAATACATATTTTCTTCTTAAACATACTAACGTATTTTCTACATACACAGTCTTTTTCTTAAAAAGAAAGCAGAAACAAGGACTTTTTCACGGAGAAAATTTCTGGAAATTTAAAGGTCTATAACAGACATATAGCAAACTTCCTTTTTTTTTTTTTTTTTTTTTTTGAGAGTGCAATAAATATTTAACTCTTTTACTGCTTTGCTAAGTGGACACAATGCCAAACTTCTATTCACATCTCTGTCCATAATTTATGTTCTCAGCCTGTTTGCATTTTGTGACCATTGATGTAGAGACTCATGATTGTTATCAGTGACCACCCTGAAATGGGACATATAGACCACCTTCTCAAGGCTTCAGGGAAACAAAGCACAGGGGATGACAGATTTAATCTTGTAGGATGGGATGGAGAGTGGTCAAATATCTTCTGGAAACTGCAAGGTTCTCATACACAAATGTCACAGCAGCACATCAGTGAATATCTGATAAGAACCGCACAACACTAGAATAATCAAGTTTTTATAATAGAGAGGAAAGAGGCTCAAAATTGTCTCAGTTCTCCCAGAGAGCTTCAGACAATTAAAGCTTTCAGGGACTATGGGGAATCATAGTACTCAGTGATTTAGCCACTATTACACTGCCTTCAATCAAGTCAATAACCTCTCAGCAAAGCTCATTCAGAAAAATCTAATTAAGTGAAGTCACACTAACACACACACACACACACACACACACACACACACACACACACATGAGTCATGACGGTAGGAAGAGCATGTGAGAAAAACTTTGGTGGATATAGACAGGATTTAATGAGGCTGGACTATAATAAAAATATTTTATATAGATAAAGTTGTGAAAGGATAAATAATTACATTTTAAAAGGTATAATCAAGCAGCAACCCCAACTTATTTTGATATTTTTGCTTAGTGATGCAAACAATTATCATTTATAATTACTTGTAGGTTAGACAACATTGCATTTTAGCTCATTTTTATTACTGTAAACTGTGTGCTCTTTAATGAGATTATAACAATTTTTCAATATTGGTAATCTCTCTATACTGAAATAAGTACTTTTTGCTAGACCCGAACTTGGCCCTGTATTGTAAATGGTCTTCTGGCAGACTTTTCTATCTTTCCATTTTACTTCAAAAATAGGTATTTAAATAGCACTTTAATGATGTTATTCTTCTTATTATTTAAGCTAAATAAATGAAGAATACTTCCATGTATAAACCTGAGGATTAGGTATAGTCTACTGTAAATGAAAACTATCTATAGACTAAGTTCCCAGTTGGCCACACTTCTGAAGAAGACAAATATCTAAATGTAATTTAGATATAATCACATAGGTATTCCTATAACTGGGTATATAGCCTGGACTTGTCTCAACTCACATCATTATATTTTTCAATCAGCACAGTATGAAGGACTACATGATTTTTTCACATGGATGATAAACTATTGTGAGTACTTAAAATAAAATCAAATGTGAACAAAAGTAAGATAGTATGTCCAAGACACAGATAATACATATGAAGCTCTTACTAATCAGATAAATACCTATCACATAAAATCTTGACCATCCAACAAATACAAACCTCAAGTTAGCCAAGTGATTGATAAGTTTCTAAATAAATAAATACAGATTATAACCAATAAGTTTTGCAAAGATTAAATTTTTTCCTGCAACTCTTAATGAACACAGTAGTAAAATATCTAATAGGCTAAATACTTGGAGTTTCCTGAAAAGCAAACGAAGGTAAAATGTAGTTAATTTTTGTGCTGAAATCTTTCAACTTCTTGTTCAAAATGTATGGGGTATCATCCATTCTTCCCAGTTTTTCCTTCCATTTCAAAACAGCACTCTTATTCCAAAGTTCAGCAGGTACAACAAGTTAGGGTTTTTACATTTTTATTTTTTGGAAGGGGGCTTTTTCTAGATAGGAATTCTCTGTGTCCTGGCTGTCCTGTACTTGCTTTGTAGACCAGGCTGGCCTTGAACTAACAGAGATCAGCCTTCCTCTCCTTCCCAAGAGCTGGGATTAAAGATGTGCACCTCCACACCCTGCCACAACCAGTTGTTTATACAAAAGAAATAGTTCTGTCATTTTTGGACCTGCTAAGAAGTTATCATCTTACAATCTGTTTTACTAGCATCCCAAGGAAATGCAGCAAATTCTGAATAGAAAAGCCATGTTTCCTTCTCTAATAATAGCTCTTTTTTTTAATTATAGAATTTTAGTCTTTTGTTTGGAAGGCACCAACACTTACCTTCTAATGGCTACAAAATTGGAACATCTGTAAGCCTAAGTAGGGAAATGAGACCATGTCAGTGACAATTGACCCTTGCTATCACACAGACCATGCAGGAGGCATGATGTACACATACTGAATGATACAACACCACAGATAGGTGAATAATGAGAGATGGGCTGTGCTGCCACTCCAAGAACATAGTGCCATAAAGTGCTATCATGTATCACATGACATTAGGTCCCATGACTAATGTTTTTATCTGAGTTTTACCAAGTTATGTGACAAATAAATATAGTAACATTATTAGTGTCCTGACTGTGGACGTAAGGTTTCAAGTCTTATTGCCTGGTTCAAAAGTCTCTGTACTGATATTACTACCATCCTTCTAACTGATAATTTGCTTAATCCCTCTGTGCTCCTTAGAAAAGATTTAAAAACTATTTTATGTAAAATTATGAGGATTAAATCAACTAATTTTTGTACGATGTTCAGGAGATCACCTGGCTCACAGTTAGCTCTTCATAAATATTGGTTACTGATCTTGATCAGAGACTTTAACATTTGTTTTAATTCATGCGCATTGTTTTATGTGTGTGATAAAGTCTAAGAAATTAATGTGATATAACATTGTAGATATGGGATCAAAGGAAGGAGCCATCAAACAAAAACATATCAATAAAGTTTGTCTGTTTTTTGTGTATATTTCATGTTGACAATGAAAATTATGAAGCAATTTGTTGATTTAAGTTGTACTGTGCTTATTCTTGCACAACTTTTGTGTTCTGGGGATGAGAGATGTCACAAATGAATTTCTGATCAACTGTACAAGGGTTCTTTAGTTTCTTGGGGATTTTCAAAAATTACATTATACTTTGTCATGTTCTTAGAATAGGTGTGTATAAAAGCTGAGGTTGGAAAAGGTGTCATTTTTTCCTTAAAAGCATAAATAATGTGATGCAGGATACACACACACACACACACACACACACACACACACACAGACACACTCTTCGTGGATTCCTGTAGATGCTTATAAGTTTGAGGGAGTACCAAGCATGGATATTTTTAAAAGCTACTGAGAAATTTCTGATTTGTGTCACTGGTTGGAAACTGACCTACATGACTTGCTTCAAACCCATGGAGCTCTTATTATAAAACCACTATTAGAAATCTCTTGAGCTATTTTCGTTTTCATTACATGCACATGCACTTCATGGACGGTCCCTATTACCGTGCTTCCTATGACTTCTATTTTCAAAAGAACCAGTGAGAAACTTTTTTTCCCTTTCATTTTGCATGCCATTATTTTGACATTCTGTGGCTACAGTTTGAAAAATATAAATGGATGTCAGAAAGGCTACAAATAACCATTTGTATTTTGTTTACAAGAAAAGCTCTGTTTGGAAGAAAAAAACTTTCATATTTGAAATGTGTCATTAGGAAAGGGTGGGTTTTAATGTGTCAGAAATGAATTTGAAAGATAATGTGGGGGGATGTGTCGCCTCAGAGGTAACATTAATTTGAGAGAACTTCCCAATTGTGCTGGTAAACAGTTGGGCACCACAGAGTTGCAATCATATAATTCTCTAGTATTTGACATTACAGTAACATGAGTGTACTTTTGGAACCATCAAAATCCTTGAAGTACCAAATACTACCAAGCAACTCTTTCATGTGTCAAATAAAAACAATTAGCCTTACTTGATCAAAAACAGTAGAGAAATGTTTTGAACGGGTTCACTTAGATTGGAAGCCATTGAATTCTTGTTTTTAAAACTCACAATTTACAATGTCCCTTATTTATTTAGAAATATCTTAATGATATTGTTTTTTGAAGAGATGCTTAGGAAGCATAATGTTTTTGGTTTGTGGTTTATTTTGTTTTATTTAGTTATTTTTATTTTAGTATACCAAAATGATACTTTGTTTTTCTGCCTAAAGGTAGATAATTTACATTTGGTACATGATATTTACAATGAAGACACTGCAAATATAGATACTGAGTTAGCTATGATAAATTTTATGACAACACAAAAACATTAGTGATAATTGAGAAAGTCACATCACAATTTCATAATATTTTTATTTTTGACAAATCATTCCTCATATCTTCTAAAAAGCTCCCATTTATGGTCTTGCAAAAACTATTTTGACACCTGAGTATTTAATTCTACTTCCCTGATGATTTAGATTGGTTATCATAATGAAGTTGTGGTCATTTTCTCTCCCTGTGTTCACAGCCCCAGGATGGGAAGGACTGGCAGCAATCCACGTTAACTTTTAGTGGCCCTGTGCTTAAGAGCTACATAGCTTCTGGGGATCGTGATAGTGTTAGGCACTCTGACACTAAGGATTTGGGGGAAGCAGTGGGCTCCCCGCAGCTTTGGGAAAGGTATTCTGTCACAGGGTTGTTGAGGCAGGGCAGTGGATAGTGGCAGGCCACCTAGGCAGCAGCAGCAGTGAAGAAATTCCTACGTGAATGTATTTGAAGGTGAAAGTGTGTCAGTGGTGTGTGCGAGTGATTGTGTGAGTGAGTGTGTTTATGTGTGTGTGAGTGTGTGTCTCCACAGTATGGCCGTGATTTGGCATCAGCCGCAGTAGAGGCAGACTTTTGCTCTGGCTGAGGCTGAGGCCGAAATGTGGCAGTGGTGGTGGTGGCCAATCTGGGATGACAGCAGCAGACTGGCTACTCCAGAGGCAGAATCCCTTCAGAGAGGGGTGGGGAAGAGAGAGAGAGAGAGAGAGAGAGAGAGAGAGAGAGAGAGAGAGAGAGGTCTGAGACAGACAGGTAACTTAGTTCACCCTCCCTCTCACTCTTTGGGTTCACACCATAAGAGCTCAGACAGTTAGTTCATTTGCCACCTCACACTGAGTCAGTTTAGAAGACCTTTGAACTTCTGATTAGTTCTAATTAGGAATCTACTGTTTGTGTTACATACAAAATTTTACTTTCTGCAATATGTTGTAGGTTGCAAGTTCAGTTTTTCGGTAGGACAACACTTCAAGATTTCAGGATTCATTTCATGCATTGCACTCACACTGCAGGAACATTTTTCCTATATTAGTCACATTCCTTTCAACACAGTTCAATGTCATTAAATTATACACTTTTTAACCACTGAAATCATTTCAAGGACAATGTTACTTAAACAATTTCTTTTCTTTTCGTTTAAATATTGTCGAATAAAAAAAAGTCCTGTCATCAAATTTGCGAACTTAATTTCCTTCACTTGACCCCTGCAGTCCCATATTAAAAATAATTGTGTATCTATGAACACAACACAAGGAAGTAGAGACAAGGGGAAATCTGTGATAGCTAGAGAGCCAATGTAACTGAATTTGGGTAAGTTGTAGGTTCCTTTTGAAACCTTTGCTTCAAAATATAAGATGGAAGGTAGATGAGTATGACACTCAATCAAACAATCTGGATTCCATGTGCACGAACACACAAACAGTATACACAGATGCACACATCTATGTGAATACATAAAGAAGCAGGAACTTCACACACACACACACACACACACACACACACACACACACACGAGCGCATACATAACCAAGCAAGAAATTAGCTTGGTGTTAAAAAGTAAAATGCTTCATTAGAGGTCTTTGGAGGGGTAATGTTCATCTTAACAAGAATCTTAATTATTTACATATTGATAACTATTGGCAAAATTTTTGAGGAAATTTTAAAATAAGGTTATTCTTTAACTAAAACCCCTCATAATATTCTCACAATGCACCAAAACACTGACAAGAAAAAGAAACAAATTTAATGGATTCCATTAATAAAATAGGCTCCATCTGAACTTTTCTGCTTCATCCAGTGGTCATACTTGCTACATTTAGTAATGTTTCTAGACTTCAGCTAGAAATTCATAGGGTAAATTTAAATTACTTCTTCGTTTCTTTATTATACTTACAGCATCTTCATGAATTTTAAATCTTATTACAATAAAAACAACACACACACACACACACACACACACACACACACACACACACACACACAAACCATAAAATCCCTAGTGTGTTTCATATACTGCAGAGTGTGGCAATAAAAAAGTAGAAAATACAATGAGATGTTTTAAATTGATTTTTATTTTTGTTCATCAAGATAAGTGTTTGTGTCTTTATAAGTCAGCTTTGCATCTCAATAGCCTTTTGTATTCATCTGCTTCAATCTTTTAACAGAAAAACTGGTTTGGGTTAAACATCTTAAATCAAAATTCTTGGCTCATTTATTTCCCCCAGTGATCTTAAGTGGGCTTTCCATGAGGAAGGTTTAGTTTTTGTTTGTGACTTTTCATATTTTAATTGGAATCACTTCCTCATAAGCAAGAATCTGCCCTTTAGCTGCTGCTCCTTTGTGCTGTGGAGAAACCTGTCTCCTGTAACACTAAAGCAGAGTTCTCTTGTTCCCTAACCATGATCAAGGAAGCCATGGTTCCTAAAAAAATAAAAAAACAAAAACATGACACAAAGCTTCCCCAAGATCACAGTAAATCATTGCAAATGGCGTTCATATCACTAGATAGGGTCATGACCAGAGAAGGCTTGCTGAGGCATTTGAGAAATCATATCTTTATGCATATAAGATTAATAAGGAGACCTTTATAAAATTTAAATTCAGTACCTATTAGTAAAATCACTTACACACCCACATATGTACAAGGTGTGCACACTACTAGCACTACCAATATCATGGTAGACAAAACGTGGTTAAACATAGAACCTGATAAGAGATTTGAATGAAGGCATACCCATTTGCAGATAAATATGCTCAATGTATATTACATACTTGAATGAATATGTTCTCATTTCATAGTACCATGGTCAATGAATATTAATTAAGAAAAATCTTATTTAAAAAAGCTTAAAACACTGATGTTGCGCTTACAGGATTAAATTCTGGCAGACACTAAAAGTCCCTAGTAATGGACAGTTGAGTGTTGGGCATAGTCCTGGCTATGCAGAACTTTCTACAGATTCTGGCTATTTGTTCTCACTGAGAACTGGGCCTCCATAAAATTATGTAATTATGTTTCGGGAAGTTGGGGTGGGAGGGCTGGTGGAACGTGCCGGGACCCCTCTTTGAAGTGTTTAATCTCTTCAACATTTCCAGAAAGGAATTTAGGGAAATTTGTTATCATGGCAAGTACATAGTTCTGCCAAACTATGTGCATAAACTTGATTGGAGATTTTATTTTTCATCACTCTCACTGTGAATAAGTGCAACATAACCTGCTGCTTAGAATCCTGGGCAACACTGACCGTCATTTCACCCCCCATTGCCTTCTTCTCAAGCTGCCAATTCTGCTTCCTGTATCTGTTGGCTGTCTGCTATTAGCCAAGGACGACTTTCATTTTAACAATTTGCAATTTCATTTTATCGATTTACAAGAAGTCTTCAATGTTTAACTGTATACTCTGAAGCAAAACATGCACATTTATAATAATGTGACCTTTGTATATAAATATCAACTATATACAAAATAAGTATAATAATTCCTGGTTTATAAACTTGCCATTTGGAGACTCAACAGCACTTTTAAAATGCACAATAAATAGTGACTACTGGCTCCTCTACTAAGATCTCTTGTGTTCATTTTCAAAATTCAACATAGCCAGGTAATAAAGGGCAGCATAAATTGTTTAGTTTAATTCAAATGGTTTGTGTTGAAATCTAGGAGTGATGAAAGATTTGAATCTACTTTTATACCGTAATGATATTTTCGACTCATATTGTATAAATCCACACATGTTAAATATAAGATGTATCATAACTTTAATACATTTTTGGAACTAAACATCATTACAAGTACTTTTTTTCCTAGAGAGAAATGTGAGTTTCACAATACCTCATTTTATGTCAAAAGTAAGGCCTATACATATCCATGCCTGAACTGGTTCTTTAATGTGTATTTATTGAAGATGTATTTTGTACTGAACAAAATAAAATTGATTCTTTATTGTCTGAATGGCTTTGTCTAATAGAGAAGAGATAATCATCATACAATGTCACATAAAAAACCAATTACAAAATTGTGAACATAAAAAAAATGGTTAGAGATCTCATAAATTATATAAGTAAAATTCTAATTTGTTGTTGATAGACTAGAGTCATCATGGGAAGAATCTGTTGTTAAATGACAGCTGAAATTAAGTAGTACTGGTTTTGCTACCTATGACTATACTCAGTCTTGCAACCTTATTTCTATTGCTGTGAGAATACCATGTAGTCATAAATATTTATCATGGGACTGTGAATTTTGAAGGCCAAAGGTTTCTGTGCTTTGAATCCATCAAGATACAAGATAGAGTAGAAAGTTAAGGCTTAAGTAGTACTTAAGATTCAAAAACATTAGATAACATCACAGTAGATAAATTGTTTCTTTCTGGGCCACGGTAAATGCAAGCATTATTTATCCACAGTGCTAGGATTAATTAGCAATTTTTACAGGCTGTATTGAAGAACTGATTAGTGCTAACACCATTATTTTTAATACACTCTTGCTAAAATTAACTTGAAATCCTGGGCTTTATTCCCAACCAGTTTGCTAAAACATCTAAAACTTTCTCATAGTCTCCATGAACTCAGCGTAGTTAGCTGACAGGTCACCTGCCACTTATGATTAATGTCGGAAAAATGATAAAACAGGAAGGCAGGTTTTACACCTGATGTAACTTATATTCTGTCATGTCTCTCTTCGAATCCCTCATTTCTCTATACTCACTGTCCACTGTTTTCAATAATTTTCAAAGGTGTATTGTTGCTGGTTTTTTTTATTAAATTATTCTTGTTACATCTCTATGGTTATCCCATCCCTTGTATCCTCCCATTCTCCCCTCCCTCTCATTTTCCCCTTATTCCCCTCCCCTATGACTGTTCCTGAGAGGGATTACCTCCCCCCTTATATGCTCATAGGGTATCAAGTCTCTTCTCGGTGACCTGTTGTCCTTTCTCTGAGTGCCACTAGGTCTCCCCCTCCAGAAGACAGTCAAATGTGAGGCACCAGAGTACATGAGAAAGTCATATCCCACTCTCCACTCAATTGTGGAGACTGTCCTGTCCATTGGCTAGATCTGGGTAGGGGTTTAAATTTTACCGCCTGTATTGTCCTTGGCTAGGGCCTTAGTTTGAGCGGGACCCCTTGACCCAAATCTGCCTATCATAATGTTCTACTTGTAGGTTTCTAGGACCCTCTGGATCCTTCTACGTTACTATTCTCACATGGTTCTCTCATCTAGAGTCCCAATAGGATGTCCTCCCCTCTGTCCCAGTTTCCTGGTAAGTGAAGGCTTTCGTGGGACATGCTACTTGGGCTACTATGCAGATATAAGTGATACCATTTGAGTCTTTCTGCTTCTGGGTTAACTCACTCATTATGATCATTTCTAGCTCAATCCATTTGTCCACAAATTTCGGGAATTCCTTGTTTTTAATAGCTGAGTAGTATTCCATAGTGTATATGTACCACAGTTTCTTTATCCATTCTTCTACTGAGGGACATTTAGGCTGTTTCCATGATCTGGCTATTA
>OU015745.1:118485847-118520419 GCA_907169655.1 Acomys percivali
GGCAAATGGAACTAGAAAAGATCATCCTGAGTGAGATAATCCTGAGCCAGAAAGATCCACAATCATAAGGGGATATTTGTAGTGGATGTAAATATGTTTTTATTTTGATTCCAAGTGTGGGATATGAAACAGACTGGTGTGAGGGTGAGCAGTGTTTGTCTGCTGGTAACAGACTTGTGAAAGAACATGTGTTGTTTGTCCACTAAAAGAGAAAACTGCATTTTGCAGGGACATAGTCATTGCCAACTGATAAGCATCATAGTATGGATTCTGTTGTTGTTGCACTCACTTTGTTGAACTGTTGCTTTTCTGTTTAATGGTTCTACAGGAATCCGGACAATGAAAAGTAGAAACATTCCAAGTAACTGAGTATAAAAGGTTTACCTCTCCTGTTCCTGTTGCCATGTTTGTAAAATCTATTTTTATTTGGAGTTCCTTAAGTATTTCTCTCTTCTTCACCCAAATCTCTTCCAACACCCAACACCAGGTCGGAGAGAAAGAAGGTTAGTGGGGAGAGGACACATAGCTTTCCTTAGTTACTTCCTGCCGTTCAGAGATAGTTGGTTCCTGGGAGCAAATTCAATCCTCCTTTTGGGACATCTCCAACTTTTTCTCTTCCAACTGCATCAGTAGTAACTAGAAGCAGCAGGTGAAAAACACCAGCAGCTTTCTTCTTTCTTAGAGCCCAAGTCTCTCTCCAGGGCTGCCTATCATCCTCTGACAAAGACCACGCCCTAAAATGAGGTAGTTTACAGCTAACAAAGATAACCTGTCTTCTCAGGAAGCAGTTATCAGCTGTGGACAAACTGGAGCAGCCCCTATATCCCACACCTAAGATTAAACCAAAAACATGTTTACATATAAACTAAAACTTCCACAAAACGTTCCCTTTAACATCTTTTCTCTCCTATCAAGGGTAGGTGGGTTGAAAGGGAGGGGTAGGCATTGAAGAACTCCAAATAAAGTAGTTTTTTTTTTTTGACACGAAAATTCAGCTTTATTATGAATGCATGAGATAATGATGAATAATGTTGTGAGAGAAGATATTAACATAAGCAACTTTAGAAATCACTGGAGTTTGTGCGGATGGTAGTTCTGATTCTGCCATACATGTTTCTGAGGACTGAACAAGTGAATGGCAGGTGATGGAAACTAGTTTTCTCCCTGTTAAGGTTTGAATCAACAAGGACAGGAGGCTAGCATGGTCCATGCATCCATGAGTTAGAGTTGGAGATGCGAACGCCTGTCTCCTTAGTACAGGTGCAGATGGTGATTGGAGATGAATTCTTCCAAATGGGTCTATGTGTCACTTTGCTCTGAACACTTAGAAGACCCAAAGGAATGACCTTCCAGCAGCAATGAGCAGGTGAATAAAGTAGGTTTTTAAAAGTTCAAAGCCTGCAAATATTAGCCATATAATCCAGGATATCCACACTACAATCCACAGACCTAAAGAAGCTAAATAACAAGGAGGACCCTAGGGAGGACGCTTCTTCATGCTCCTTCAGAAGGGCAATCAGAATAGACACCGGAAGTGCTAGAAGAGAAGGAGCAGGACAAGAATCTCTACAGAGGTCCTCTGAAAGATTCCACCCAGCAAGGGATTGAAGCATATGCTGAGACTCACAGCCAAACATTGGGGCAGAGCACGGAGTAATTTAGGGAAGAATTGGGGGACAGAAGGACCTGAAGGTAATAGGAACTTCACAAGGAGCAAAACAGAGCCAACAAATCTGGGCCCAGTGGAACCTAATGAGGCTGATGCACCAACCAAAGACCATGCATGGAAAGGACCTAAACCCTCTCCTTAGATATAGTTGATTAAACCACACAGTCTCTATGTGAGCCCCATAATATGGGGAGTAGGGTCTGCCTCTGACATGGACCCTGTTTTGCCTACTTATTGATCACTTCTCCTTGGTGGGTGGCCACTTCATACCACAGATGAAGAGGATGCAGGTAGTCCTGATGAGACTTGATAGTATGGTGTCAGATGGTAAGGGAGGGCGGCTCCCCCTTTCTGAGGACTAGGGGAAGTGGGGAGGTGGGAAGAAGGAAGGAAGGGTGGGATGGGGAGGTGATTAGTAAGAGGGCTTTAACTGGGATATAAAGTGAATGAATTAAAAACACACCAACTTAAGAAAAAGTCATTTTCCTTTAGCAGAACAGTAGTATTTGGTTTTGTCTTAGATCCATAGGCTATCTAGTCTCAGGTCTTAGTCACCCAAGAAGAATGGGTTCTAGCTCATGGAGCAGGCTTTCATTAAAAGATGACATTGGTTGATTACTCCCAAAAGTTTTGTGCAACCATCATACCACTGTATCTTGTAAGCAGGCCACTCTTGCAAGGATTAAAGTGTTTGTAACTGGGGTGGTATTAGCCTTTCTTCTTTGGTCACATTCTAGGACCATAAAAGGGTGAAGGCTGTATCTAGGCAGCACCTCAACACCCCCATGTTCAATGAGTTGTTTAAGTGTTCTTCAGTAATAGCGTTTTGTTCCTATGGAGAACAGCCTATATATAGCCTTGGCAATGGCCTGGGTTGTGATTGTTTGCAGTTTTCCATTGGACACCTTTGGCCAACAATCAATGTAACCTAATCTCAGCACTGAAAACTGCATTTGGTGACGAAGGATGTTCAATTAACTATATGTCTCTCCCACTATTTGGTTTTGGAAATTTCATTTAGATTATATATAAATGAGCTTTTATTTGGTGCCCATATTATTCCATTAATGACATTTAATTTTAGCCATCTTTCTTTGTATTCTCTCTCTCGTTCTCTCCTTTCCTACCCCTCTCCATTTGGTCACCCATTTCTTCCCTTAGCCTCAGCTCCAATCATGAAAGTAAAGTGCCCTGAAACTACTACTTGCTGAGATTAAAAATTAATTTTTAACATTGCATTAAACTATGGATAAAAATTTCTTAAACTACCACATTAAGTTATTTAAAAAGGCAAAAGCACCTAAATATTCTACCAATGAAATTTAAAGACAGGAAATACTTATTTATTCATTTTCGTGTATGTGTATCTGACTCATGTAACACATATTTTTATATGATACTAAGTACATGCAATTCTTCTGGAAGTCAAAGGACAGCCTCTGATGTGTGTTCTTGCTTCTTCCTTGTTTGAAGTAGGATTTCCTTTGTTGTTTATTGCTTTGCTACGTATCTCCAGCTTGCAAGCCTGTAA
This sequence comes from Acomys percivali, assembly GCA_907169655.1. Taxonomy (NCBI): domain Eukaryota; kingdom Metazoa; phylum Chordata; class Mammalia; order Rodentia; family Muridae; genus Acomys; species Acomys percivali. The sequence continues at coordinate 118,489,048 of OU015745.1, forward strand.
TCTTCCAGGATATTCCTCTGTCTATTCTCACTGTTGGTGCACCAGGATACAGATGTGCCACAACATTCAGCCTTTTGTATGACTTCCAGGGATCTGAACTCGGGTTTTCAGATTTATATGACAAGTGACTTTACCTGACAATCATTTATTCAGTCATATACCAATCATGTATTTTGAAGAGTTTTTTTAAACTTGTGTGATAATAAATACCTATTTTTACTGTCTTCAGACATTAAAACAAGAACTCAAATAGAAAATACAATTTGTTTAAGGGTATTTTTTAAATTAAACATGTCCTTTAAATTCTCTTAGCAATTAAGATCCCTATGTCCTCCCCTTCCTGCCTGGAAGTCCCTATGTCATGTTTATAAACTGATTAAGTCATGCCTATCATAGCAGCATCTCAGCAGAGTGCCAAATGCAGGCAGAGAGCATCAATATAAATTCTACTGTGCAGCTAGTGGAATGTGCTCTGAGGTTACCCACCACCAAGTGCCCGACAGCCCTCTGAGTTATATGTGTCCGGGCCTAATTTCTCAAGGCATAATTCTTCTGCCAAAGCTCCAGATGGAAGCCCATTTAATCATAATGTATCTTACAATTATTACAACTGACACTTTGACATTCCATTTTGGCCTGGAAGATTGACCCAGCTGTACAGTATATTATCTTTTCAACATATCTTCTCTAATTTGTGTGGCATGAAAAAATAGCAACTCCAGATTCTTTATCTCACTGTGTGCATGACAAATAACACCCTAACCTCTGAGTCTTGCTATAAAAAGCAGGTACATCGATGACAGCAGTTTCAATCAAGCCAGTTACCATCCACTCCCACATTGACACTAGATTCTAGGAGAGAATTGCACGGGCGTAGTTGTCTGATATGGAAGCCAACGCTATGTACTCAACTTAGGAACAGGAATCATGAAATTTAACCACCATCTGGGCAGACTGCATGCTATGTTCATTACAAATATGCTCTTCTGTGAGCCAGAGTTTAATATCTGTCATGCCATTTATCTGTTGATGCAACATCTATTTGGTCACTTCTAACTACCAAGTTAACTAAATTAATTACAGATGTACTCACCATAAAGAACAACAATAAACTAATCCCCCTGCATGTTCAGGAGAACATCATGTTAAAACAAGCAACAATAGCAATAGCAATGAAAAGATCTTTCCCTAAAGTGCCAACCATTACCACTCAGGAATTGTGAAGGATATAAAAGTTTATCTTTCCTCAGTATCATAGACAATGAGAAAGGAGATATGATGAGGCCAGAGACAAATGCCCATTTTAACTATGATACAGAAAATAGCAGTCTTGAATTTACAGTGCTTTGCCTGTGCCCTCCACCTTCACATAGGAGAGCAAAGCACATTAGATGTGGGTCAAAGTCACATTGTCAAAAGTGCATTCAGAGAGAAACTAATCATCAGCCATGCAGAAATACTGGGGGGCGGGGGAGAGTCTCCTCTTCAAACAACAGGTATTAAAATATCGAGGCAGATATGATGTTTGTAAAACCCTTCTTTTAAAAAACATTTTATTGATTCTTTGTTTCACAGCATTCACCCCAATCTTGCTCATCGCTCTATCCCTAATATCTGCCCTTTATTCTTGCAACCTCCCCCCGCCACAAAATATAACACACACACACAAACATAGGAAAATATCTCATCACGGAAGCTATATTACATCACAGTGTGTCTCATAGTGTACTCCTAAGTTAACACACATCTTCACTTCCAAATGTTCATCATAATGAGGCACTGGTCTCAACTTAGGAACAGGACATACAGTAAGTAATACTGGTCCAAGATCTCCAGCTTCTGTGACACCATTCATATTGGTTCCTCGCTAGAACTCCTGGTTAGCCGGCTGTTGCCCTGGGCCATGACGATTCTGCAACTTTGAATCGGCAGGACTGTCGCGTTCACGTGTCCCAACCATTCGGAGAGGATGCTGATTTTGGGGTGGACCCACTCAGAGCCCTGGATCTGGTCCTGGTTGGTAGCTGAGTCAGTCAGCAATCTGCTGCCCTTAATCTACGCCAGCAGGGCAAGCTCTGCTCAGGATAGGCGCCCCAATGTAACCATCCGCAGGAAGCAGGGCCGTCTCTCCTGCTCTCACACTCTCAGGCCAGTTCACCCATACTCACGCATTAAAAGCCAACTCCACTGTACTGCCCAGTCAAGGTGTGGGATCCACTCTCTCAAATGCTGCAGCCTGCGAGGATCTGGGCCTTCCTGCCCACTCACACACCCTCAGGTCCTAACATTACCTAAGACATCTGGGCCAGCTCCACTGTGTTGCCCAGGTGAGGTGCAGGGAGGGAGGGATTCCTTCCTTAGTGCTTTAGTTAGTGAAGGGGCATATCTCGTTCTCCTGCTCTCATGCCCTTGGGGCCAGCTCTACCTGCTGCTGCAGGTGGCAAGTAAGGGAGAGGACATCAACCCTCAACCATGCCACCTCAAAGCAGAAAAGTGGCAGAGCCAGCTCTCCTGCACTCTCCACATCACCAGGGTCTGCCCTGGGAAGGTGCAGGGTCTGCCTGAACTGTCTTTCTTACTCATGACTCTGGGCAGCTTTCCTAGTGCCTGAGGTAGCAGGGTTCGGGGGAGGGGTGGGAAGCAATCAGCTCTGTTCCTGTGCTACCTCATTGCAGATGAGTAGCAGCAGAGGTCACCTCTCCGGGGTACTCATGCCCTCGGGCAGGCTCACCCATATCCATGTAACTCCGGCCAGCTCCTCTGTGCTGCCTGGGTGAGGCTGAGTGCCTGCTCTCCTGAGTATTGCTGCTGGTGTGAGGTGAGCCAGCTCTCCAGAGCAATGCAACCAGTGAGTGATGGGGGCCAGTTCTCCAAAGGTCCTAGACATCCACATAGTCCCAGGCAGCTGCCCAGACTAGGGACGTCCCCACGTTCGTCCTCTAATGATAATATGAGCCAGCAAGGGAATCGACACTCACCTTTACTGCTATATAGCCAGGAACCCAAGTAGTCAGCATCAACTACAGCTAGTACCTCACCATGGTCCCAGGTGGTGAGGCTGGTCACTCACAACAGACTCCTCTCTCTACCCTGATGTCTCCAGTACCATCTCTCTTCACAATGCTCAAGCTCCTCCACTTCTTTTTCTCTCCCATCTGTCCACCACATCCTTGCACATTATGGGGGATCCTGCAAGCAGGCTTGCCACACACTGAGTGACAGCCTCTGTCCACTCACGTGGTGTGGTGGCAGTGGGTGTTTACAGTTCGTTCATGCTGTGGGGTGGAAGACAGGTTTGCCGGTGTCTTTCACCACCTACATCATGTGCTGTGGTGGAATGCAAGTCCCTGGCTGGCTGTCTTTCTTCTTCTGCGCTGCACTGTCTGAATTTGATTTGATTTGATTTGATTTATGTGTTGTAGGCACAAACCAACTTTAGCCACCAAACCAGGCATCCTTCCCTTGTTTCTCTTTCTGCTCTTTTTCTTTTTTTCCTCAATCTATCGTCTTCTCTCTGTGTGTTAATGATATTTAATAGTTTTAATCACAGCACTTTGAGCAAAGGACACAGAATATGCAAAGATGACATGTATGCAGTTAATAGATTAATACATGGGTAGACAGATGATAGATATGTAGGTAGATAGATACTTATATAGATACAGAGATGATAGATAGGTACATTACACCTTTACAGATTTGGTAATGGACATAGAAAATGTTTATTTTAATCATATTTAATCATATGTTTTATGTTCTTAGAAAATTTCTGAGTAGTCATTTCTAAATATAACTCACAGCTAACCAGTAAATCACTATTATTTTATTTCGTCTCTAGAAATAGAAAGTGTTGTTTTTCTTTTTCCAACTTTGTTAAATAGAAAAGAATAGAGTCTGTCATTAAGTATCATGCTTTAATGAGCCAAAATATTCTGTCATTTCTCTTGTGAACAATTTTAGAAAATTGTCTTGCATATCTGAGCTAGATAAAATGATTAATAAAATGTATTTAATATAAGTATTTGGGCAATATAAAATATTTTTAGCTGTATCTCTTCACTTTTCTGTTTGAATTCCTCTGGGTTTGTTGTTACCTAACTTTAAAATTCCTCTAAACTGTTTGCTGTGTTAGATAATGCCCTGGCCTGATACAGCAAATGAGTGGTGCTTTGTTTTCTTCTGTTCAGTGTCCTATAAATGAACAGCCAAAAGAGAACAGCAATTCTGGTATAAACTGTTACGTTTTTTCTGCTAGTATCCTACTCATCTGATTTTATTTTATTTTATTTAGGCTTATGAGCCTTTAATAATATAAGTTGAAATTTTCAGAAAATATTATGTAGTACTCTAAAAGAAAAAGACAGAAAAACCGAGGTCTTAATAATCTCATACTAGAAAGAAAATTATGTACATAAAAATCAGAAACTTATTTCATTTTCTTTAGTTTTCTTGCTCTAGTAGGGACTGAACCCAGAAGAGCTACGTCTAAAGATGTTTTTAATTTATATTTTTATATTGTTTTCATATGGAGCCTACTGAGTTTCTCATGCAGGCCTAGAAATGACTTGTACCCAGATAGCGGTATGTAAAAGTAACTTTTACTTGCCTGATCTAATTGATCACCTCGAAGGCTTACTGTCTTCATCCGCTAACCTAAGCCTAGTCCTCAAAGCTTCTGGTTTCTGTAAAATCTGATCTAGACATAGAATGTTTTCAGCTTTTGAGACTTACTGCTGAATAATCTTATCCTCTCTAGCCCTTTCAGAACTCTGGAGACAGTTTCTCTGTATAACAGCTCTGGCTATCCTGGAACTCCCTTTGTAGTCCAAGCTGGCCTTGAACTCACAACAATCCACCTACCTATGCCTTGGGAGTGCTGTGATTAAAGGTGTGCACTACCATGCCAAGCCTTTTGTAGCCCAAACGCCTCCTGAAGCTGACTGATTCCAACTGACTTCTCCTAGTTTCTGACTGAATTGTTCTGCTTGGCTTTAAACTAACTCTAGCAATCTGTTCTAATCTTCTGATTCCTTCTCATTCTTTGGCTCCTTCTGTCTTCACCTGTGTATAGCTTATCCTCTCTTCCACCTGTCCAACTTTCCTGGTAAAACTGCTCTCTTGCTACTCTCTCTTCTCTCTCTCTCTCTCCCTCTCTCCCTCTCTGTGTGTGCTTATCTCTCTTGTCACTTCTCTTTTGTTTTTATTCTTGAGAGAGTTCAACATATTCTTTTCTGCCAAATCTTTCTCTGATTTGTAACTTTATCAGCTATCACTTTTAAACATGGATTATTCCTTCTACAAACCAATTACCATCATTTTTTGGTATTAAAAGTTTGTACTAAGGGCATGCCTGCATTTCTGCTGGATTACAAAGGCCTACATAGTCTTTGCAGGTGATCAGAGAAGCCATGTTGCTGGATTTTAAAAATTCTTTACAGCCCTAAAATTTGTAGTCCGCATTCCAAGGCCTATCAAGCTTCTGTTGTTACAGGCCTATTGCATCAAGCCTCCCTTTTTCATTTTTCTATATTCATTTATGAATATGGTGAAATCTTAAATTTAGAAATTTTATAAAACACTCTACTGGACAAATATGGATATTGAGAAATAGAATGTATATTTAATATATATAAAATGATGTGAAGAAGTACTTTTGTGCTGAACTATATGCCAGACTAGGCTATATCTTAATTCTGATGCTTTTAACTCTGATCTTTGGCAATACATTCAGAAGGTAAATTTGACAGAAGTTTATAGTTAGCAGAGATTTTTTTAAAACTAAACATGTATGGAAATTCTTGTAGCAACTTTAACAATATCCCAGGGCCTTTCTATGTCAATTTTTTACTGAGAAAAGGAAAAGAAAGTGATTTTCTAGTACTGACATACATTTTCTAAGAAAAACATCTTTTTTAAAAAAGAATATTTATGTACATCCTTACACCATAAGCTTTTATTTGTTTGTTTTTCAAGAACTAAAAGAAATATATATATATATATATATATATATTTTAACTTCCAAAGTCAGCAGATCTAACTCCTTACAAACAAAAAACAAACCTAAGTTCTGGAAAACATTTCAGAGTAAAAGTGAAGTTCTAATATAAAAACTTCCACAACCCTTGTAATATACACTGTTTTATATATGTCTTTTAAGAGTAGAGTTTATACTATGTTTCATATTTTTTAAACTTCAGTATTTTTACATATACATTTATATTATTACACACATATATAGTAAACTACCTATAGCAAAAAGAACTTCTTTACTTAAACCTTAAAAATGTCTATATAAAAAAAAATAAATCAGATGAATTTACTCATGTCAGTATCCAGGAAATAGTAGTGTAGCTCTTGTAAGGATAAATCTTGATTCCCAGTAAAGTTGGATTAATCATCACTTAGTAGACACAGCTCTGAGCATGGCTGCCATCTGGGGCCTTTCCAGAGAAGTGGAGAAAAGACAGACTCTAAACGTGGGTAACACCATCCCGTGTGCTGAGTCCCCAGCGTCAAAGAGAAAGAGAAAAGAGGATAAGCCCCAGCACTTATCTCTTTGCTTCCTGGCAATGGCTATAATGACATCACAAGCCTCACATGCCTGCTACCATGCCGTCCCATAGCAACACTGACTGTCTCTACAAACCAGAAGCCAAAATAAAAGCTTTCTTCCTCAGGTTGCTTTAATCATATTTCTCTCACATCAATGAAAAAAAAAAACCAACTAATAAGGAAACTGATAGGGAGGAGTGAAGCCATTCAGGTACTAAACCTAACAATAGCATTATTAAGTCTTTGACATGATTTAGAGGGAAAAATCATGGAAGAGTTTAGGGTTGTAAGCTACGGCCCTACAAGCAGTGTTTAAAGGAGTGTTTTACTAGGATTCTGAACTACCAGAATACTTAGTTAAATGTGGGTGGTAGAGGCCTATTTTCCTCTGAAGCTTCTGAGAGGAATAATGATTGTACTAGAAACTGTACCACAGGCTGTTCATTTTATATTCTTTCAAAGGAGCTGCCATGAGTGAGAATGAACTCCAAAAGTAATGAGCTCATTTGCTTAGCAGAGGCAATTTCAAGATAGGACAGCAGTCCAGTTATGGCATGGTCTCTTCTAGCTGTTCTTTGTTAGGTTTACAGTTAGACAAGTATGAAGTAGAAAGATGTGGGAAATGTGAAGTTTACTCAGGGCAGAAATGTGAGAGCACTTAGGGAAGTAGAGGTCGAATCAACACTAATTGCTAAAGATTAGTACCACTGAAAAGAAGCCTCAACAGTAGAAAAGATTCACTGACAGAAAGGCAGCCTAAAGGTAAGACATATCCACTAAAGTCTCCACTCTGTGAAAATGAAATTTCATTTGATACAACAGAGTCTAAACACACAATACAAAGGCAATAGCTGACTGAAAAACAAACACCCATGAGACTGGGTTTGTGCACTTAGTTTAAGCTTTTATGACCACTACAGCTGCGGGATAAGGAGAGAAACAACACCACAAGCTTGACACAGAGCATGGGATGTTCCACATAGTGTTGCATTTGAAGGCAAGCATAAAAATTGAAGAAGGAGGTACCAGGTCATTCACAGAATATTGTATCAAAATTCTGAAAAGTCAGAGTCCAGGCCATTGCATGACATAATTGAGTTTCCTGCAAGGTGTCTTTCGATTCCATACAGGATGCAGTGAAAGTAACAGCAAATAGCAATGGAAACATTAGGATGTTGGATATGTCATGACCTTGTGAGACATGGTCTCACATGACCTTGTGAAGAACGCTTAAGGCATGCAATAGAAATATCCCAAGAGCAGCACGAAGATGTGCTGGAAACATCAGAGCTGGAACAGCAATGTCAGTCAGCGTGTTGGAGCACAGAGAATGTCCCTAAAAGCCCAGGATGTGGAACATGGAATGGCAATATTTGGCTGGTACCAGATGGATGCCAGTCTATCTTTAGCTCAATTTCCCCTTGTTTTGCTCTTCCTTCCCATTTGAAATGAAATACTGCACACGTCATTACGTAGTAGGATTAGTACATATTTTTTTATTTCATACAGCTTACAGTAGAGAAATTGCTCGAGCCTCAAATAGGACTCACTTTTATATATCCAAACAATTTTAGAACTGTTAACATGGGATATTCAGAGAGGAACTGAAACTTTTTTTCATTATAAGATGTACACGAGCTTTTGAGGACAATGTTTTCAGAATGTTACGATTTGAAACTGTTATTTGCAGATGTCAAGTTCACAGAATCTGGACTTTTTACAGTTAATCTTGATGGTCCCTTGATGTCATTTAGAGTCATTTCTTATATAAACCCAAGGGTGGGTGAGAAATGGTATTTCCAGACCAGTTCCAAGGAGGGCCTATTGTATAGTGAGCAGCATTGTCCCAGTAGATGAGATCAGATATTGAGTAAAAAGGAGGGAGAGAGCATTTGGCATGCCAGCATTTCTCTCTCTGCTTCTTTATTAGGGATGAAGTGTGACCAGTCACACACCACGATACCATGCCTCACCCAACACCATGGACTTTACTTACTTATCAGGAGCCAGAATAAACCTTCCTTTAAGTTGTCTTTTCAGGAATTATAAAAATATGAAATATAACTACAATGGTTTCCATAATAAGTTTATACTCTGACCCGTGTTAGCCTATCTTCTCTTTTTATCAAAACCTCAGCATCATAAAGACTTGGTTTTCTTTATAAAACAGTTGCAGAGCATTCTTCCATTCCACCAAGGCTTTTACTTTGACCTCTTAACTCTGAATACCATAGCACCCATATATTGTGCTATGACAAATAAATTACACCCATAAACACTATAGCATAGCATATTAAAATGGTACTATCATATACCAAACATAAATCACTTAAAATAGCTTTTAATTGTTTTTGTTCTCTCACACCATCTGTCTACCTGGATGGCTCACATATGTGGTAGATTCACTGTAACACTTGTATTGTAATCAAAATAATTCATGAAGAATGTTTAAATATGAAAATTAGTCTCACGATCCCCAGCCCTTCAGTAATGTAATGAACAATAGAGTTTCTTTTCAATATTTTTGCCATATACATTGGATGGTAAATTTTGTTTTGCCTCCACATTAATCTCTCAGTGATATATGTGAATTAATTCAGAAGCATCTGCCTCCTTATAGATAACAAGCTTTTTTATATCTCAGCATTATGAATGTATTGACTGGTGAATGAAATTATTTCCTATGATCAATTGAAATGAAAGTGTTCTTTAAAATATTCAATTCCCTTTATACTTCTTCCAACTTATACTAGAATATTTCAGGATAAGTCAATTAATTTGAATTAAAAATAAATAATAATTTTGTAAAGATTGGCTATTTGTATAGAAGGTATTAAAAATTTAAGTTGTTACATCTTATGGAAACCAACATTATTGCAGTTTCTCTATACTATATAAATAATATGAATTCGAAACCTTATAAAACACTTTATTATAAATAAAGAGTTGTATAAATTGGTTTAAGTGTAATTGCATTATTTCTCTCTGTACAATATGCTTTTATGGTTTCAATTTCTGTGGCGCAGGCCTTTAATCCCAGCACTTGGGAGGCAGAGGCAGGTGGATCGATGTGAGTTCAAGGCCAGCCTGGTCTACAAAATGAGTCCAGGACAGCCAAGGCAACACAGAGAGACCCTGTCTCGAAAAACCAAAAAAACAAAAACAAAAACAAAAACAAAACAAAAAAAAAACAACTGTCTACAATTTTATTTGGTGATAGAAAATGTTTTTATTGGACTTCAAACAGAATATTCTCCATTGTATCTTAAATAATGCTTTCATAAGAAGCCAAATATCTTTCTTAATAACTACATACTTAAAATTTGTAATTATTTTAAATTTAGCTTTATCCTATTGGAACTTATAAGACAAAGTACACATGATAAATTGGAAACATAAGAAACAAGGCCAAACTTAATAAATTTATTTTTTAATGTGCCCCAACTTTGTCTTCTAATAATGTTGAAGCTGAATATATATGAAGCATGTCTCCTACTGTACTGTTAGTACACAGTTGGAAAGGAAACAACACCATGTGTTTTCCATAAACTAATATGAATGCACCAATATTCTAAGAAACAGAATGTTCTTTATTCAAGAACTTTATAGTGTTTTATTAGAGTCATACTAAAAGCTGATAAATGAAATGTAGTCCATTTAACCACTCGATGGCAATTTCTGAGTATTTGACATGCTAAATTATATGCCAGGTTTGTATTGTAAGTCCTTAAAACAATTCAGCTCTAGAGAGGTGAAACATTCTTTAAAAAAGGGAAATCGACATTACAGTGTGGATTTAAAAAACGGTGTAGCCACTGTACTTTCATCTGAAACACATCGACCCTTTCAAATGCTGCAAACTAATCCACTTACACAGAATAGTTGGAGTGTAGGTTTTCTCGGTGCAGGCAACTCAGGTGTGTGTGTTTGACTTGCTTGTCGCTCACACTGACAGCAGGCAGTTCATCAGCCAACAGCCGGATGCTCTGATAGGGAATAGCTAAGCATGGGAGGGAAATGCACCAAAAGAGTACTTGACAGGACGTGAAGAAGTAACAGAGCCAGGCTGACAGACTCATCTTTCCCCAGTCCCACCTGTTTGGGAGGTGAAACTGGGAAGTTTTCCAAAACATCCTTCAAGAAACTATGGTGTTGAAACTATCTCACTGAGCAGGAATCTTTGGCTTGAAATGCTGCCACCATCCCTATCAAAACTCCCTTCTAATACAAATGCTTATGACATACAAAATAAGGGAGTAAAATGAAAAATGGCATTTGTGTCTGAGTAAGTCATGGAAATGTGTAGTTTTCCAAACCTATTTTGGAAAGGCATCCATTCAATAGTATATAGAGACTGAATTCCTTCTTTTTTTCTTTCTTTCTTCATTTTTCCTTCTTTCTTTCTTTTTTTAAGTTCAGGAGCTTCTGGATGAATAAACAAGAAACAAACAAAATATAGATGATAGGGGTGCACACAATTTGACACAATGTGATATTCACACTGAGTTTTCACACTTTGGATGAGCTACTGTTAAATAGTACATACAAATGATATTAACTGAACAACAGTGTTCCTCTATGCCCCACCAGATATTCATCCATTGGCTTCATTACTTACTTCTGCACTACGCAGGTGTTAAACACTGGCAGCTTTTACTCACAATTTGTAGCTAAAATGCAGTGCTCCAACTCATAATTAGAAGTGTTATGTTTTCATGCTGCCTGTACGTGTTCAAGAACACAAAGGAAGGAAGTCTTGGGAACAATTCATTTAGACTTACTACACAGATACATAGTGCTAATAGCTCATTTTTGCCTTTGAGATATAGCTGTTTTTATTTTGGAGGAGTTCCAAATAGTGTCATGTAGCATTTCTCAAAGCAGGATTAGAATTCTCCAGGTCACTAATACAAACCATGCAGAGGAGTCCACTCTTAAAATGACTAAATTTACATATTTGGGTGTAAGCTTAGGGGACTTTAATTCTGAGCCAAGTCTTGGATAATGCTTTGGAACTGTGAAGTATGGGATTAAATACAGGTTTAATATAACAGCAAGGAGTCAAATGGGGTTATTTGAGTGAGTTTTAAATTTCTGCTTCCTAATTTGAACAAAGGAGCACTGCAGTGGCCAACATAGAATTTTTTTTTTTTCTGACATCGGAACAGAACTTATGTAACAGCTTTCTGTATAAAGTGGAGCTAAATTGATCGGCTGTTTGAGGCTAGAGAAAGATTAGACACGCTTAAGAAAAGGAGGTAATTAAAATTCAGACTACATATTGCCTGTGGTAGAAAGATTCCAGCTCGCAGCTTGAAACCTATGCTGGCGACCACTTACTGGAGCTCCTGAATGGGCTCCCTGAGAACCTGCATGGAACTGCAAGGAACAGTTTTGCTTTATCAAGTAATTTTGAACTTCTCTGACAGGCACATAGATGCCCATCATCCTGCTCCTGCATTTCCTGTATTAGGATATGAAGAGGGTGCCGCTATTAGCATATTCTGACTGCCTGAATCGGTTAAAGTGAGGCTATGCAAATGAACAGCAGGCACTGGGTTATTTCAGGTGAAGATATTTCTTTTTTATATGCAAAGTTCCCTAATTACCAGCTTTATATTCACATTGAAATGCATTTCTAAGTATATTACACTCTAATGGCATCTAGATTAATTTTTCACTCAAGAAAAATCAACTAAGTGAATGATGCACAATTTTAAAAGCATTCCCCATGAAGGAAGCAAAGACAGAAATCAGGCCTTTCTTTCCTGGATTATCACCCTGCAGCCTGCTAGCATAGACAGCAGGATGCTAGAAGCCTAAATCTAGGTAAAAGCAGAAACAACTTTCTTGGAAATGACCATCTTTTTATTTTAAATTATTTATTCATTCACTTTACATCTCATCGTAGCCACCTCCCTCCTTTCCTCATGTTTCCATCTTCCGTCCCACTTCCCCCTATCTTTCCTCCTCTACTACTCAGATAAGGGGAGCACACCCACCCAACTCATAGCAGCACATCAAGTCCCATCAGTACTTAGCACATATTCTTCCCTTAGGGCTGGCAGAGTAGCCCCTCCAGGAGTAAGTGATAGAAAAGCAGAAAAGCAAGCAACAGAGAACATATCAGAGACAGCCTTCTCTTCCCTCTCTAGGGGGCCCACAAAATGGCCAAGCTTTTAAGTGAGTTTTAAATTTCTGCATCCTAATTTGAACGTAGGAACATTGCAGTAGCCAACACAGAATTTTTTTTTCTGACAGGAACAGAACTTATGGAAGAGATTTCAGCATAAAGTAGAGCTAGATTGATTACCAGTGTTTGTGTAAGGGGCCTAGGTCAAGTCTATGCATAGTCCTTGGTTGGTGCATCAGTCTCTATAAAACCCCCTTGGCCCAGGTTAGTTCACTCTGTTGGTCATCTTGTGGAAGTCCTGTCCCCTCTGGGTTCTTCTATTCTTCCCCTACTCTTCCAGAAGATTTCCTGCACTCTGCCCAATGTTTAGCTGTGAGTCTCAGCATCTGTTTCAATCCACTACTGAACAGAGCCTCTCAGGGCACAACTATGTCAAGCTCCCATCTACATGCATAGTAGAGTGTCATTAATACTGTCATGGGGTCGATGGGTGTAGGTAAGCTGATGTTCCCCTCTCTCTACTATGAGTATAGTCTAGTTAGAGGGTAGCCTCTTCAGTCACAGCAGTTTATTCATAATAGCCAGAAACTAGAAACTGCCATGATGTCCCTCAACCAAAGAATGGATAAAGAAACTGTGGCACAGTTATATAATGGAATACTACTCAGCTATTAAAAAGAAGCAAATCATGAACTTTGCAGGCAAATGGATGAAAATAGAAAATATCATCCTGAGAAAGGTAACCCAGACCTCCAAAGAAACACATGGTATGTACTCACTTATAAGATAGCCATAGCCATAATGTACGGAATAACCTTGCTACAATCCAAAAACCCAAAGAAGATAAGTAACATGAAAGACCCAAGGAAGGAAATGACCATATTGAGATGTCTGAGGAAATCATATTGGCTCTCATATACAGACAAACTCAGACATTTAAGGAATTAACACTCCATAAGGTAACCCTGAATAAAAAGATTGATGCTATAGACACATCTGTTGCAGGCACTGAAAATATGCTTAGATTGCTCAAATTGCCTTTGTTACTGTAGAAACTGAAGTTTCCTTTGCTTTCTTAGCTACACTGAAAGAGAAGTGAAAAATGCACTAGAAAGAAAACACATGGACACTTTTATCTGGAGATAAAAGATAAAAGATCAGGAGAAACTGCAGGGTAGGTAAGCTGAAAATTCCAGGAGCTCTAGGGAGGAATGGAGAAGTGAGTGGCATCCCTTTTAAATTAAGGTGCAGAAAAGCTGCCTAGCTAAAACTGGAAATTAGCATATATAGCTGGATGGGGGAAGGAAAGTGAATCTTCTGGGGAGAGAGAGAGAGAGAGAGAGAGAGAGAGAGAGAGAGAGAGAGAGAAGAGTTCAGATTGTCAGGGAAAGCACACAGGCTTTTGACCAATATCTGATGGAAAGAAATAAAAAGAAAGAAAAGTCATGGTTTTGTTTTTGGTTTTTTGTTGTTTTGTCTTTTATTTTGTTTTTGTTTTTGTTTTTGTTTTGATATAAACAGGCTTCATATCAAAGGTTCCATAAGAGGCTGCATAGGTGAAGGTTTTCTCAGAAGGGTAAGCAAATTATCATGTAAAATTCATGCTATAATTATTCTTCCTCATCTCCTTTGCATGTCTCCAAGTTTATCAGCTTTTCTCTGGAGCAGAATATTGGCCAGAAGATTGTCAGGCCCACCTGGATTAACTTTTTAGACAAGGAATAATGGAATATAATTTTGAATCTTTATAACAGATCTCAATGTCTTGTCTCCACTCAGAGTCAGGGACATTCCACTCTTTGAGTCAGGGTACCTAAGGAGGGGCATTTGTGGCATTTTTCTTTCACATGTTGCTTGAAAAACAGGAAGTTGTGTCCATAGCCTTTTATGAAAGAGTGTCCCATCCTAAAATGATTTCAGGGGTACTACCAATGCTTGTCTGGGTATTTAACAACATTGAACATTTTGTTTGCAGCACCAATGAGTTCTTACATGTACCCCATGTTGATTTTCTGTAATTTCCACCTTCATTCTTAATTACTTCTATAGCTTTATCCCTGACATAATTTCTTCCAGTCCTCAATTATATTGCAACAAATCACTTCCTTTTTTATCTTTATCTTTATACTTGTACCCTATATCTGAAAAGTATTTCATTTATATATTATCATTATTTGTTTAGAAATACCACTTAAATACATTAATTTTATTAGTGTATAATATGGATTGTTTTGCAAAATACTAACCATTCTGTTTTTATGATCTATTAATAATGTACAGATTTAATGATACAACAAAACTAAAACATATATTATTATAATCTATTTTGACTATTTAATACTAAATTTGGCTAAGGATGATATTTAATTTGATTTACTTTCTAAAAATATAAATGATAGTATTATGCTCAGAGATGTTACAGTGTATATTCTGAAACACTATCTAATACTTCTTACAATATTAACATGGACTAAGTTATATCCAATATTTAAATAAAATAACTTGAGGAGTGGTATTTACATATTGACATCTCATATTTGGTGCCTATATGAAACTGCATGAAATGTGTTATTTTTTATAAATGCTAAAACCTTGTTTTTGCCATATGGAAACTTCTTTTCAACTCTGTCTTTCTTGGCATGCCATGCCTAATGAATTTAATGGTTCTGTTTTTCCGGGAAGCTGGTCTTGCTGCTTTGAAGTCTTTCTCAGTAGCTTAATACATTGCCTACTATGAATATAATTTGTGTTAGTGTGTCATTGGTCAGATTATACAATATAAATCCATCCCAACATTGTTGGGCTGCCTACATCTTTGTGTCCCTTCATCAACCTTGTCAAAGTTCAAACATTTAACAAATTGAGTTGTAAAGATCTAATTGGCTTTTAATTGCTATTCATGAACCTGGCAATATCCACTTACAAAACAAATAGTATCTCTGCCAGGCATGGTAAAATTGTTGTTTTGTATAAAGGACTTTATAAGAACAAAGAAACAAATTAGAAAAGAAGGAAAGAAAGAAGGGAAGAAAGAAAGAAAGAAAGGAAGGAAGAAAGAAAGAAAGAAAGAAAGAAAGAAAGAAAGAAAGAAAGAAAGAAAACTGTGAAGCACAGTTGCTGCCATTAGGTAATTTTGAGTCCTACTTCCTCGGGGCTAAATTTCTTTTTCAGACTGGCTGCCCTTGTTCTACTCTGTTTGATTGGCTACTATAAATCTGTTTTCAGAAAACCTGTCCTGTTTTTAAGCTCAAAAGTATTGCAGACATGGTATTTACTCCCAATTATTCCAATGATAGCAAGTATAGGAGCTTAGACAAAAACAGTGACACGTGATACCTCATACTAGAAAACCCTGCAGGAAATTCTAATACTTTACCTTCATTTCTCATAGGCTACCAAATAATTAATTATTATACAGTTAACTTAGTAAAACTAAATTATAGAGTAAGTAAAACTATTTAGATCAAATAGGATGATTTGCACACTGGATCTAGAATATTTGATGAACTTGCTTATAACCATTTGTATAAATTCAGCCAATTCAAGGTTAACTTCTTTCTTTTATCTTCAGAATTCATTCAAGGGGTACATCATACAAAACAAATAATTCAATTTTTTTCATAGTAGACTAATTTATCCAATATTTTCCTTAAAATTAACCTCATACCCAACATTTGTAATCATTGCTAGTCATGAGGGCTAGTGAAGTTACAAAAGGCAAGGTAGCTTTGGAAGTACAGGATCTCCAAGAAATATTATTGATAGAGTCCCTGAACAATGAACACATTATCAAAGCTACATCAGCAGAAGAGGTCATTAATTTGCTGATGGAAGATTATCAGGGATCTAAAGAGTATAGAACACACATAGAAGACTGGCCATCACCATATGCCTCAGTACAAATCAGAGACCCCATTACTTATAGTAGTTTATTTCTAAACCTAATGGGGTTCGTTATTTTGGATTTTGAGTGAATCATGTCTCACTGTCAGACACTCTAAAGTACCAGTGACCAGATTTAGTTAGGCTTAGCTAAGGGTTTTCAGTCTTCTTTGCCACTGGTTTCTTGAAAGTACCAATTTTGTAGCTTCTATACAACGCTTTCGGTTGCACTCTCTGCCCTATTCCTGAGTCAATTCTTGTTGCTGTCTAATCATACCAGCTCTTTTTAGTTGAGTTTTTTCCTATATTGTATTTATGAAAAAAAGTCAGGTAACACCACATGCTGTATAATTTACTCGTTTTTTTTGTTTGTAAATTAATGGTTAATCCTTAACAATAGAAAAGAGATACTTACAGAGAAGGGAGGAGAAAGGAGGAATGATAAATAAAATATTTTGATAGATATTATATATATATTTATATATACTATTTATATTAGTAGTATATATAAGTATATACATATATATACATAAATATAACATAATAGTTAAGATTATGGGAAGAGATGTGATATAGAATGCAAGGGAATGGCATCTCTATTAGGAAAATGGTATAAAAACAAAGACTTGATGTTCAAAGACCATAGAGTAAGCTATAGGTTACTAGGAAGGAAAATTAAAATCTCAAAACATATGTAGAATCATTACATATCCTTTATATTATGCTTTTTATGGATAGCATAACATTCATTTATATTTGATTGTTTTGTATGACTCATTTTGTAACATTTGACACTTACTTTATTATTATTATACCGGGCATAAATTCACCACTAATCTTTTTATTTGATGTTATTTTCTCCTCTTCATGGAAGGCACTCTATCTTCAGGTTTATTTTGTGCTCCCTAAGCAGGTACCAGTCAAAAACTTCTGTTGAGGGGAGCCAAAGGCACAGAGTTCCCTGCCAACTATGACCCTGTACATTTATATGGCAAGAGTTGACACTTGCTAATGTCAGCTGTAAAGTATGAGGTCATAAAACATTTGTTCTTTGTTTGCCGCTATTACCAACCACAAATTCAAGTGAAGCCACAAGAATAGAAACTACGAGGGATTTTATGCTTGCTCTTTGCTGCTTTGTTTTTTCCAAAGTGTGAATCAGATTCTATCATTCATGACTTCTTTGTACAAAGCCTGCCAATACTTTTTTAAACAAGTTTCAATGGACTTTATTTTTTTATTTTTTTATTTTATTTTATTTTTAAATTTTATTTTATCAATTTATTCTTACTACATCTCAATGGTTATCCCGTCCCTTGTATCCTCCCATTCCTCCCTCCCTCCCATCTTCCACAGTCATAGGGGAGGGGAGTAAGGCCAATACTTTTTTTTAAACAAAAGAAAACTCTTTGCTAGTGGTGAAGGTAATCTATGACATAAAACTATAACTCTCAGAACCACTTCATTGCAAATTCTCTTGTGCTTTTTTCTTTGTTTACCTATTTCTAATTTTCCTAAAACTCACAATGTGTCTTTTTACCTCAAGAATGACCTTTCTGTTCTCTGTTCCACATATTCCATGGCTTTTCTCTCGTGTTCGCTACAGGGCTTCCTGCTCTAGAAGTCCTTCCCTGACCACCATAAATACATTATTCCTGTCATAATTCAACCCCACACATGACTAGCTTGGTTTTATGCCTATTTTTCTTCACTGTTTTGTGTTATTCTAAACAAGACTTATGTTTTTCTTTTTTCTTTTTAGTAAAGAAACAGGCCCCTGGCTTAATGTCTTTCCATGTCAAAGTGGTATAAAGCATTTTGCCCGTATGAAGAAAGCACTTATGAAATGTAAGCTCAATGAAGAATACTTTAATGGTTAGCATATAGTATGGTACATGTCCCCTAGATATACATAAGGCTACTAAAGTGATATAAGTTCCTACCCCTGTCTGTTTTGGTAGAACTCATTTGACCCTTCCCTACCTTCCATACTTTATCTGAAGGGTGGTTGCCTCATATATTTAAATTCATCTCATCCAACTCTTACTAATACATCTTCTGCACTGGATTCTATTGTTAAATGCAAAGTAGCTTAATGATAAATAATTCTGAAAATTTTTATCCATCTTTTCATAATACCTTGTAAAAGAAAGTGTGCTACTTACTGTTGTCAAATGATTTTGTTATGAGAAATGATTATTGATTATATGATTATTATATTATGCATCATCTTTATAAAAGTAAGACTAGTTTCTTTTGCTTAAACAATCATCCATTCCTGGTATCCATAGTTCTGAGAGAATGGCTCCATTTTAATATCAGCTCATGTGAATAACAAATGAGTGTGCATAAGCTTCTCCCACAGCAGAGTTTTGACATTAAGAAAATTAAAATATGCTCTAATCATAGAATGTTTTAACTGTTGTCTGACATTTTAAAGGATTTTCTCATGAATTTCAGAATAGATTATGCTCCTGTCTAACTTCTTGGTTAGAGAAAATAATCTTCTAAGTGATTTGAACTTTATTTCTAACTTACTGTAGAAAGAGAAAGTAAGAGGAGAAGAGAGGAACAAGCAAGAAGAAAAATATATTTATTTAGTAGAAAATATTTATTAAAATAAGTATTTTTCTGTCCATTAGTATTCTGCCAAATACATTTTCTTCTATTATAAATCACAGATATCTTATTATAATTAACATAAGGGCCATGCAGGGATATAATAGATTTATTTTAAGAGGCAAATACTTAGCTACATTAGAGGAGCACCAGGATAATAAATCAAGCCTCTGAAGCCAGACATTTAATTATCATTTAGAAGATTTAAAATATAGGAGAAAGATAAAATTGTTAAATATTTTTTATCAATGCTAATGAGTTTGAGATTATTAACCATTTTGAGTTGCACTTCACATATAAAAGTTATAAGTTTTCTCTAGACCTATATTTTTAACTCTAGGTTTTGCTATTATATTTATCTTAAATAAATACTGTCTATATAATTTACCTATGTGGCCAAAATGACACTTGCATAGTTTCTAGAGTGATTGATTTCTAATCTTGACCTTAAAATTCACATATTCTACTTATTTTAAACCATTTGATATTCCAAGATTATCATGTGTCTTCTTTTGTATGTCTTTGGGAAAATCATTCAGTTGTGCTATGATTTTCAGTAAATGTTGAGTGAACACACATTTTCTAGATACTACTTCTTCCACTTGACACTCCTGGTTTATCTAATATTCACTATTTTCCAATGTAAGAGATAACATATACAAAAGTAGTGAACGTGATAAATGCACAATAGGTGATGTTGATTAATGCTATAGAAAACCTTAAGGCTTATAAAAGGGTATTCTTTAGTTAATTGAATGTCAATGAGCATTGATAAGCATATGTACTGAAATAATGAATAAGAAAAAATGAAGCCATCACATAAGCAAAGAAGACATGGGATCCATAGATACTCATGAGACTTATCCTCATCTGAACATCCAGTTTGGTTGGGTTGATACAAACAAGGAGTGAGAATCCAAAAAGTGAAGAGATGGGAGGATGAAATCAAGAACACTGAAACAACTGTGGTACTGGTGGGAAGGTAGAAAACCATATATAGATTTCCTTTTTCTCTTCACTACTATGTTCATAACTATAAGCAGAACTGGGAGTAGGCAGACAAGTTTAAGAAGATTAAGGTAAATGACAGTATCAGTGCTTTAAACAAGCCATGTAGGAGTATGTCAATGCAATTGTATTTCTCCACCTACAGTCTACCACGATATCACTAATTTCTATTCATTCATATACTTCTGTTTGAGTTACTTGTCCTGTGGGTTGTATTTGAGTTCCATGTTTATATTTACCAAATATATTGTATCAGATATCACTTCTTTCCTTCCCTAGAAAATGGACACCTTAGAACCAGGAGTTCTTACCTGCTGATCTGTATTTACTTCAGTATTTGTAAGTGGTCAGGGTTAAATTGGCATGAATTATTAATTAGATAAAATATTCTAATCAGAAAGGACATGGCAAAATAAAAATTTAACTTTTCTTTTCAAGAAACATTTTTCTTCTTTTATAAAAAATTTAAATGCATTATAATTTATTAAGATTGCATCTCCATTGTTATTCACTCATTTGTCTCTTCCTGTTCCCACCCTCCCTCCTTCCTCTGCCCTATTCCTCTCCCTACATGGTTCTTCTTAAATCATTGAATATACTAATCTAAACTAAAAAAAAACAGTGTTTTAACAATAATGTCTTCAATTTTTGTTTTTATTTTTGTTTATTTTTTCCAAGACATGGTTTCTATGTGTAGCCTTGGCTGTTCTGGACTTGAACTGTAGATCCGACTAACCTTGAACGCATAGGGATCCACCTCCCTTTGCCTCCCAAGTGCTGGGATTAAAGGCATGCACCACCAGTGCCTGGCAATGTCTTCAATTTTTATGTTCTTCCTTTCTAACATTTACCTAAATATTTTCAAAATGTTTATGCATTTTAACATTTTCTATTGTGAGGAGTATAAACAGCAATAATTTGGCATAATTGTATAATTCAAATGGCTTTTTTAAAGTATGGGAAACATCTTTTCTGTTATAAATCAATTATATCTCAATTCAAATTTGAAATTGCTATTGGTATGTTTATTCCTCTATGTGTTTGAGTGACTATATATTTATAATGTCACATGTGTTACTTTTATACCTGTGTAGATAGATGTAAAAGTGAGTTACATACAATTTTTAAATTTCTTGTTTTATTGTTCATATATTATTCTATTTTCTCTACTTTTCCCTCTGTATCCAAAGTGCATCCTGACTTGAATGTTTCTATTTCTGTCCCTGCTTATGATATAAAAATGAAAGTAAATCTCACTGTAGCTACTTACTCACTACTATTTCATAGTAGTATAGTATACTTAAAGTAACATTTCATTATTCTTGAAAAAATAATGGAAACATCACTTGAAAAATATTAAGAATTTAGTAATTTTTATCTCTATTTGGTTATGACTACAGGAGAGGACACTGACTCTCCACAGATAATTAATTTTTAATACTTAGCATCCAGAAATTTTATAACACCTATGTATTTATAAGATGACAAGTAGCATTTAACAGTTCTTCATATCCACTGATTCCTGTTAAAAAATCATCCAAGATAGTAAGAAAACAAAGACTTTTGAAGTTAGGCAAATAGAATTTAAATCTTGGATCCCACATCACTCTCATTTTTACTTAAACACTGCTGAATGTCTCTCCATGTAAACTGCCTCAATGATATGACTGTATTCCTATAGCTAAGCCTGGATATAGTAAATTATGGCTCTGCTTTGATTACTGGTGTTCACATATATCCATTATGATGACCAAGAAGTGGGTTCCTATGTTTTAACTTATTATATATGTCCAGGTCTTTCACTGTGTGCCTTTTCAAATAATATATTCCCTCTTGACTTGTTTCTAGTATCCTTTGCTACAGACCCATACTCAAAGAATGTACTTTTATTATCACTATATTGAAAAATAGGAAACCCGGGAGTGTAAGTTAGTGGCTCTTCAAATGAAAAGATGACAGAGACAGTTTTCTACCTGAATAGGCATCTCAGGTAATCAGGTTCATTCCTTCTCATGTCTCTGAGAGAGTTGAAGACCAGGTAGCTTAGTTTTACAATGAAGCTCTATTGTTTAGGGGTTAAGATGTTTTCAGGTCTAGAGAGGTGTTCAAGTTGATAATGACAAGATGTGATGGAGATTGGTTTACATTCAGAAACTTAGATGCACCAAGATAGGAAAGATGTTCTCTTCAAGACTGTCAAATACAAATAGTCAAAACACTAAGAATGTAACAATTATATAATTCCTGATTGTGTCATGGTTCTTCTTGCTATAGGTAATCTGTTGTATACATGTGTAATAATGTAAATGTATATGTAAAAACTAAAATAAAATAAATTACATAAAAAAGAAAAAGAAAAATCCTCAGATGTGGTGATATGTATCAGTTATGTAGCATCCAAGGAGCAAAGGCAGAAGGTTCATGAGTGAACATCAACTGAGAATTCATAGTTAGTTTAAGACCATCTTCTGTACGTCACTATGTTTGCCTGCATTTGTACCTATGAGTATACCAACTTTTTAAATGAATTCCCCAGGCTCTTGTAAGGGCTCATGTCTTTATTTGTGCACTTGATAGAAACAAACCACCCCTAAGTAAAAAAAAAAAGTTCATATTAGCATATGTCCATTGTATAATATTTAATCAAATATATTCAGCAACAGATTATTTCACACTAATATTGATGTGTGGGGCTTGTTCCTACCTTAGATTAGTTCTTTGTCTTATTTTCTTCTGCAGTGCTGTAATCACTCTCATGCCTTCAAAAGAATACCTGGGAATAAGGAGGGAATCATGGGATGATTTGGATGAAGGGGAAAGGAGGGAATGATGTGATTATATTAATCTAAAAAAATTAAATAGTTTAAAAATTAAAAGGAGATATAAAATTTGATTAATAATTACAATAAACTATACAGATAAATGAAATTATTTTTTGAGTTCCTAAGAACAGGCCATAGTAGTTTTGTGGAAAACAGTGCATTTTCTTTCATTACATGGGGCTTAATATTGACATGAGCTCCGGTGCCCCATATCTGATGACCTTCCCTTGGTAGGGAGCCCTGGTAGCACTCAAAGAAAGAATAGGACTTTCTCTGGGTTGTTATTACAAAATAATGAATGTAGACTCTAAGCATGAATTCTGCAAGTTTGTCTATTTCAGTGAAGTTTTGACATACATAGACATATGCATATACGTATATATAAATCTATATGTATATATAAAACTACCAAGATAAGACTTGTTATCTTGTGACCATAAAATGGGGGAGGAGATGTCCTTTGGACATGGACCTAAGGGAAGGGAAAGGGGGTGGGTGGGAAGGTAGGAGGAACAGAAGGATATGACTGATGGAAGAACAATTGAGTTGTAATCTGAAAAATTAATAAAATAAAATAAATAAATAAGCCAATAGGTCTCTTTGGCCATAAAGAATGGCCTTTATATATTGCATGAACTTAATGTAAATTTAATATCAAAAAATATGAGAAATTTAATTATAAAGTATTAACATGCATTGAAGACAGTATTTATCTTTTATAAGCACTGTCATTTCTACATAATTTGAAATTCAATTAGTAGTAATCCCAGATTTGATTCTAAAATATCATGTGGATTTTTCAAAAGCAATTATTTTAGTCATTGTTATGCTTACAATGATAACTAGTTAGGTTTTGCTCATCTGTCATAAGTACACACAAGTATAATATAGAATGAAAGGTTAAACTTACCAAATATTTTATCATCAGTATGAGAGTATATGATGGCACAGTTTATTGCACAGTCAGTTAAATAGAAATATGTATTTCATATGAGTTTTCCTCTATTGGCTTACCTGTCGTTTCTGCTCATGCTTTTCTCATCTTACTCCTAAGTATTTTTGCAAATAGATTTATATATACATATATGCATATGTCTATGTATGTCAAAACTTCACTGAAATAGACAAACTTGCAGAATTCATGCTTAGAGTCTACTTTCATTATTTTGTAATAACAACCCAGAGAAAGTCCTGGTTCTTTTCAGCAGTCACAAAGAAATCCCATCTGATTTACTCAAAGCAGTAGCTTTAGGGAACAAAAACCTTTGGTAAGCTTTCAGAAGCATTACAGAATTAATAAGATTTATGAGAGTTCCCTGACTGCTTCATTCTTTTAACATTCTAACTCAACCATGTAGCTTAGACTATGTGAGAACAGGAAAAAATAAATATAATATCAGATAATAATCTTTTATGGAAGCCAAGCTAGAGTCAACAGTTGAAGGAGACTGAATATCATATTGCTAAATGCCTTTCCTATCAACAAAGCAATTCTTCTTAATAAGAACAGAGACTTAAAATGGATGGAAGCAAATTAAATGAGTTTTACAGGTTATCCTCTAGTAAGTCTTGTGCCATCTTCATTTGGGGATGGGTTCAGAGAGAGGCAAAGAGATCTCTGTCTGAAGGGAGTAATTAAATCCTCAATTTTCCCACAACAATTTCATTGGAACAGTAGCAATCCAAATCTGATTAATGGAAATTTTCCTCCTGGTAATTAAACGTTCTGCCAAATTTCCTAGCATTAAAATATTTATTAAAAGCTGAAGAGATTGCTAAAGCTTTGAGAAGACTATCTGAAGACTGAGATCATAACAAGTATCTCTATAACTTCACTGCTGAGTGGCTTTCCTTCTCCGGGAGTGACCGCAATGTGCACTGTCATGTTACTAGATAATTTTGTTCTCATAATACCTACTGTATTTACCATACATATAAAGAAAATAGGTTTTAACCATAGCATCCATTATGAAAATGCAATAGCAATTAACAACGTAGAATCCCACATAAAGTCATGCATTTTAAACAGTTTTAGGACAGAAACTAAACTTTGGGTCATTCATAATTTTTAAATCAATGTCTTATGAAATCTTTCAATATTATTATGTATGAAAAATTTGAGAAGGCCACGACATTTTATAAGAATGTATCCCTGCCAAGCAATGTTGGTTAATATGAAGAAGAAGTAGCAACAACCAGAAAAATCAGGAAATGCATTTCTTCTTTGCTTTCTATAACTTAAAGACACTTCAGTAGTGATTTATAAAAATCTCAAAATAAATTTATTTATGGTCAGCAGAATTTATTTTAGGAAAGCTGTTTTCAGTCCAAAAATAGAAACAAGATAAATAATATTGATACTAAGAGTCAAAATTAATATACTAAATAAACACTACATAGAAAAATACAAAACAAGCTAAAATAAACACACTATAAAGGAGTATTTTGCCCTGTAATGACTCAAGTTTCATTGGGAATAACTATGGTAGTTTGTAGAAACTTTATCCACACTATTCAATGTTTGTCATAAACATTACAGTCAGTCTATTCAACAAAAAGAATCTCATTTACATTTTATGGATTCAAATTAGAAATGTTTATCTCAAGAGATACTAATAAATTAATAATTATTTAGCTAAGTTAATAAATTAATTCAAGAGAGAAAACATTGATTAAATTTTAGTACTCAAAGCAGGTGATTTTATAGAAATATATTTGTACAAATAGTTTCAAATATCAGAAATAAATATTTCATAAGTGAATATACTAAACAATAAGCTATACTTCAAATATTACTTTATGTTTAAAATGTAGGCATTAAATATCTCACCTAATTTCTTCAATGGAAGACAAATATTTGATTAAATACAAATCTATGTAATTTAAAGTATGAAATTCAGGGTTTCAAATGAAAGCACAAAGTGTAATAAAATACCTTTAAGATGTAATGTGAAGTCAACGTCTGATAAGCAATTACTGATTTTTTTTAATGTTTTGTTTTTTGAAAATAATGGTTGTTGTTAAACTAGGAACAGAATGAAATTTTCTAACAAGTCTGCAAGTCACAGTGATTTTTTTATCTTGTAATACAAAATTTCATCATTTAACTTTTAGCTATTTATACTTATAGATAAATGTACTTCTGTAGGTAATATAAATATACATTCTATCAGATTCCTTCTGAATTATCAAATCTCCACTCAGAAAAAATAGAGAAAAGAATAAGAAAAAGAAATTGTGATTGATCATTAAATTCATATATTTCCCTTCATCCACTTTGTTATTTGGGCTCTTAAAAATAAATAAATCAATTGAAACCAACTATATTCCAATTGAGGTTTACAAAATTTTCTCTTTAAAATTTTTCATTTATTTATTTTTTTACATATACATTTATATTATTACACATATAAACAATAAACTACAAACAGCAAGAAGGACCACGAAACAATCAGGAATTATATAAATGTTACATATGTAGTGTTTTGGCTATTTATATTTGGCAGCCTTGAAGAAAACATCTTTCATATCCTGGTGCATCAAAATTCTGAATATAAATCAATATATATCTTATCTTGTCACTATCAATTTAAAACATCTATCTAGATCTGAAAACATCTTAACCCATAAACAACTAAGCTTAATTGTTAAACTAAACTATCTGTTCTGCAACCCCATCAGAGACTTGAGAAGGAATAAAATTAATTACCTTAGAATACAAGAGGTGCAGGTCAGCAACATCCCAAATGAGAGGATGACAGAGACAGTTTGCTGCCTGCACTGTCACCCAAAACTCTCTATAATGTTGGAGCATCCTCTTCAGCCTTATGGCCCAATATATTTGTAAGGCAGGAACTATTAAGGACTACTATATTACGATACAGAAGACTGATGCACAAACCAAGGACCATGTATGATGTGTACCTAGACCCTCTGCTCAGATGTAGTAGATAGTCAGAGCAGTCTCTTTGTGGGTCTCGATAGAAACTATAGCAAATACAAATAGCCCAAACTCTATGAAGGTAACATTAATATAATTCCTGATTGTTTTACGTTTCTTCTTGTTCTATGAGTTCTTTTTTATATATGTATAATAACATAAATGTATATGTAAAAATAAAAATAATTAAAAAAGTAAAATTTTAAAAACACTAACTTTTAAGTGAAGAAAATATTCCAATAGTAAAGCAAAATATAGTTTTTATTAAATTTTTACATTTCAAATAATTTTAAAAGATTACTAAAATATATAATGAAGATTTAGTACTTCTTTTGAGCTGGTATTAAGTCTAAATAGATAGCTATTGGTGGTCACCAAAATCTAGGTACCACTATTGAATCTCTAGGGATATGTTGACATGCTAATCATTGTTTCAATTTATAGGACAATTGATTATTCCCCTTTGGCAGCTTGAATATTATTTTCTGGTGCTACAAAACTAGACTTTGAATAAGGTGGCTTGCAGTATTAATATGGGTTCTCTGAAGTAAGATACTTTATCTGTGTGAAATATATATCTACATATCTATATCTGTCTCTGTAACTATATCTACATGACTTATTGGAATAACTTATAGGCTGTAGTCCAACTAATC
This sequence comes from Acomys percivali, assembly GCA_907169655.1. Classification (NCBI taxonomy): domain Eukaryota; kingdom Metazoa; phylum Chordata; class Mammalia; order Rodentia; family Muridae; genus Acomys; species Acomys percivali. The sequence goes on from OU015745.1 coordinate 118,516,660, forward strand.
CAATATGTTTGTCTCTGAATGGAAAATCCAAAAATCTAATTGTTGTTCAGTCCATAGGACTGGGTATCTCAGCTGGTCTTCAGTATATTCTGGAATCCCAAAGAATTAGGCTTCAATGCCAGTGATTGGATGGATGTGTTAGTAAGGCAAGGACAAGGAGGCAATGAGCAAAAGCATCCTTCTTCTGTGTCCTTATATAAATTCTATCAGTAGTCATGTGCCCTCCATTTATAGATTGTAGTTCATTATAGATATAAGAAAGTTGACAATTAATAATAGCCACCACAGATGTGTTTTAGCATAAGCTCAAATAGTCTTAAGTCCTGAGGCCTCAGTTTCCATTGTCTTCAGCAATAGGCACTCACTTTCAACTTTTAAAAGGTAAGGAAGGACAACACCAATAGAGTATATTGTTTTCAAAGTCACTTGGACTACCCTGACTAAATCTGTGATATTATTAGAAAGATAGATATGAGATTAAAATTAAATTACCTTTTATAATGAGTAAAACAAATTTAAACCAGGGCCTCATATTTCATCAAAAATAAATTTGACATACTGTAACTATTAATAATCACAGATAAAAGTCCAGCATTCCATCTGTATATCTGGAATTGCCTAAAACATCTCTATATAGATTAAGTCAGAAGAAATGATGAAATGGTTTATAAACTACTAAAATATCACAAATCAAATGTCAATTTTCTGTATGTATTTACCAAGTTTTGCATCAGTAAATCAGCATATTCATAATTTGTGAAATGGTCTTAAGGTACGCTGTCATTCTACTTTTGACAAAGATGAACTGACATGAAAATAAGTTATTCCATAATAGATGCCATTTACAAACCTTTTACTTGCTTGTTGAGCAGAAACTCAATTGTCCAGGAAGAGGACTTGGAAGTTCCCATTTGGCCCTCTATGCCAGGCAAACCCTTCTGGTCTTGAAAGACTGCCATTCAGTTTCTTACACTTCTTTGACACCAGTGACTACAGACAAAATGATGATAACCTCTGGTTCTAAAGCTCCAAAGGAAGGAGGCAACCTCTTTTTTACCCATTCTTTCTTTCAAAGAGTAGATTTGATGAAGAGGTCAGGAGGAGGAGGAAGGACCGTGCAGAGCATCCACAGGAGGTACACACAGTCCTGTCAATAAACTGTAGTGCGTAGTATCCATCACACAGTAGCCCAATGAATCTTCACCAGTGCTAGTCCCTACAAAGCAGGCAGAACTACTTCATGAATGGACTACTGAAGACCCATAACCAAGGCAGAAATAGAGCAAGGGCACCACACAACAGCATGAAGGAAATACTTGAAAATTTATGTGTATTTTAAAGCATTTCATCCTCACAAAAATATTTGAGTTTTAGTTGTTTAAATTATTTGATGAAAACATAAGAATAAATAGGAATAAATATAATTTCTTAAAAAAAAAAAACCACTGCTGTCAGAATCATGTGGCTGTGGAAATGAAGCCAAGAGCAACCAAATTACATATTGACTTAATACAGGTATTTCAGAATTCTCAGTAACAGACAAATGTAAAAGTTGCCTTTTGTTATATCTCTACACAACCATGTTCTTTATTTCTCTAAAATTCAAGTAAAGATATAAAAATGATATTTTCTCATGAGCACTGTTCATATTTTGCTTCCATGAAATAGGTTAGCATTACCCAAACAAATTGTAAAAAATATTATCTCATTGTTTTAATAAGAATTGATACTACAATAAACTTTATGGATGGCAAGATAAATCAGCTTGCAGTTTTTAAGGGAAAAGAAGTAGAAAGCCCAAGATAATACAAAAATGTTAACTAACAGGATGAAGAGTGGGAAATGATAGGAGTAATAACTAGGGAGAAAAATTGTAAGATTGAATTGCTTTCCAGAGTCCATTCAGATTCCTAAAGTAATTGTTTTCAAGGTAACCTTTGGGAAACACTGTCCTAGTAATGTCTTCAGTGTCCTCAGTGACTACACTGGCTGTGGCTGAGAAGGAAATTTTACCACTGGATGCTTTGGGTCAATTAGATTTTATAAGTTATTATCTTATTACCCCCAAATGTCTCAATTCTTCTAACACCACTACCTCTTTTATCTCTTCTACCACCTATTTCTATCAGATAAATCTTTTTCTCCCTTATTTCAGTACAAAGATCTCCAGAATTTACTGTGTAACATATTCCCAATGCCCCAGTCAGAACTTAGTAAAGAAGAGCAATTGTCTTCACACACTCTGATGTGATTGTTCTCTCTGTGAAGTCTCAAATTGTATTAGACTTTGTTGCTGTATAACATTAGCTTGTAATGTATGATGTGTTAACACATGCTGTACTAAAATATAGAATTTTCGGGCATGGAAGTTTTTAGCTAAATCATTTATATAGGTGTGTAAGTCTATTTGTATTTCTTTGCACTTTTAATTGTAACAGTTGAGATTTTTTAACTTGTACAAAAAGGATTTTAAGAAATAAAGCTCTTCATGTATGCAAGATATTTTTCCTTAAGTAAATGAGGTAATTATTACACTGTCCATGTCTTCTTATATAATAAAATGAATATATTAAGTGCTTAATAATTTATCATACTCAGTTTTCTGCACATTTGCATTTCCTCTATTTTACTTAAAGCTATAAATACTAAATACTATGAGAAAAATACTAAACCTAATCTTACTATTTACTCAGAAATCTGAAAATGTATTTATTATTGTTTTATAATTATTGATATTCTCAAACAAATTATATCTGTTGGCTTACACGATTCATTAATTTTTTCAAAGGAAATATATCATATTGTTCAGCATTCTCACCCTGGATTCAATCCTAAACATTAAAGAAAACTTATGACTTACTGTGTAACACATGTGTGGTGTGGAGAGATCAAGTGTATGCAAATGAGTGCAGGTTCCTGCAACAGGAGAAGGTATCAAATCCCATAAAGCGATACTACAGACTGTTGTCTGTTCATCCTACCAGATCTGCACTAGGGTTTCTCAGAAGATCAGTAAACACATCTAATCACTTAATAATCTCTTTACCAACAAGAAAGATGCATGAATACCATAGGACTACTTACTGAAATATTACTCATATATTATATTACTAAACTTTGTCCTGGCAGTTGTAAGATGTCTTTATTTTTATTTTTCAATGATCCACATAAAGTTACTGCTGTATTTCTAATCTCATTGTTTTTGTTAAAGCGGGAATCTGGAGATAGAAAAGTTATCTTTTTTTATTGAGACTTTTATAAGTTGGAAATTGAAGTGTCTACCAAGTATATTCTCTTCTAATTCTTGGGCTTAGGAAATAGAGCCCACCATTCTCATTAATTAATAGCAAATTGTATTTCCTCGCACTGGGATGGTAGAAGCTGCTACTTTCTTATTGGCTTTCAGCTAACAATTATACTCAAGGACTAAACTCAGGTTCCAGAGACTTACCGAAGGGTCTCTCTATAACATGACATGCAAATACTGAAGACTTTTAAAAAGTTTTATATATACTTGCTCTCCATATCTATAAATTATGGACCTTCCTCAAGCAGTTTTAGTCACTATCCAAGCCCATCAAATAACAAGTAAGCGAATTATTGAAATGTACCTATCAGGTCCGGAAATATGAATACAAAGTTAGGAGTCTGTCTTCTACCTTTATATCTTAATAAGAGTGATAAGTCATATTTTATCTTAGTTTTTGTATTTACTTTCCCTCAGGTGATTATTCATAAGCTTAGTGTTTGAGAAACAGGT
>OU015745.1:118528560-118555233 GCA_907169655.1 Acomys percivali
ATAAAACACCAACCAGTCAATGCTGAACAATACAGAGAGTAGGGTAGGACATTTGCAACCAGCAAGAGGCAGAGAAAAGAAAGTTGAGGAAATAGAGCCAGGAGGAGAGGACCAAGAAGCATCAGGAGGAATGAGTTGGATTTAGGAGATGATTAAAAAACACGCATGGTGGAAAATCTGAATGGGAGAAGCTATACTAGTTTCGAAGTTTAGGATGGAGTAATTATTGCTCAGTATTGTTCTTCAGGCTAATTAAATACATTGCAGTCTCAATGTTTGGTGATTTGGAGAACCAGTTGTGTAAAGAGTTACTGAATTATTAATAATATGAATCAATATTAATTATTAATATTAGTTCTAAGTGTATGTTTCATATTGAATACATTATTCTTCATCTTTTCTTCTTTGGTTTGTCCCAAGAACTCATTCTCAACTTCATGAGCTGTTAAAGCCTTTTTGCTCTACTCAAATTGCACCTTGAAAAGCCCATCCATCTGCTTTACTCCTTTGGTGATACTCTTATTCACTAGATAATTCTATCATAATGGACATAAATAACTGCCTCTTAGCTCAGCCTTTTCCCTTCTCCAATCTGTCAAATACAATGTGGAAGTTAATCTTCTTAAAATATGGTGCTGATCATGTCATTTCTTTGTCATTGATAAAGGTCTATATCTAATCAAACATATAGAAATTTCTTTGTCTTTCACTTTATTAGCATAGATTATTTTATAGACTTTACTCATGAGACATATACACTAAGAATCTCTGGTTCTCTATCATGAAGGGAGAAAAACATTGTGTTTTTAACATTATGTAATGTTCTAAAAGAGAAAGACACATGCAGGATAGCCTTATCTTTTAGGGGGGAACACAAAATTTATACACAAAAATAATTATATAGTCTTTCTCAGAAGACTAGAACATAAAATATGTTTGTGTTAGAATTGTGATTCTGTAATTGGGATATAACTACAAATTACTAACTCCTCATATATATTTAGTAATTCCCTTCTTATACAAACATGTTTCTTGGTTGCCTAGAGTTTTATAGTAGGCAATGCCTCTTTTAAAATGAAAGAAGTATTTTATCACTGAATCTCTGTGAAATTCTTTCTTATTTTTATGTCATTTTGTAAACTTCGCAATGGCAGTGGGTCTGCTTTATATTCTCTGACTTTATAAAACCCCTTGAGGTCTCAGTACAATGCTTCATATTTAATGAACATTCAGTAAAATAAATGTAGAATAATTTTAAGACATGTAAAACGAGGTCTCTTTCTGGTTTAAATTTGCATATGTTTGATTGCAAAGAGTGTAAGTGTTTGCGTTTTTTATTCTCCACATGTGGTATTTCTTCTGGAACAAAAAAACTACTCTCTCTCTCTCTCTTTGTATATATATATATATATATATATATATATATATATATATATATATATATATATATATATATATATATCTTCTATATACACATATATCAGATATGATTGAAGATGAAATGACACGCATAGATTCCTATGAGGAAGCCTATGTCAGCAGCTCATGGTGTGATTTTGAAATATGCTAGATACTTTAAAAGCTGAGGCCTATCTAGACTGCTAGATATTTATACTTTTGCTTATATTCTCTCTCTCTCTCTCTCTCTCTCTCTCTCTCACTCTCTCTCTCACACACACACACATACACACACACACACACACATGTGTGTGTGCTGTATTTCTCCTTTTCTCCTTTCTTGCACACCTTGAGATTAGAACCATCTGTCAAACTTTCTACCTTCATGATTCTTCATCACAGTTCTAGAACAATGGAGTCATGTACTGTAAATAAAAAAAATATATATATATATATGTATGTATATATCAGATATGTATGTTTCAGAATTAAACTTTCCTATTTTTCAGCGATTATTTCTGCCAAAGTTGGTTTTTTTTTCAGCTTACCTTGCAGCCTCCTCCTTTGTCCCCTCCTAGTATCACCCACAAAGTAATTATTAAGTCTCTCTCAGAAGACTAGAACATAATACATGTTTGGGTTAGAATTGTGATTCTGTTACTTGGGATATTACAACCCCTCCCCCCCATCCCCTTCCAGCTATTCTCAAAAGGAGCGAGTCCTCCTCCCCTCCCATCTGACTCCAGCCTACCAAGTGTCTTCCTCTGTAGTGTGGCAAGGTCACCCCATCAAATGGAAGTGATCAATAAGTAGGCAATAGAGTCCATGTAAGAGACAGCCCCTGTGCCTCATATCAGGGGACCCACATGAAAACTGAGCTGCTTATTAAATACATCTGATCAGGAGGAGGTCTAAGTCCTCTTCAAATATACTTCTCCAAATGAAAAAATTTTGTCATTCCTCATAGACAATGCTATATTAATTTTAAATACAATTACCTTGCAAGTAGGTTAATATTTATTTTGAAAAGCAAGTCTTCTAATAATTTGAATGACGTTAAAAATATTCTAGGTGCTACTATAACATAGTTAGATTTACAGCAAATGTCAAGTTTAGAACTCAAAGGCAAATAGATAATCATTTAACATGCATATTCATGAACAAATACTGAATATCTTGGTAGGAGGATTGACTCATCATCCACTCAAAATAGCTCAAGGCAGATATGGCATTTCTCCAAGATATTTTCTTGTAGATGAGAGAAAATATTGAGTAGAGACTAGAGATCTAATTTCTTTTTAATTTATCCCCTCTCATGAAGGCAAATCAATGATTCTTACATTTAGCAAGAATCTCTTGTAAGATTCCCTAATCATATGTAACTTGGGAAGATTTAGAATTGTTTATAATGGAGATGTAAAATATAGTGAAGCACTACAAACCTTATAGTCCTGAGATGTTAATTATCTTAAAACATACCTCTATTCTCATTAACTTGTTCTTATAAGATTAACATTTAGAAAATAATTTATAATAATTACCATTGAAGATAAACTACATAATAAGGTTGAAAATCATCTTTTTATAGTAAAAATGTTGTTAAGGAATTGTGCAATTAGTATTAAATAGACTAATAGAATTATAAGAAAAATTCTGAATATATATGTAACTATCTTCTTACATAAAAAATTAGCACTCTTATCATTGATTCATACATCTCCCATTAAATAAATAAAAAAGAAAATCAATATCCATCTATAAAACAGGTCTACCAAGTTAATATTTCGAAGAAGATGTGTAAACAACCCAGATGTAACAATTATCCACAAAATGTTGTAAAAAATGTTGGGAAAAGGCCATGTCAAAGATTCTATGATATATCAAATATTCTTTTAAGTTCTACAATTTTTCAAAAGCTTACCTTTTCTTCAAACCAAAGGTAATATTAGCAATTCAACAATATTATATTTTATTTTTTAATAATATAATAATAATAATTAATTATTTGTTTATAATTTATTCACATTACATCTAAATTGTAGTCCTCTCACTCTCATCTTCCTCTTTTCATCCTCACTCTCTTTTCTTCCCTACTCCCCTTCCTTAGACCTCTGCCAGATAGGGTCCTCGTCCCCCACCTTCTGACCACAGCCTAGCAGGTCTCAGCTGGAGAGTCTGCATCCCCTTCCTCTGTGTCCATGCAGGGCCTCTCCACCAATGTGTAGTGATCACATCGCGGGCACCACAATATTCTAATTTTTACAAATGACGTATTCTATCAATTCCTTCACTGATTCTATTGCTTCTGGCAAACTTTCTTTTACAGCTGAAATACAACACCTCACCAAGAGTAACAGTGATTTTAAGCACCCCTTCACTTCAGTTTCCTTTTTACTGTTCACAGAAGTATTGTCATTTTTGGTTGTTCCAAGTCAGGAGGTCATTTGACTATCTGGGGCCAATCATCTGTGACAGAAAGTGACATGTGTTCCATCTAAGCCAGAAAATTTGATTGCCACTGAGAAACTCTCTGGAATTCTCTCTACCTGCTGTTTTGCCGAGATAACAGAAGCATGTGTCAAGATGGAAACTCTGAAGGATGGAAACATCTGGAATCACTGAGCCATAGTATAGAGGAGAGCTGCCCTGGAGAGTGTCTCAGACATCTGGTGACTCTTTGATCAAGCATATTTACTGATTGTCAGTGACGATTCTGAAGTTTAGTATGGCTGCATAACCTAGTCCATCTTAAGTAATCTATCTAATCATCATCTTTGAATTATAGGAAAATTGACTATTACAATACAGCCATTTTGATGTTCTTTCAATATTTTTATTTCCATACACAAAAATAGTAGGATAAAGTAATTTTCTGTTAACACAAAGCTGATTTCACAATCCCTGTACCACAGAGCAGTCCACATCCTTCTGTGGTTGTTAATATTGTCTTGAGCATCTGTAAATTCATCAAACTAATTCCCAATGAAAGTCAGGAGACAGTGGAGCAAGAAGTAGAAGAGCCTTCTGTCACAGGTAGAATTTACTCCTAACATTAAAGTGGGACTTCTGCTACAAATACCTTCTGCAAAAGACAATGACATCTTTCCTCCATCCATATTTATGTATCTGTGTTTTTCCTCACTTACATCTTCCTTAAATTATGCCTGCTTCTGTGATATGTCTCTCATATTAAGTATAAAACCAGACTCTCTACATTTCTTTTCAAACACTGAACCACAATTAACAGAATAGTTAAAGTAATACTGTTTATGTAAAAATATAACAGCTATTTTAAATATTTATAATATACAAATTATATAATAAATCATATTAGTGCCAACTTTTATGCTTTTCAATTTTGAATTGGTCAATCTAGTTTCCATGTTCTATAAAGGTGTCTAGACATGTGATGTTTGAATGTACCTCTAATTTTTGACACTACATGAAATGTCTTGTGTCATTTACTTTATAATCTGGTTTGGTTTTCTATTTTTTCATGTGATAAAACTTTCTGGACTCCATATAATTTACAACTCGAGACAATTTCATTAACGTCTACTAACATTTTATATGAATTTTAAATGTATGCTTACATTGTAATTCCTGTCTCCCAGTAACCTATAAATACTTTAATATTTTTGCCAATTTTCCTTTACTTCTTCCAATGTATTCCTTTTGATCCAATACTGTAAGAAATAAAATTGGATATACAAAGTAACAGATATACAGTAAATGAACAGTAAAGCTATGATGAGAAAATTTAGCTGGAATACATATCCAATTCACATACATCATAACTACATGCACATGCATGTATCATGTAAAATATTATATCATAATACTTTTTCAACTTGAGCTTGATTTAAAAGTCAAATGTCAATCTTACCAGGATATTAAATCAAGAAATGTCATCATTACACACATTCAATAACTATAAATACCTCATAAAGCATATAAAACATTGTGGGCACTACTAAAGTAATAGACCAAGTAGAAAACTAGAAAAAATATTCATCCTCTGAACAATAAGTAAATTAAATTTATATAGTCATATAACACTTTGCAATGTGCCAATGAGGATAAATTGATACCATGCACAATAATATCAATGAAAATTGTGAGTAACACTAAGCTATACAAGAGATTGCTGAATTTGAATGCAATGCACCAAAAACAAAACAACAAACAAACAACTACATAGTCAAAATCAGGTAGGATGTGTGCATCTCTAAGGCAGTAATTTCCAATGAAGAGTGTAAAAGTGACTTCTATGTGCAAGCTTTATTCTACTAAACGTTATTTCGGAGTGTATCTGTGAGGATACTCTAGTGGATTTTGAACTGCAGTATATTTTCACTTGAATTTCTGGATGCAATTAAATGTTCATATCAAATAGTGATGAAGGTCAGCTAATTGAACAAGGAGTTGTTACTAACTGAAAGGTAATGGAAGCTTGGATTTTTAACAATATATTCTATTTATGGCTCCTCTGCCCCATCTCCTCCCATACCCTTGGTATTCTTCCCCATTATACAACTCCACACAGTTTTCTTTCTCTTTAAAAACCAAAGATGCAAATGAAAATAAGCGAACAAACCATAATTTGAAAACAGTGATAGCAAAATGGACAAGAAATGCATACACACACACCTCATAAAAACACAAAATGCAAAACTATATTATAGATACAAAAGGTTAGTAAGAAAAATTGTCCTAACAAACCAAATAAGAAAAATAAATACAAAAATGTTTTGTCTCAGACAAGAATCTTTTTCCAAATATTTTTTATTTTTTACATATACATTTATATTATTACACATATAAACAATAAAATGTCTATAGCATGAAGACAGACACAATCAAGAATTATATAAATGTTACACTCTTAGTGTTTTAGCTATTTATATTTGACAACATTGAAGAAAACATCTTTCCTATCTTGGTGTATCTAAAATTCTGAAAGTAAATCAATTCCCACTACATCTTGTCATTATCAACTTAAAACATCTATCTAGATCTAAAAACATCTTAACCCCTAAACAACTAAGCTTCGTTGTAAAACTAAGCTACCTGGTCTTCAACTCTATCATAGACTTGAGCAGGAATAAACTTGGTTACCTGAGTATCCAGACTAGAATCTTAACCATAGATTTTGTCTCTAAAATCCATCTTACTGACACCAGTATTTTTCTGGATCTCTAGATAAATGATTGAAAATACTGTGACCTCTCAGAAGTCATTGCACATGAATACTTTTAGTTCACTAAAGATATAATTTAGGAATAGTTAAATTTTACAGTGACTTGTTAATGTGTGTCTCTTTAACACGTTACATTGAAATAAACAAAAATGGTTGTACTTTTGACATATCGCACGATTAAGGCACTTGTGAATATGCTGACATAGATAAGAATGAGGATCTCAAAGTAAACTTGAGTTTTACAGATATTCCTGAGTTACAGACAATTAACGGCAAAATTATTGTTGCTATGCTTGTTTATAAAATCATAGTCATAGTCATTTTATCCTTCAGAGTTTAAAACTTCCAGTAAGTAACTGGACCAATAAAAGAACGTGATAATTAGAAGCATAAAATACATACTTTTTAAACACATACTCTTGTTGCAGATATGTTCCAGGGCAATCTTCACCCTAGAGAAATACCTTTGTCAAAATTAAATACTGTTTAAAAATCTGAAAACTTTACTTTTGAGTTTGGTATAGATAACCAATTTTTTAAAAAAATGTGAGATGGAAAAGAAGATTCACTTAGACATCTGGCCTAAGCAACATGACCAAGCACATCTACTGAGGCTCCAGCTGTCATCAAGTTCATCTAAAACTGTGGCCACAAGCCTAGATACCTTCGTAGTTGTATGTGCCACGAAGTATCTGATTAATTTGTGAACAGACAGAAGGAAATATGACTGTGGTATTTATGATGCTGTGTGTGTGTGTTTGTGTGTGTGTGTGTGTGTGTGTGTGTGTGTGTGTGTGTGTGTGTGTGTAAAAGGAATGTTTTTTCCATGGCTATAAGGATAGATGAAGATAAAATAGGACCAAAATTTTATATGCATCAAATTGAAACAATTGTATATAAATTACAAAAGCAGTATATTCATTTCAATGTCATTGAAATCTCTGAAGGAAAGCAGAGGTGTTTAATTGCTCCTTGGTGTCAAGGGCTACATCTTTATGTACTCATTAACTGACACATAATACACACTGCTTACTGGAAAAAATTGAATAAAGAAAACGAATAACTGGTTTTCTATCACATTTTGTACAATGCCACATATAATTGTTAGACACTTGAGACATTCTTTGAATACTGAGAGATATGCAGATTCTGAAGAGGTATACGATGAGGAATTTATTCTTGTTATGTAGTATTACATTACTTAAGAATTTCAAAGCAAATTTAATTTGATTACAGTTTTCACTTGGAAAATGAGAGACAAATGGTGGAAGCTAATGACTTCAGAATTTCCATTTGGAACTGTAATAAATATAAAGAAACTTCTGGGATTGTGGGATTCTATTAAATGTTTCATGAAGGAAACTTTGGTTTTGGCATTGTAGAATCTTGCAGTTCTACCATTGGAAATTTTGAAGTAAAAATTATGCTGAGAAACCCACTTGTTCCAATGCCACTTTCAATAGTTTTATTTGCATTAAATCTCCTAAGGTCCTAGGCTAATATTGTATCGTTTTTCTGCTTTTTGGTATTTAACCTAAAAGTCACATGTGTCTGAGGAATCAGAGGCAACATGTTGAGTGTAGTGTGAATACTAACACATTCTAGTGAAAATATGAATCTGTTTCTGAATTTTTGTAGGTTTGCACCAGCAAACCTACAAAAATATCTTTTAGAATTTATCAAATAATGAGGTTTTAAAGAAAATAACTTTCAGATTTTTCTAGCTATAGCACATTTGATTATCTTCCCAAAGGAATTATTATGCTAAAGGTAAACAGGTATTCTGAATGTTATTCTTATTTTATCTAGTAGAGATCTCCGTCTTTCTAATAGACTCCTTGCCGTTCTATAACTCTTTATCAGTGAAATCTGCTTGTAGAAGGCCCAACTAAATCCAGAGGAAAATCAAAAGTCTTCATATTTATTTATTCTTTTATTCAGCTGGTAAATTGATCCCATTCATGTGACATTTCTATAAACAAAGAATTGCAAAGAGTCCTGCTTAAAAGATCAAATTATATTTGGAATGAGAAAGACGATTAATTGTTGTCTATTTTTGACAGGCTTATCTAACTCAGAAGAAAGTAGGAAAAATAACATGTTGTCTAAAAGTAGAATCAGCCATTGCACTGATTTGGCCAGTCAAGGACATAGCTATACTAGCCAATCATCAATTTTTTCCACATTGTAATGCAGCTTGACTTATAAACATGTGAATCCCAAAGTTCCTTATGCATATTTTAACTCCTTAGAATAGAAAAGGATATTATATTTAAAAGGGGAAATTCTATGACAAATACATGTTTAATATTCCCATCTGAAAAATTATTTGAGTGTATTTTCCCCCATGTTAAAGTTCTTTCAATATTATACCAAGATTTAGACAAAAGAGCTAGATCTAAATAATGCTTATTATTTGCTATAATATCCAAACCCACTATACTGCATTTTATATATTACATGTTTTATTACCCATGATGATTAGTATTAGTTGCAATATTGACAAAATTTAGAATAATCTGCAATGGATTTCTTGTCATTCCTAGAAGAGTATGTTGATTGCATTTATTTTGATTGGCATAATTTCCAACTGTGGGTGTCTCCTTTCTCTGACTGTAATCCCAACCTACAGAAGAAGAGAAAGGGAGCTAAGTAGTAACACACATTCATCTTTCTGTTTCTTGAAAGTGTGTGTCCTGTGACTAGCACTTCAAGCTCTTCCTGATCTGAATTTCCTGCCACAATGAACTGTACCATAAACATTGAACCACCTGCTCAAATGGACTATTTTCTCCTTTAGCTACCTTTGTCATAATATTTTATTATAACAACAGGAAAAGAGACCAAAACATTATCAGTAACCTAGGAGCAAATACGGGGAAAAAATTAGTGTTTACAAGACTCCACTATAGTGTCTTCTCAATTAGAGTTACATTTTTCTAACTTTATTCTTTTTCTTGTGACCAAACATGCATGAGTTAGAAAAAGTGTGTGCTTATTGAGTTATATCATAGAGAAACAAGACCCCCATCAAGTTGATGCTTATCTTGGGATGACAATTATATTGATGATTTGTTTCCAAATAGTTCTTTTCTCAAAACTTAGTAACAAGTGTTTAAAAACAGGACAGAGAAACTGAATCAGATTTAGCTTCAATGTGAAACAAAACTTGGAGAATATTAAACCTGAAACTAGGCAAACAACTGTCGTAAATCCTATGATGGAATGCTCCTTGCAAAGTTAGAGGAGTGTAATATGAATGCATCCTGCAATGTGAATTTATCTTCCGGACTGATGGTATGTAAAAGCAGCTTTACATAAAACAGCACCTACACTGTGATTGTATGTGTATGATGATTTAGAATGAGCCACCTTAGTACAGAATGATAGAAGGCCAATGAGCAATTATATCTGGAAGAGAAAATGGTGACTCCTACATCTTGATGGGCATGTGAATTACTCAAGTGTATGCATTTGTCAAAAATCACACTGTACATTTAAAATCATTTATGCATTTCAATGGATAAAAATTATACCTCTGTTTAAAAAGTTCCTCCCAAACCATATATTGAATGTCCCTAGAATAGCATTTAAACATTTCACTTTTAATAATAGCCATTTTGTGTAGTACCTAAAATGTTGAATTATTGGGATTATGTGCAATTTTAACTTTAATGTGCTATAATAGCCCTAACTCTAAAAATTATCTGTGTGAGTAGCTTATATATTTTATTTCAAATTAATATTCATTATATATATATATATATATATATATATATATATATATATATTCTAAAGTGCTCCACTACCAGGCTAAAAGATAAAACAAATAGGAATGCCCATATACATACACAATTATTTATCCTTGAATAATCATTTCAGATTAGTCTATTGAGATATTTCTGTATTTTGCAAATCTCCTATCTTTGATTTTTATAACATTCAGTTTTTTCATGGCAATAAAAAAACAAACTCTTAGAAATAATTTTGAAAATGTAACTGATATTCCATAAAAGTAATAAAGAATTTAAGTAAATACACTATTAACAATTTTACATGTGCATATATGAATGTGTATAATTACAAAATTAGAGTGGCCCCCATGCATTTTGAGAAAGGAACTAATTTATAGGTCAAAGGGAAGATATGCTATATATGCTATCTGCAAAAAAAGTGAATTTGTCTCATGCTAGATCATATAAGTTCCAGATACACTCACAGCCTCCTGAAATAAAACTTAAGTTGCCTTATATTTTGTACTAAACCAATGGTTCTAAACTTCTGGGTCCCGACCTCTCTGTAGGTAAAACAACCCCTTTATACGGGTCACATATCAGACACCCTGAATATCAGCTATTTGCATTATGATTCATAACATTAACAAAATTACAATTATGAAGTGGCAGTGAAAATAATTTTATGGATGAGGGTCACTCCAACAAGAGGAATTGTACTAAAGGTCTCAGCATCAAAAAGGTTAAGAACCATCATGCTAAAACAAAGAAAGATGCAACATTCTGGGAATGAAGTAAAGAATTCATAATTTTCACAGGAAACAAGAAAGTGTAGGTGAAGAAAGTATGAGAATTCTATATATTAGATGGATAGAAGTAAAAATATTATGTTTCGGTAATGAAAACTTAACTGGGTTCTTACACTGCTAAGTATTTGTATGGATTTCAATATGTCTATGAACTGCATACCCTGTGCTACAGTTACAACTGAAAAACTCATTTGACTTCTCTGATAATAGATTATGCCTTAGTTATGACATTCTCAAGACTAAGAACAACCAAGAGGAAGCATCTTTCATCAAAAACCACACCACAAATGTGTACCATGAAGAACCATGTCAATGCAAATTGATCAAAGTAGTAAGATGATATTTAAAACTTATGGAGCGCAGACACTTAGGCCAGTTAATCCATTTTACAAAGCATCACGATAGGGAATAAAGGGCATTAGGCAATCCCAAAAGTATAACAGAAAACAACATGAAGAATGAACCACAATGTAAACCACAGAAGGCGCGTCAATTAACAGTAACATATCAACACTGTCTTATCAGTTTTAACAAACGCACCATGTTAATGCAAGATATTAATTAACAAGAGAAATGGGAATGGATAGGATGGAGAAGATATGTGATAACTATAGTACCTGTTTAAGTTCCTGTAGCATTAGAACAGGTCTAAAATTGGTGAGGTAATTAATAAAACTATTATATTCTTAGGATAAATTGGCAGCCAATACATTTGGCAGCCAAATGTAATATTTAATTAAATATTTAATGTGAAAATAAGTGTCAAAGGCTTGACCGTGTGTGTGTGTGTGTGTGTGTGTGTGTGTGTGTGTGTGTGAATAAAACTGTGCACACAGTACATTGTGTTAAGAATGCAAGAAACAAATGATCCTTGAAATATTATGGATGGGTGGATTCCTATGTTTTCTTAATGTGAAACCAACTTGTTATAAAGACTTATGAGATAAAAATGACATAACACGAATGACTGGATAGTGAGAATATGGAACGGTTCATATTTTAATTACTTCTAATTTTATTTAGTTTGGACACTGTCTCTTGCCTCTGGGGGAAGCAAGGCAAAACAAAGTGTGGAAATGGGTTTGGTATTTACAATTACTTTTGAAACATTCAAGCTAGGGAGATATCTCAGTCCTTACATTGCTTATAGGACATGGATGAGGTACTGGTCCACAACACCCAAGTATGTACTGAAACAGCAAGGGGCATCTGCAACTTTAGAGTGGACGTGAAGGAGACAGGGTGACCGAGAGCCTCATTTCTCAGCAGTCTAGCCATATCAGTGGATGCCAGGTCTCCTGAGATATTTTTTTCTCAAAATATTAGAACTAAAAGCTATTCCTGTGTGTATAGACTTTGTGTCTCTGTGTCCACATTGTAACATGCTTTTTCTTGGCTTATTTTCTTCTTTTGTCCTATTCAAATTTGGAGTTTTTGTTTTGTTTTATCTTATTCAGTATCATTCTTTAGATGACTGGTGTTTTAATAAGAAGAGACAGAAAGAGTGTGGATTCTGAAGGGAGAAAATGTAAGGAGAACCTCAAGAGAGATGGTGGAAGGGAACCTGCCATAGAACATAGTCCATAAAAAACTATTTTAAATAAAAGAAAGGAAAAGGTAAGATGGAGATTAAGTGAAGAAGACACTTATTTCTGGCCAGAATATGTCCATGAGCATTGCACACACACATACATACACACACACACACACACGTATATATGTATATATATATATACATATATGTATATATGTATTAACAGAAAGGTGGAGAGGGGAGAGAGAGAGAGAGAGAGAGAGAGAGAGAGAGAGAGAGAGAGAGAGAGAGAGAGAGAGAGAGAGAATAAGAGGGGTCTGTGGCTATATCCATTATGTTTATATTAATAAGGAAAGCAATAGCATTCGTGGAATATTCGGTTAGTTGGTGTTTTTTAACACCAGTTTAAATCACCAAATATTCTAAAATTTGCTATTAGAGAAATGAGCAGACATGTACAGACCATAAATCTACAACCAGAAATGCGGTGAAATATAAGGAAAGGAGAGAGGTGAAGCAATCCTGTAGGACTTCTCTCCAATTCAGTGTTCTCTGAGAATGCGGCACTTGGCTGATGACTGACTGTGTCCTGAGCATGGGCCTGAGGGATAATCACACTTCTTAGTAAATAGGGGTATCGTGGAAAATGCTAGTTTTGAGAACTGTTATAATCTTAGATCTAAGAAGCTTGCTTTGAGTGTTGTTAATATGTAGTGATATAGTTATAAACCTCAAAAATTAAAGCCACACAACCTTAAGGGAGCTTTAGTATTAGGAACATTTAAAATTACAGTTACTGGAAGAAGCATACACCAGGGTTCAGTGCTCTGAAGAGATAAAGGAAGACATGGGTGGGAAGGCAGAAAACAAGTGTACCTCCCGCTGGCTCTAGAGGGGGCACTTGAGCCCTATCAGGTAAAAGGTCATTTGTCCTTTTAACATTTTGATATAATTTCCTCAGTATCCTTTTTTCCCTAAGTATAACTACCTTTGGGAGTAGGGTTCTGAACTTTGTGACTATTCAATTCACTCCCCAAACACAAGGCTTTTCATTGCATTGATTCTATAGTAAGCTTGGTGCCTAAAAGAGACAAGTTTTTAAAATGTTCCCTGACTATGGCCTTACTGGCAGGTACTGTGATTCATGTAGGATGCAAGATTAATAGTAATCTGATCTAATAATCATTAGAGCCATGCACTTGAACTACATATTAGGAGACTAGCTCCTCCTCTTTTCTGTGCTAATTAATGAGAGAAAGAGAGACAGAGAGGCAGAGACATGGACAAAGAAGCAGAGAGAGTTACCTAGCACTAGCAATTGAAATTTCTAGACTAATGGATTCAAGAATGTATAGAATCTTCATTGTAAATTTTTTTGAAGCAGTAAAGTTGTCAGCACTCAGAATTTTAACCACATAACTTAATCCGGGCATCCTAACATGCTGTAAATCTCTCAGTTCCAACCGTTTATGCAAAATTGTATTTCTATTTTATACTTATGCTTATTATTTTGTCCTCTGTAATGTTCTAAGATGTATGAAAGAAAGAGAGAAAGAAAAAAAGAGATGTATTAGTTTCTTTATATATTTCAATAGCAACAAATTATTTCTATAAAATTATGCCCAGTTCATAGTGAGGTGTATAGCAAAGGAAAGTGCTTTCTAGGAATGATTATTCATCAGAATTACTTAATTTTTATTCAGGAAATTTTAATATGAGGGAAGCATTTATAATCCAAAAGCAAATGGTGCATAAAATATTTTATGAATCTAGTCCTCACTATGTAATCTAACTCATGGGGAATAATTAAAGCACTAAACAGACTCAAGGTATATATTTATCATTTTTATTGGAACTAAAACAATTAAGACAATTTCAATGAATGGCTTAATTATACACAAGTAATTATGTATCTTTCATAGTTAAAAGAATAAAAACTGAATCTCTATATGGAAAATGATGATCCTTTTCATCTATAATCAAACACCTTAGATCTTATAATGGAATATTTTTTTCTGTGGTACCTTTATTCTGATAAAGTTAAAAAGAACAATTAATTCATACATTCCACTTAGTAAATCAACATGTTTGTAGAATAAAAATATAATATTTTTAAAAATAAGTAGCTCAAACTAAGGCACCAGCCAAGGACAATACAGGTGGTAAACTTTATTTTATTTTATTTTATTTATTTATTTTTTTTTATTTTTTGCAACTCAGCATTTATTCCCAGAGAACCAGCTGCAGGAAAGATATTCTCTTTTTTTTTAAATTTTTTTTTAATTTTTATTAATTTATCCTTGTTACATCTCTATGGTTATCCCATCACTTGTATCCTCCCATTCTCTCCTCCCTCCCATTTTCCCCTTATTCCCCTCCCCTATGACTGTTCCTCAGAGGGATTACCTCCCCCTGTATATGCTCATAGGGTATCAAGTCTCTTCTAGGTGACCTGCTGTCCTTCCTCTGAGTGCCACTAGGTCTCCCCCGCCAGGGGACATAGTCAAATGTGAGGCACCAGAGTACATGAGAAAGTCATATCCCTCTCTCCACTCAAATGTGGAGACTGTCCTGTCCATGGGCTAGATCTGGGTAGGGGTTTAAATTTTACCGCCTGTATTGTCCTTGGCTAGTGCCTTAGTTTGAGCGGGACCCCTTGACCCAAATCTGCCTATCATAATGTTCTACTTGTAGGTTTCTAGGTGATAAACTTTAAACCCCTACCCAGATCTAGCCAATGGGCAGAACATTCTCCACAGTTGAGTGGAGAGCGGGGTATGACTTTCACATGTACTCTGGTGCCTCATATTTGACCATGTCCCCTGGAGGGGGAGACCTGGTGGCACTCAGAGGAAGGACAGCAGGTTCCCAGGAAGAGACTTGATACGCTATGAGCACATACAGAGGGAGGTAATCCCCCTCAGGAACAGTCATAGGGGAGGGGAATAAGGGGAAACTGGGAGGGAGGGAAGAATGGGAGGATACAAGGGATGGGATAATCATTGAAATGTAACAAGAATAAATTAATAAAAAAAATTAAAAACAAACAAACCAAAAAAAATCACTTATTGGCTAGCAACACAGATCAGACAAACAGCAAATGTAATTCTGACAAAATAGACTTCAGGATTGTAGAGGGCTCCCCATCCTGTTTTCCCAATAGGAGAATCGGAGAACAATAAATCCCATGCTAATCTTAGTAGAATTTATTTTATTTGCACTAGAAAGAAATGTACCTTGAGCTTTATTGGTATAAATATAATGTTGGGACTTAGGTTGGAAAAATTGTTGTAAGGAAATTAAAAATTTTAAGATATAGATTTCAATATAATCTTATTTTATGACAAATTAATGAAGAACTTTACTAGTTTCTTTCTTATACATAATTTAAACTCTGCATCAGAATATATACAGAAGGCAAAGAAGAAAAATACAAGCCAATAAGAACAATGAGAAATAGGTTGGAAACAACACATATGCTGAATGTATGGGATTATAGGATGTGTTTAGCTTGGGAAAACAATCAGTGCCACTTGCTAAATAATGGATGCTTCAAGTCAATCATTTAGAGATTAACTGTGGGAGCCTAAAACAAAACAGAGTTGTATCTGATAAAATTGCTGGAAATAATTGAAACATTAGGCATACTAATTATTCTGTAAATGACTTTAACACGCTGGCACTTATAGAAAAATCTATTGTAATCCTTACTCACATAGAAGAAGCAGAAATCATAATAGGGAAGAAAAAACTGTACTACTACTGGAGTAAATAATATTTATCTATCAGTATAACTACAGATATCTATCATCTGTCTATCGTCATCTAATCTATTAACCTGTCTTTATTTAAAGCTATATATTATATATTAAACTTTTACTATTACTACTACTAATATTAATAGCCACAATTATCTATATAGAGACCTCAATATTCAAAATGCAGGAATACGTAGTTTCCTTCAAATCATTTTGATCTGAGAAATCAGTAAGCACAGTTCCAACTTATTTATAAGTATCTAATTGTATAAGTAAATTGCTCACATGAGTTTTTGTCTTTCTCAAGCATTTCTACTTTTTTAATTTTTAAATTTTTATTAAATATTTTAACATATCCATTTATGTTATTACACACATATATATAATAAACTACCTACAGGAAGAGGAACCATAAAAAAATCAGGAATTATATAAATGTTACATTCATAGTGTTTGGCCTTGTATTTGGTATCGTTCCTATCTTGATGAGTCTAAAATTCTTAATGTAAATCAATATCTATCAAATCTCATCATTATCAACTTAAAACATCTATCTAGACCTAAAAACATCTTAACTCTAAACAACTAAACTTAATTTTAAACTAAATTATCTGGTCTTTAACCCCATCAAACTTGAGAATGAATAAAATTAATTACTTGAGTATTCAGGGAGTGCAGGTTGGCAGCTTCCCAAATTGAGAAGATGACAGAGACAGTTTGATGTCTGCACAGTCACCCAAAACTCCCTATAACATTGGAGCATCATCTTCAGCCTTCTAGCTCAATATATCTGACAGATGTATTTGTGAGGCTGGACCCAAGACCAAGCAATACCCTGAGCTTGAGGAGTGAGGAGGAAGAGTGAGAGGGAACATAGAGGGAGCCAGAGGGGTTAAAGCACACAAGAAATCCTACAGAGTAATCTAACCTGGGCACATGGGGGTTCGCAAGACTGAACTGAGATACTAGGGCAGATTGGTACCAATTGGGGGCCTCTCCTTCTCTGGGAGGAAGAAAGGGGAATGGAAGGAGGGAGATGTGGGGGTGGGAGAGGACTGGGATCAGGATGCAAAGTGATTACATAAATAAATAAATGGATGGAAAATCACAATACATCAAAAGCACAAATATGTTTGCTGTGTTTGCTTTGAACAGTAATAGTAAGAAGTGAGGAAGACATCAACAGAGCTGATGTTGCCAGAGAATTCCAGTGATGTCTCAAATTTCCCTTCAGAGGTTCAGCTTATGTCATGTCTCCCTACAAGTCTTGTGTTAATTTATTCTGTGTCCTTCACCTTGACCAACTTACTTAGTTTTCCTAGTTTCACAATTTTTCTTTTCAATAAATTAAAAAGAGAAGAATAAATGGAAAAGGGATTACTAAGCCTTATCACTCTATAACATTATGAAGGACATTAAAAAGCAGAGTTAAAGTTCTTCCTGCCTCAAATAGAAAATCTTGTGAAGATTTTTATGATTTTTTTATTGGTAGAATTTTTTCCTTGTTGGTTGTGACTCTTATGAGCTTAGATCTCTGTGATGGGCAATTTGTTTGGTATGTGGGTGATTCTTTTTTTCTGTATTTTTTATTAAATATTTTTACATGTATGTTTATATTATTACACATCCATATAGAAAACTACCTACAGCAAGAAGAACCATGAAACAACTAGGAATTATAAAAATGTTACATTCTTAGGTTTTGGTTATTTGTATTTGGCAGCTTTGAGTCCACTATGCTTCTTATTTGTGAATCAATGTAAGTAAATGTGACCTTCCAATCTATAGAGATAAATGGGACAGCCTTAAGGTTAACTCATTGTGTTACCTATATACTCAGCCCTACAGGTAGGACAATATTTCTTCTATTTTAGTGCACTTAAATGTGTGGAAGATAAAGGACATTACGCATCACCTAATAAATGCATTCTGATTAAACTTTAGTGCAAGTAAATTCTATTTAATATTGTATGATTCAAAACAGAGTCTCTGATTAAGATTAGGTTGAATTTGTGGAATTAATATGCTTCTAGGGAAGCATAGAACTAGGAAAAAGAAATAGATTTACTTAAGTTGGCATCCCTTCCTTTATAGTGCCACAGCTGAGGTGATTATACAATTTATGACTTAAGGAATCTCTATAAAGAGATTTTAAGACACATTACTGTTTTATATTTTATTGGCCCAAACTTTACCAAATGGTGCATTGATTCAAGCAAAGCTGCGGAACAGTGTTCAGACACATGTTTTTCCTGCAGAATAACTCTTTGTGGACATATCCAAACACTATAAAACAAACTTTAACAGGCTTGTATTACATTAGACCATGTGCTTCCAGAGACTTTAGCTAACGTCCAGATGCAATTGGCAGACAGGAAAAGTAACGTACTCTTTAAATCACAGGGCATATTTCTGCCTCTGCTAAGTTGTTTGCCAAATGCACAGTATCAAAGAAGTCCAGATTAATGACCTGGAAATGTTCACGTCAACATGCTCCTTCCCAACTTCCCTGTTATGGTTATCAGTTCATAAATCTATTTTCTCACATTCAATAGCCAAGTCTTCTTATAGCAGAACCACAATCCAAAATTAAACTGTTTTTAGCACTTCTCCTCTTCTTGAGAAAAAATAAAACATAAAAAAATACTCCTGAGAATCTTAACTTATAACATGTTACTCCAGAATGAGTATGCTAAAGAATTGTTGTGCCAAGGAATGCTGGACATCCCAGTTCTGTAGACCTCAGGGCCTTGTTGCCCTTTACCCTGTGGCAATGTCTTATTTATCCCTGAACATATGAAATTTCCAATGTACCCTCCTTAGAAAATACAATGGCGTGAGGCCATTTGGTTCTTCTGAGGCAATATGTAAAAGCTACAGTGAGTACAAGAAAGATACATCTCTACATCTTGACTACTTTGTGAACTGTTTCAATATTTCTGTTTTTTAAGAGAAATTCATAAATCATTAGACAACATCCCACATCTTATAAAGCAAAGAAACAGTGAATACCTATTGCATTAAGTATGAACTCCATATAAGAGAAACATGCTATCAAAACACCTGAGGTTGTAGATACTTCTCTCCACAGACCTTGACCATGTAGGACAATTCATATATTTTCTCTTCTTATTGATTTGAAGGTAGAAGGAGACAGCACTGTGCATTGAACCTAGAGCCACATACCAGCTAGGAAGCACTCTACCTCTGAAGTATATTATCATTTATTTGAACACATGTTGTCCACCATCTCTGAAAGATCTGTGTGATATAAAGAGAGACTTTGGTTTCTGTTTATCAGTCCAATAAATTGTTACCAGAAATGAAATTTACCATCACCTAACATCAGCACTAACGAGTATGAAACGATAGTGAAGGACATTCCTTTTAGCTGACATCTTTTACGTAGAATTGTGGCAATATTTATTCATTCACTGTCATATATGAATTATCTGTCAATAAACTGGTCATTTGAAAATGAGAATAAACATTCTTGATATTTGGTAAAAACTTTTTTTCTGTAAATGTTGTGTGAACAAAACCATTCCCTTAAGAGTTTCCAGTAATTACCATATGATTCAACATATCATTATTTTTTTTCTGAGGACGTTTATTAAACATGTTAAAATATAAATGGTACAGTGGGGATATTTCTGTAAAAAAAAAAAAAACAACAACAACAACAAAGCCAAAACAAAATCAGAGCACTGGCTTTTAAGGAACATGGTGCTGTAGTAGAGTATTTTAGCATATAGTAGTTTGGTATTTATAAGAAGTGATTATAATTTTAATCACTATTTACTTGTGTAACTTTAATTCCATTCAAAAGATAAAAATTAACTAAACAAAAAAGAAACTTTACAGTATTTATTCCCTACCAAATCCAAAATCTAAAACCAAACAATAACCAAAAAGGAATAAGGCAAAGGCATTCAGAAAGTATGAAGATGTGAATTGATTTATACAAAAGATAAAAGAGTGACTAAAATTACAAGTTAATAAGCTTATGTCTCTAAACTAAATTTCTGGGTGGTAACATAATAAATTATGTCTTCTATACTGCTTTTTTGCAATTTCTGAACAAAGGAAAATGTGTATATAAACTGTACATCATATCATTATTAGGGGTGAAATAAAGTATTTAAATATTAAGGGTAAATGAGGCAACATAAAATTTGAAGATAAACAATATAAAATGAAAAAATATGTAACTGCCTTTTTTCATGTTCTTCCAGAAATCTTCAAGTTCTCCAGCTTATTATTATTTCTTATTACCTAAAAGTATTTAGTAGATAATAAGTAGTTCAATAATTTCATCTTTTAAAGAAAAATATGGTGTAACAGTCTGCCCAATTATGAATAAAAAGAATGTCTTAATGTTCTTCATCTCTACATATACTTAAGGAATAGTTTCTGGAAAAGAAATGTCACATTGAAGCTATATAAATACTTTCTGAGATGAGGCTATGGTTTGATTGAATGTTAGCTTTTTCTTAATTAAGAAACTATCAACACTTCTAGGCTATATTAAAAATTCATCAAAAGTGAAATAGAAATAACACTAAGTTATAGTATTCAGCATGAAATTTAGGTTTAAAAATAATTATATTTTTGTCATCAAAGCAGTAACTACTGTGTATCTATTAATTTTACTTTCTATTACCTGTACTTACATAGCATTACAATGCAATGCTGTACAAGTTACTCTATGAACAAAAATCAATTATATTCTAGACACCTGTAATCGTGCACTTGGCACTATTGTTTGACTACATTTCTGTCAGATATTAGGAAGCAGAAGCTGATAGATTTTTTCTCATAAATCTTCATTACCATTTTGTTTCACTTATCAATCTAGTTTTCAAGAGTCAAGATAATATCTTAACGTATTTACAGCTGACCACTTAGGATATGATCACCTTAAAGGGGGATCTTTCCTGAAGAAGAGTAATTTTCGCTCTCTAGAAGTCATTGGTTGTCTGTAACTCTTCATCTAGGCATAGAGGCCTGGTTTCCAAACATACATTGGCATGTCAACTGATACTGGCTTTGTTTGGGGATTATTTTGAAGATGCTGTTTCCAAATGGCCATCCCCATTGTCTATTCTATGTGTTATACTTCCTCTTCCACAACATTCCACAAGCATTTGATGTAGGGGTTGTCTTGTAGATGTAATTGCTGCTGAGCACCCTGTGATCATTTCTTATCGACACATTGATGACTTGACATTTTGCTAATTGGTTTATACTAGGTAGTTTTATGGGAAGGCTGGAAAGTCAGCACAGACATGGGAGGAAGAGCCTAAGATTAGGAAATCATCTCTGTAACATGTTTTCAAACAAGGAAGCTAGGACAAAAAGAAAGGATGAAGTTGCATTAGTATAAGTAAGTATATCTTGGGAGTGAAACTTTACCACATTGGAAACAATGAAAAACTGCATAGCTGCGTCTTTGTCCAATGAGGCTGTCATCTTTTAATCAGCTAAAGGCTCTTTTGAGGGTAACAGGAATCAGGATAGATGCTTGGCATGACTATATCTGGCTGAATTCATTATTGCAATCATCTTTTATTAGCATTGGGTATCAATTATTGTATTTATTTTCCCAATGTCAACCTTGGTTTTGTTATCATTTTGGGCCTCTAAGATATGCTTTCATTTCATTTTTAACTAAACAAATAGAGAACTGCTCTCTGAAAAGTTTAATTTGCTTGTGTGAGAATATGCCTCCTCTCACAAATCACCAGCTCATTGACTACTCCAACAGTTCTGTACATACGAGGAAGCATTGTAGGATAAGGCTGTTTTGTCCCAAGGAGGAAAGGTACTTAAATGATACATGTACAGTTAACCAACCAAGAAGTTCATCCAAATTCAGTAACTTACTATTAATTTCTAAATACAATGAGCCATACTGAAGACTTGCAATTGAATAAGTAAATTATTTTATTTTGTGAAGAGTTATTGTCACTAAAATATAAAAAGATGAAATTGCTAATTAAGAATATACTCACTTATATCTGCATACTAGCCCAAGGGGCATGTCCCATGAAAGTCTTCACTAACCAGGAAACTGGGATGGAGGAGAGGACATCCTATTGGGACTCTAGATGAGAGAAACATGGGAAAATGGCAAAGTTGAAAGATCCAGAGGATCCTAGAAACCTACAAGAAGAACATTATGATAGGCAGATTTGGGCCCAGGGGCCCGCTCAAACTATGGCACCAGCCAAGGACAATACAGGCCGTAAATTTCAAACCCCTACCCAGGTCTAGCCAATGGACAGGACATTCTCCACAGTTGAGTGGAGAGTGGGTTATGACTTTCACATGTACTCTGGTGCCTCAAATTTGACCACATCCCCTGAATGGGGAGGCCTGGGGGCACTCAGAGGAAGGATAGCAGGCTACCAAAAAGAGACTTGATATCCTATGATCATATACAGGGGGAGGAAGTCCCCCTCAGTCACAGTCGTAGGGGAGGGGAGTAAGGGGAATATAGAAGGGAGGGAGGAATAGGAAGGTACAAGGGAGGGGATAACCATTGAGATGTAATATGAATAAATTAATAAAATAAAATTTAAAAAATAAACAAAAAGAATTCAAAGACTTTCAGTCCATTCCTATATATTCTGATGTAAAGCATTTTTATATTTTAGTCTTTAAAATATGATGTTGAAAAGTTAAAATGTGATTCTGGGTTTCAATTTCTCTGACTTTGATAGTGTTTGTGATTTTCATTTGATCCTACATTAGATCATAGATTTTATCAGCAGTTCTTCTTAAGAAAGCTCATCTCTCCTTTATTTCTTTTCTAAACTCTGTATCAGCTAAATATATAAATTTATGTCATGTCAACAGACTTTTCCCCTTTATTTCTGCCACTGAAATATGCTGAGAAGCTTTCCTTTGTTTTTTTTTTTCAACAATAGCCTTATAAATGTTATACTAAATTCTGCTGTAATGAATGAACAAAGTCTAACATTTGGATTCCTTAGTCCATTTGGGTGGTTATAACAAAATGAAATAAGCTGGATTGCTTGTCAGTAGCATAAATTTACTTACTACAGATATAGTGACATGGTAGTCTAAGAACAATGTGTCAACAGATTCAAGGTCCAATAAGAGCTCATTTTCATCATTGGCAAACCTTTTTCCATGTTCTTTCCTTTAGGAAAGAGCTAGCTACTTCTCTACAATCCTTTTATTAGAGCTTTTATTGTAACAGTTATATGACACCCACTAGATTATAATTTAACACATGAAGCAAGACACAAATATTACCATGATAAAAGTGGCTTTTTGAATGATTTATAAGATTGATTTTCCATTATTTATCAAAAATCAGAAGTTTTGAAAGATCAAATTATTGCTGATAAAACAATCTTTGATGATTGTGTGTTCAAATGACCTTTTTCCTATCTTTGTATTTTCAAACAAGGGCCAAACTTTGCTATGTATATGACTTACATGAACACAAGAAGGTATTAATGAACAGAGACAAGACTTTTACCTCAGTATTCCAAGTGTGCTATATTTTCCTTCAGTTAATCACTGAAGTAATAAACTACAGAACATTTATCTCCCTTACAATGTTGACTTAAAATTGTATTTTCTATCTACATAGGAAATTCATAAATACCAAAGTATTCTAAGACAATTTCCTTCATAAGCATAAAAAAGTTTCCTGTTAACAAAACAGTAAATTGCATTTTCTATTTCTTCCCCTCTTTTAAATATCCTTTTGTTATGACTATTGCTATCTCTTTTCTTTAGCACTGACTGCTATACTCGACTGACTCCTTTATTACACTTGTATTAACTGCATTTATTTTTAACTTTTTTTAAACCTAAGGAGGAAAAATATTACTGTCCTCTTTTCGATCAGTTCATCAGAACACCCACACACAAAGAGGACTTTGAAGCGACTTTATTTCTACAGATTTCTGTTAACTTTAATGTCAAACAGAGCAAAATGAAGTTTTTTTTTTCCTTTCAGTAAAGCACACTCTCTTTGTGTACTTTTAAAATCCATTTTAGCTCACCTTTAAGGGAAAATGTCTTTATGTTCCAATAGAATGTGTTTGTCTTCATTTATTCATCATTAGGTTAAATGCTGGAAGGAAATCCATTGTGATTTATTCATTTTGAAATCATCTTTTATTAATTAAGGTGGAAGTACATTTACAACAATCACTGGTAAATGAAGTGAAAAAAAATATTTAGCCTGCTCTACTTGATTGTGATGCATTTGTTGAAGACTTTTCATAGTTTCAAATTAGCATCTAGAGACTGCAGTTGGTAAAAGTGATACAGAGTTGCCTCTATGTAAAAGTGTAATCCTGTGTCTTCCTGAGGGTAGTGACCATCTACTCACTTTCAATACTTAGTCATCATTTATGTTGTGTTTGACCTGGCAAGGGAAAAGCATAATATTGCCATAATGCCATGGAGTGCTTTAATTTAAAGAATTAACACTCAGTATATTACTCTTTCCAGACACCCAATGTGCTTATTTATTGATGTGAGTCCAAGCTCATTGCTTTCATTTTTACTCTCTACACCAAAATTCATTTCCTCTTGGCATTCTGATAAAACAGAACCCATCAGGCTACCTGATATCAGCCTATTATCATAGAAACAAGAGCCTCCTCAATGGAAACAGTATAGAGAAAAGGTCTACATGACAGAGCCCTCACTGATACAATATGGAATGAAGGCATCAGAAGTAGTGGGTTTCTTGGGACTTTTCCCAGGATGCAACTAAAATAATAATATTTCTGTTCCGTTAGTGTAGCTAATGCGTTAAGTGGAATATATTCATCCATTAAATTATATAATATATAATTAAGAAAAGCATGCCTGAATATTTAGGAATTTATGTGTATTCCTATATTGAAGTCAACTATTATTTAAAGTGGATATTTTATGGTATAAAAGAAATTGATTTGTCACTTTATTCATGTTCAGTGTTATGATCACTTAAATGTGAACAGAGTAATATGTTTGGAATGTTGATGCCAAACTCTAGTATCACTCATGAAAACGTGCTGCACGATTCTATATTAAATCTTCTCAATTCTTCTAAAACTACTTGTAGTTCAGAGGAGAAAATATATTAAACTTGAGAACTATGGAAAAAACTTTAAATTGAAATTTTCTTATAATTCTTGTCATAAAAACTGGAAAGGCTTAGCAAATGGTTATAGCCATCCCTTTAACTTAAAATGCAAAGTTAACTCCTAAGCCTCATGAGTGTCAGGGTCCATAGATAAACTAAAGTCTATGAAAATCTTATGTAGAAATTTACTATTATAAGTTTATGTGTATATGTTTTTCTCAAAATATTTAAACTTTTCATTGAGATAGAGTAGTATTTTTGTACCACAATTTACTGAATCATATAGATCATTAATTGAAAGATTAGGAAAAACCATTGTATATCACACTAGCCTTGCTATTAAAGTTTCTAGGAAATTTATGTTCATTCATTTATAAATAAAATTTTTACAGAAAGAACAGTTTAGACTATATGATGTAAATTAAAGTTGCTTCTATTATTTCAACACACTTTCAAAGATTCTACTAAAATTATTTAATCTTTGATCATACTGATTCATTTTGACTTTTCCTTTTCCATGTTCTTTACATTCCTCAGGAATTAAAAAATTCTTTTGAAAATGGATGACTCTTCAGAAAATAATTTATAGGAGATATAAAATATTCTTTTACATAAAATTTATGTTTATGATTTATGTTAGTATACTATTCCAACATGAGTTGCTTTTGTGGTTTTGTGTCATATAAAAATAAAATGATAAAATAACATGCAATTTCTTGGCCTTGATGTATGTTCCCCAGCTGAACTCAGAGTAATTTCCCAATAGTCTGTATAGTTTCCTGTGTCAAGCTGTTGGGTATTAATACATGTGATTTTTTTTCTCCTAACACCATTTTGTTTCATGGAGAGATAAGTACAGAGCCTTTCTCACTAAAAAAAAAATATAAATTGGCCACAATCTGAGTTCAGGAAATCATTTTGCAACTTTCTCTGTTCTTTTCTTTTCATTTTTTTAAGCTTCAGGTTTTGTACTCTATTGCGTTTATACCAAAATGTTCTTTAGGCATAGTTTTTAGAAATAAAGATGCACTTGGCAAATAAAGGAATAATTTGATTCAAACTATTTCTATAAGGTGAATGTTCATTATTAAGACCAGCCTAAGGAGGAAATGGAGCCTG
>OU015745.1:118565988-118573488 GCA_907169655.1 Acomys percivali
TTCTGCGGTGTTACACACTGAGCACTTCTGTGCAGGTGAACCTTTTGGTCATGGTACTTGTGCTTTATAGTCTGTGATCTTAGACAGAATCTAAGGGTTGTCTCCACAGGATGCCTGGTAAAGTGCGATTCACAACATCTCCCAAAGAAACAGGAAGGGATAGTTGACCTAAAAAAATTTATGAACATGAAACTTCCCATCTTGTTCTGTCAGATGTGAAACAAACATCTATCTTAAATTCCAAAAGGCAGTTTACAAACTTTTGTGAAGATTGCCTCTATGGCACTCTTCATCTCTTTCCTCAGATGCGCAGGAAAGTACATTTATTACCACAGTGAGTTTAGGTCTCTTTAAATATCTGTTTAAAAAATACCCAATGGTCAAATAAATGTTAGCCTTGCTATGGATTTTTAACATGACAGTAGTATGAGGACATCGCCTTCTGTCTACATTGAAAGCACATTTGAATGGAGAGTTCTATTTAAGTATGAGTGTACTAAAAAAAATGCAACATGAAGGTCTTAAGTCTATAAATTTCCCTTATAAAATGGTGTATTCTGACAAGAGACAACAAGGCAGAAGCAGGTCTGTCCTCTGCCACATTTAATGGGTTCATGCTGTCCTTTCAATAGATTAACCCTCACTGTTAAGAATCAGCGTATATTGGACCTGGTGATGCAGACCTACAAGACCAGATACATGTAAATCTGAAGGAGAATAATCACAAGCCCTAGGCTCGCTCAAACAACCTATCAAATCTTATGTAAACTAAGTAGGTTTTGTTTTTCAATAAAGATGAGGAGGGAGGATGTCTGTGACAAAGTGCACCCTTGCTATTCACTAAGTACCCTGCATTTAATTGCTCTTACTATAAACAAACATATCAGATATGCCATTGGAAATTAGTAATAAAATGACTAGATATGCTTGAAAATTAAGAATACATTTCATGTAGCAGTCCCAAACGAGAAGAAACCAAGTAAGCATTAGCTATCATTGACATTCTCCCTATGATCCAATGTAGAATGGTTATAAAATAGTTAGTAAGTTAAATATCAATTTACTGAAAATATTATAAGTGAAATAATGCTAAAGAAGTATTGTTTTTGTTTTCTCCGAAGTAACACGTACAGATATAATTATATATTTAAAGTTGCCTGGACACATACCTCTTGTTCCACTAATTCTTTCTTTCCCAGTTGTTATATGCAACTTCTCTTAATGTGATTTTATATTCATGTTTTCATGATTTTGTATCTCCTTTCTCTTCTTTATATATCCACCTTATGACAACAAAAACAAAAATACCTCCAAGTATTCCAGCTTTCTAATAGTATTTAACAGATATTTATATTTTGAATATTGTTTTTAAATGACAAAGAACAGAAGTGACACAGGGTCCTTTTTTGTTTAAGTTCATTCACTTTAAATTCTGGTCTTAGGACCATCCCTCCTCACTTCCCTGTCCGACCCTCCTTCCTCTCCCTGATCACCTGTCCCCTATTCCTCAGAAGAGGGAAGCCCCCTCCTCGTACACCCAGGCTCATCAAGCAGCCTGAGTGTGTCCTCTTCCCCAGTGGCCTGGGAAAGCAGTCCTGACAGGAGCAAGTAATTGAAAAGCTGGCAAGAGAGCTCATGTCACTCCCCTGACTGGGTAAACCTTTTGTTAGTTTCCTTGTTTATTTGTGTATTGGTTTTTCTTTTATTTCTTTTTTTTCTTTTTTTTAATTTTTTTATTAATTTATTCTTGTTACATCTCTATGGTTATCCCATCCCTTGTATCCTCCCATTCTCCCCTCCCTCCCATTCAACTTCAGAATTTATCTGTGTAGCCTTGGCTGTCCTGACCTCACATTGGAGACCAAGCTGACCTGGGACTCACAAAATCTACCTGCCTCTGACTTCCAGAACACTGGGATTTAAAAGCCACCACCACCACCACCAACAACAACAGCTTATTCAAGAAAAGAGTTGCTTATAAATTAGACTCAACATTAAATGATAATGAAATAATCATAATTTATTCTCTGATAGAATAAGCACTTGTAAAGAAAGGTATATCTTTATATAGCAAGAATATTAAATTCATTCATAGGAAATTTGACACCTACTGGGTACCTCTGAAAACTGTCAGAACTGATCACAGTAAATAGAAAGACTCTTATCACAGTGAATGGCTTCCATAATCAGATATTACATGGGTGGAGAAGGTGATAACTTCCTGTTATGTTCTATTTAATAAGAACAAAA
The DNA here is from genome assembly GCA_907169655.1 of Acomys percivali. Lineage (NCBI taxonomy): Eukaryota > Metazoa > Chordata > Mammalia > Rodentia > Muridae > Acomys > Acomys percivali. Next base: position 118,568,239 of record OU015745.1, read on the forward strand.
GAATTGCATGGATGAAAGAGGATCAAGTAGATTATTCCCTTTAGTTCTCCTAAATGTCTTATACTTAAATATGGTGCATAAAACAAGGATATGAAGAAAAATATTAAGTTAGACACAACAATGAAAGCATGACATATTAAGATAAAAGTTCCTTGTGATCAAAGCCAAAGAAAACTTTGCAGACAAGAAGTATGGAAATAAATGATTAAGTCATTTAACAGGGTTTCAAAATTTATATTGCCTGAGGCTGGGTGAAGAAGAGAGAGGAAGCACTCTTTCCTGACCATGATCTCTGCAGCACATTTTAAATAAAAGCTTACTTTCAGCTGCTAGCACTTAATAAGGTTCTCCTTGTTTTACCCCCATTATAAATCAGTTAAGAGTTCAAACAAATTAGTACCAGTCATTTCAGAGACAACAGTAAGAAAAGTTCTGTCATCAATATTTGCTAGAAATAATTTGAAAACAAAAGACCATTATAAAGTGATTAATTGATAACCTTCAACGATAGTGTCTATATTTATTACTACTATACTGAATGCAAAAATATTATCTATAAACATAATGATTCCCTTTCTTGCCTCCTTCTTGGCTATGCAATAAGAAGATGATAGATTAGCCTGTGTATGTATAGTGATGAAAACTCTAAAGGGGGAGCCAAAATTATTAATTGATGAGTTTATATATAATGTTACTTTTCTTAAAAGAAGAACATCAATCTCTTATGCACACATTTGTTACAGAAAAATTAAAGTGTAGAAAAATAGAAATTTTTTCTTTGCAATGTACCTGCATCTCCCTGGTGATGATATGGTCCATATTTCAGTGTTTTCATGCCAAAATATTTAGAGGACTCTAATTCTATTCCCCTCAACATTTCACGCTTACTCTAGCAAAGTAAATAGTTTTCTATTCATTCCTCTTGTATCCATGGTATTCTTGTTTAATTCAGACCCCAGGTTTATATATATATCTTCCTAATTTGAACACAATGGTATTTTCTCTGGTCTCACAGATTTACGTGATTCACACATTATATACAATTCATTTTACATAAGCATTTTTTCTGCTGTGAGTTTCTAAAGAAAACTCTGGCCTCTCTATGCCTAGCAACACACTATTGGATTGATCCAAGTTTAGCTTCATTGTATATGCCTTTGGTTGTTATAGAAGCTTCTTCTCCCTTCTGTCTCTGCTTGTCTCTGATTGTCTCTCTCACGTTCATACATATACATACATATGCACATATAGAAGATACAGATATATAGACTATATATAGTATATATATAATCTACACATATATGTATACAAATAAATATACACTCTAAGAGTAAGATTTTTTTCCTTTATCATCAGAAAACAAAGTAATTGAAGACATTAAGTAGAAATCATGGAAATTAAAATGAATAATTGGCTACACAGTACCTCTGGTATCAATCCTTCATGTGACAATTAACACATGAAAGCTGTTGTACAAAGTAAGATGTGCAGCACTGAGGCTGAGGTTGGCCATAATGCTAATATCCATTTGCACGGCATGATGTGTGTCATCTCTACACGCTGACTCTCTAATCACAAGTACTATTTTGGTTGGATAGTCCTAAATTCAATGCAAGCCAACTTTCAGTTAAAAATTAAAGTCTAAAAATAAATAAACAAATAATACATAAATAAGTACAGTAAACTTTAAACCCCTACCCAGATCTAGCCAATGGACAGAACATTTTCCACACTTGAGTGGAGAGTGGGATATGACTTTCTCACGTACTATGGTGCCTCACATTTGACCATGTCCCCTGAAGGGGGAGACCTAGTGGCACTCAGAGGAAGGACAGCAGGTTACTGCGAAGAGACTTGATACCCTATGAGCATATACAGGGGGAGGTAATCCCCCTCAGGAACAGTCATAGGAGAGGGGAATAAGGGGAAACTGGGAGGGAGGGAAGAATGGGAGGATACAAGGGATGGGATAACCATTGAGATGTAACAAGAATAAATTAATAAAAAAATCATTTATAAAAATAAAAAATAAAAATAAAAAATAAAAAATAAAATAAATAAATAAAAATTTAAAATTAATGTCTTTTAATATATATATATCATTTGAAATATTTTAAAAATTAGAAATTGTCTATCAGCTTAAAGCCTATCAGCTGCTCTGGTTATCTTATAAGTTGGCACATTAATGTCACTGAATGTAAAAAGAAATCAGACTGGAAATAAATGTGTACACTTTGTTCTTACCAACTTTCCAATGACCTCTCAAATGTATTGTAGACAACATGCTGTATATCAATTGTGATATTTACTTCCATTTATTCTCCATACACTCATTTTTTTCTCATGCATCTACAGTCTATAAATACACTTAGAAAAATCTGGATATGAGTATGCAACTTTCATGTGGATTATCTCTTTTACACTCACGGAAAGACACCACTATTTCCATTTGCAGATTGTTTAGGAAAGATTGAGCATCTTACTAACAGTAAGTTAACAAATCCTGTGTTTGATTTCTCATTGACCTATTGGGCTCCAGATCGTCCATTCTTAAACATTATGCCACAGTGATGTTTACAAAACACAACTCCTATGAATTGCTGGTAAAACCTTACCTTAATTCATGCCACCTGGCATAGGACTATGGAGTAAGTGTGCTTCCAAAACCCTTTAGTAGTAATAATTTGTAAATGTAACATGGTAAAAGTTTCTAAACTGGCAACTTCTTTTATGTTTCACTGCAAGAAAAGTCACAAATGATTTAGAGAAAATTAAATTATTTTTGGAAAAAGAAATCAACACATTTGATCCATTAGAATCAAATAATAAGGAAAAAAAGCTTGACTTGCTTTTTCCACCTGTTCCATTAAATCGGAGTGATTTAATAATATCTGACTTAAATGTGTGATCGTTACTTCCTAATGTTAATCTTTCTCATCATCGAGTTCTAAAAGTATATCTGAGATATATATCCACCACTATTCTAAATTGTGCTGCATGGGATGATTATACAGCAAAAATAACACCTGCATGGTAACAAGGTCGTTGTGTGGTTTTTATGATAAAGCTAAAGATCTTTTTGGGATTTCTTATTGCATAATTTGAAAAAGTTTAACAGAAAATTGCCAGGCATTGGTGGAAAGGCAGCACCCATCCTTACAGCTACACATTTACTTGTTCATCAATATACATTCAGCAGGACTTATGAACAAACATGGGCCCCAGGCATAGAAATATCTTTGCCCACAAAGAAACCTAAGTATGAGAAGAAAAAAACTCTACACATTCTGTTGAAGTACACAGGACATGAAATTTAATTTTAAAAACGAAAGTATAGCATTATATATGGACACAAATCAATAAATAATGATGAAATACTGAAAGGAAAAAGCATAAATGGTAGATAAATTTTATTGCTCAAAATGGTTGAATGAGGTGTACCAATTTGCATGGTTTCTAACTCACAATGTTATTGTTTACCTCTTTGTTTACTTGATTTTATACAAGATTTCTTATAAAGAAGACTGGTTCCAACTAACAATGTCTGCTTTTGAACACCTGGTGGCTCCCTTGTCTCCAGCTCCCAAGGGCTAGGATTATAGCATCCACTACTATACCTGATATATTCCTAATGGCCTTCTGAAGTGTCAATAAATGACTATCATGCACAGCTTCTCATAAATATTACTAGCATTGTATGATAGCCTCAGTTTAAGACTTGACATATGAGAAATGATATTAATGTTTTGATGTGTATCACTTCAATAAATATTTTCAACAATTTGATTTATAATAATTTTAAACTTTAAAACATATGTAAATAGCACAAATACTCCATATTCTCCATTCCCTAAATAAATTCAAGTTATTAATATTTTGTTTTCTATTTTTTGAGCTCTTTCCATACCTCCCACAAACACAAACACACAAACATGCATACACAAATTGACACACAAAAATATGGTAGGCTAATTGTAGGTATCATTTTGTTATATAACTATGAATTACTTATAAATTTTAGTAGGATTGTATAATTGTAAAAGAACATCATGAGTCCCAGTAATATCCTTTTTGATAATTGAAGGAGAGATAAACATGTTTTTTGTTTAGATCACAAGTCGGGGATGAGAAAAAGACTTGTGAGAGAGCAGTTGATGTTCATCCCCTTAGAAGCCAAACCACCATGTAGAGGAGATTGCTTGTTAACCAGCTGAAAAACGTCCTTGAACAAATTCTGAGCGGAGGTATAAATGTGAGACAAAACAAGAGGTGGGGCCTTTGGAGACTTGGGATAGTTTTGGCTGTTCATCACTCCACTTTGAGATGCCCCCAGAGAGAACCACTCGAAGGAAGGCTTTGGGGCTCTGGGTTCTGGCTTGTTCCAGGTTCCAGCAGAAGAAATCCTGCTGATTACTCCAGGAGAATCACTCCTTGGAACTGATATCCTTATGGTTTCATTATTGTATTCTTTAATCATCTTTTCCTATTGTTTAGGTTAGTGGGTTATAAGTGAGGTAATCTCTGTTAATAAGTTCATGTACTCTAGTGCCTCACATTTGACTATGTCCCCTGGTGGGGGAGACCTAGTGGCACTCAGAGGAAGGACAGCAGGTCACTGAGAAGAGACTTGATACCCTATGAGCATATACAGAGGGAGGTAATCTCTCTGAGGAACAGTCATAGGGGAGGGGGATAAGGGGAAAATGGGAGGGAGGGAAGAATGGGAGGATACAAGGGATGGGATAACCATAGAGATGTAACAAGAATAAATTAATAAAAAAAATAAGTTCATAGTAAAATATATTGGACCCATTAAAAAGATAAGGAAATACTTCATTAATTATTTTTGTCACATCTCTCAAGTACTTATTACAGGGATGAAAAACAAATTAGCCTAGGAGGGAACAAGAAAATAAGAGAGAGAGTATTACAATCCAGATGTAATATGAATAAATTATATTAAAATTAAAGAAAGATGGCTAAAAAACTAAAAGAATGGATAATATAGAAATATCTATATGTTGCTATATGATAGACAAAAAGTAGATTGAATCTCCTCAACTTAAGACCTTAATTGTTACCCACAAATAAGGTTATTGTTAATTCATTGGTATAGAATTTTGTATACTAATGCAAAATAAGTTTAATTTTGATACATTAATATAGAATAGAGTTAGAAAATAATTTTTAATCCATCAGAATAGCAATCAATTCAAGCAGGAATCATCACTGGCAATTGCACTTTAGGTA
>OU015745.1:118575988-118590173 GCA_907169655.1 Acomys percivali
TACACACTAATTATGAAATTTCTAAAAATTAGAATAGGTAAATTTCAAGGAAGGAAACATAGATCACTGTGACATAAAAGTTTTAAGGGAAGTGATGAAACAGGAGAGGTTAAATTGAGGTAGGAAGTGAGAACGCAGAATTGTTGGAAGAATCCTGCCGTTTGAGGGTGCCGTCCTCCCGGTTCAGACAGCCATTCTGAACTTGGCACTAGATAGAGGGCTTCCTCTCCCCTGTCTTTAGACACATATACCCCTAACCACGTTTGATATCTGAACTTTGACACAGTTCCTTGCTAGCTCTCACCTCCCTACACCTATTGGATAATTAGGTACTATGTTCCCGTTCATATCATAGGAGCATGCTGCCTAAAATCAAGCATCTTTAAAGTGCCTAATTTCAACCAATTAGGTACTCATGTTCTGTTAGCCCCGACCCGCTCTCCAAGGAAATTAAAGCCTTTGTTCAGCACAAATAGAGATGAACCAGGTCCCACTTTCTGCTCAAGGCCTTCTGAGCTTTATGCCTCCGGTTCTGCTCCGTCTGCCTTGGTGGTGGTGGGGGCGTGCACAACAGCCTCACCTCCCAGGGTGAGGAGAGCCACACAGAATAGAGGGAATACAGGGAGGGATATTTAATATTAAATTCCTTTTTAAAAAGCCATATATGTTGGTTCTAATTCTAGTTTAGTAGGAATTTATTAAAGGCATGTCACTTCCTTACAACCTTCCTATCCTAAATAGGAGGAAAAGGAGATTAAGGAGAACAAGAATGAAAGCTTTTGAGTATCAGTTCCCTGGGGCAACTCCCCTGGTGTAATTCTGAGGAGATTTGAAGATTATCTCTATGACAGAAGAAGCCACACCATCTGGGGGGCTGAACTTGGAGGTCTTGCTTGCCCTAGACCACCTCACTGCCATGGCCAATTGGGCAGAAATCTCCCATCACTCTCTTCAGTTCCCCTCTCCAATTGATGGTCCTTTTGCAATACAATAGCCTGGCCAGGAGTCACTGGCCCCCATCTTTTATCTTGGGCTGATGCTGCCTCCTCAGTCTACCTCAGATATTTATCTGTTTGTAGAGACAAAGTCTCAGTGGGGTGGCATCCCAAGACTATTTTTACCTTGGGCCTAGACTAAGACCAGATTACATTCTCTTCACAATATGGAAACCTACTCAAGTGGCAGCAAGGATTCCCTTTGTAAAGTCCTTAAACTTTGTAGCTACTCAAGGCAGTAAAGTGGCCAGGCCTCCTACCCGAGGTGCTCCAGTGGCCTGGCTCTGCCCTCCTGACTTCCCAAATTGCCCTAAAGGTCATTTTCCAAAGTTGTAACTGCCATTTTCAGCCCCCACAGAGGCAGGAGAATACACAGATGCTTCCCTACAAGAAAAATCCCATGAAGCCCTGAACAAGAAACCCCACCCATCCCTGAACTCCCCCAGGATCAGCACATGAAATACCACCAATCCTCATCCTGTACACCTCTACCTTGGGAAGCCCTGTTCCCTAAGAAATCTTATATAAGCATTGCCTACTGTTCAGTTCCCTAGTAAGAAATAGGAGGAATAGTCTGTGAAGTTATAAGCTTTCTTGTTGGGATTAGTGCTTTTATAATGGAGACTGAGGAGAGATGCCTATCTTTTTAGGTAACTACACAGATGAAAGAGCATCATTTAAGAGAAAGTGGGCTAGTCCTCAACATTATATGAAGTTTCTGATACATATTAGATGTTAAGTCTAAGATATTTTGTTACAAAAGATTAAGAAAAGCAAGGCAACTTTTACCTCCTTTCTGGTACTCCTGATATATATATTTTCCAATGTTATTTACACAAGATTGGTACATTCTAGGTGATATTTTCATGGATTCTTATATTATTACAATGTGTATTAGTATTGTCTTTTAGATCATTGAGTTTAAGAAAGTTAATTTTAGTTCAGTTAAGTATTACACAGATCTTCTTCTGGGGAAGACCCTTTTAAATAATTCGTTTTGTTTTATAGATTATACCTTGTTCTCTATTATATTGTTTATAATAAAACAAGTGATTGTTTTCTTTCTATCCTGTATTTCAGATATCATGGCACACAGTCACCTCGATAGAGCAAAAAGAGGTGCATACTTATAATCCTACAACTTGAGAATCCCAGGCAGGACAATCAAGGCCAGCCTGGTCTATACAGCCAGAACCGATTACAAGAAAAAATAATAGTACAATAACTACAAAACTGCCCAAGCAGAATAAAACAAGAATCCCAGCCACCTCTCCTAGTCTCTATATAGTATGAATTTCATCGAGCAAAATTGTCATTATTGCACTGGAGAAAGATACTTGTACGCCCTGAAACCCTTATAGAGGCATAAGGTTCTCTGTGCTTATTTCTCATTTAGAGAAGTTTCCTGGATTATTTCTCATGGTTCCTCTTTAGAGGGCTGAGGATTTCCTGGTATAACAGTAGTAAGTTGTCTTTTTTTGTTCCTTTTGTTCTCAGGAGAACTCAGACTTCCAAAGTGTACTAGATACTGGTCAGTATTTAAAACCAGTGAGACCGCTATCTGTTCTCTTGGAAGCACTCCCAAACCAGAATGTTGTGTGCGCTCTCTGTTACCTTCCTTACTCCTGTGATAATGACTTTGAGTTGTGCATGATCGAATCGAACCTTCCTCAGCTGTCTACTGCAGGCTCATCTTACCCTTGATCCCCTTGTTTTATCATGCCCTAGTCATACAGAGGATTTAAATTTTCTTGGCACTCTGTGTAAATGGAGACAAACAGCAGTGCCTTGGCAGTACTCCCAAAGAAAGTCCTGGAATTAGACACACATCCCATTCTTTTCTCTCCCTGAGGGAATAGCCACGAGCCAAGCTGAGAAGCACTGACTAAAAAGTGAAGTAATCACAGAGAAAATGAACATTTTCCGCATTTCACTGTAGCATTTCTCAGCATCAAGCTTGCATTCTTAACTGTTTTCTGGATATGATGATATTCTCATCTGTACATGTTCTCAATACGCTTTTAAGGTGCATTGGAGGCTGGGCCTGACTAGTTCAACTCTCACTGACATAACTATTCCAACTTCCATTGATGATAAAGCACACATCTTTTTCTCATTCATCATTGCTCACTGTTCATTGAAATTCCAGTGAGGTACTTTTTTTACTTTTTCTAATATGTTCTTCTAAAATAATTTATTTTACTATAACAAACATTTTTGATATGTGAAGTATTATATCAAAGTCAGATTAAATTTTTGTTCTCTAAGGAAATGACTAAGAACCTCACCTTTTTCAAATCTTTTCACAGATTGCAACTTCTCAATAAATTTGGCTATTTGCTCTCCTCTCTCCCTCTTGATATAGATATAGACATAGATATAGGTTAGGTATAGATATATCATGTCTGCGTTTCTACATTTTACTGTCAAACAAAGTCAGCTTACATCACTGATAATAAAAAAGAATAAATGACACACTTTATATGTAACAGCATCATGAGCTTTATATGTGATTACATTCTTTTAAAAAGACTAAACTAATGATATTCACTTTTATTAACAGTAACCTAGTAGACTTGTGTATCACATCCATTAAGGAGAACATGAGTACCCACCGCTGCTTACACTTGACAGAAGTCTCTCAGCATAGCTAAAGTCTTAGGCAATCACTGGGTTATCCACAACCAGAAAGACACTGAACCTCCTACTATGAGAAAATTCCAGGGACTATTTCAAACATTCTCTCAATAGCCTACTACTGTCACCATGTGTATATGAATATGCAAGCTTTTTACTATGTGATACAATGTAGTACCATATTCATTATACTATTTTACAAATCTCTACTTTCATAATATGAATCTGGTTCCTATAGTAGTAAGTTAGTACATCCTAGTTTCAAGGGAAAATACAAAACAAAACAAAGACACACATGCAGCAAATACCTACAACATGTGTTCTAAAATAGTTACTTCTCTCCTTGTTACTGTGACAAAATTCCTGATAAAAGTAACAAGTAGAGTTTCTTGTGCATCAAGGCTTGAAGGTATACAAATTATCACGGTAAAGAGGAATGGTGGCACAGACACTCTCAACTGTGATTGTTCACTTCCTCAGCTGCCTACAAAACAGGGTGTAGGGGGGAAGTAGAGAATGCTGGTGGCCCCATTGGCACAATCTTTTTGATCTTTTGAGTCTGTATCCCAGTCAATAAGATGGTGTTATTCATGTTTAGTGTAGGTCTTGAGTCATCTGGTCAACTTAACAGCATATTTTAATGCATTATTTTGAAAATTCACTCCACAAGCACATTTTGTTTGAACATGTATTATCTACTATAATAATAATAGTTAGTAGGCAAAGGGTTTAGAACTTTTTTCTTCAAAGGAAAAATTTATGAACAGGTAAAAAGATAGACACGTATAAGACATGATCTCACATAACAAAACATTCCTTGCTAACAATGTGGACAAATAAGTAAATCAAACAGAAGGTAGACAGATGACAGAATCATCCCACAGGCTTAAAAACATTTTAAATTTTGTTCAATAAAGTCTCTGGTGCAGCAGGGCTTGTGCATCATATGCTTCTTTCCCTTTTAGAATGCTGGTATGTGCAAGTTTATTTCTATTGTCTCTTAATTATTGGAGAAAATTAATTCTATTTCTGACCGACAAAGGCACTAGGCATCATAAGAGACCATATTAATCCTAGCTTAGAATGAAATGCAGGCTTTCAGCAAAGTTGTTAACTAAAAATCAATAGGCCTCCCATCTCTTAGTGTGGTGAGGCACTGGCTGTGTGCATGACTGAGTGTTGTTGTACAGCCTGAGTACTTTGCTGAACCTACAGTGCTACATATTTAAGATGACAGCCCTGCATTTACGCTGTCAAAAATTTCAGGTTCAATATCTGTTTCACTTCATAACTTTATATTAGTGCTAGTGTGATATAATACAAGTCAGAGTGGCATATGATAGAACACTGATGTTTTCTTGGGGGCATCTGAAAAATGTTGTTTTGAAAGCATGTTCTGGAAAGTGAGGAAAGAGATCATTGATTGATAAATTGTCTTAATGGAAATAAATGAATTTGATACATATTGAGGATTCTTATTTAATAACAAAACCAAGAATATAGTCATGAAATAAAATGAAACCTTTTCAAAATGGTAGGACTTCTATAACTTTAAACGTTTCTTCCTGTAAAACACAGAGGTAATATACTACTGTGTCTCCTATACTCTTAGAGTTAATTATGTAATATCATTGCTTGATTTATCTCTGATCACATAAATGTGCCCCCCTCTCTGATTTTTAAACTTGAAATGCAAAAAGGATAGGAGAGGCAACCAATATTTTTTTAGAAATCAGTCTGTGAATTCCAATTTAGTTATCAACTTCTCCATAATATAATTCATTTAAAATGGATATTGAGGTGTTGACCAGCATATGTGACCTAAATAGCTAAACGAAGCAAAGACCCAGTGCTCAGTATTATGTTCCTAGGCATACTAGCAATGTTGAAGAACCAGTATGTTAAAATTCAAAGATATGTTGCCTTCTTTTTTCTGGGATTCAGTTTTAGAACAGCATCTGAAAATGACAAAAGCTTTTTTTAATTTAACAATTAAAATTCTCCTACTACACCAGCATGCAGATCCTCTACATTGTTAGAATAATACTCTAACCTATATATGATAACAAATACCAGTAAATCCGAAACGCAAGGGATGAGTAAATGGAAATTGTTTATAGCACATTAAGTCAAACACAGAAAATGTGAGTTTTAGCTTGAATTCAATTTTGAAATAGTATCACTTTAGTGTTCTGAAAAAAAAATCTAATGCCTTTAAGTTTCTGAACATTTATTTAGCCTAAAATATGCAGTAATTTTAAGCCAAATGTTTTTCTTAGATGAAGTTGTTTTTCCATTCTGTAAGCTATTCATGGATTTTAGTTAGATCCCACCCTCACACGCTAAACATGGTGCTATGTAGTAAGGCAAATACTTAAGTCTCATGGCTGTTTCCTCATACTACCTTCTGAAATAACCCCATGTCTATGCATACATTAATATATATATATAATATATTCATATATACATATATACCTGTAAATTAATACTGAATATTTCATCCATTGCATTATTTTTTTCTCAATCCTGAGGTTCCAGCTCAAGATTTCCTGATAGTCAAGCGATCTAAATCTGTTTCATATTCAAGTGAATATATTTCATTCTCCTAAAAACACTTCTATTCATGTTGCATACACATTAAGGCTAATTATAGCATAGATTTCTTCAATGTTCTCTGTTTCTATAAGTATGGATATTCACCAATAGTCATCAGTTATATATTATAATTACATTTGCCTCTTTTAAACATGTCAATTCAAGATTAAGTCCCAAATTGACCTCATAGTATTACTTTTCTTATGATTATTAGGACTTTAAAATGATGTGGTAAGATTTCATAGCAGCAGAAGATTTAGTAGTTGAAAATGAAAAGAGTAAACATAAGCATATTACTTCATTTATCTAGTTTTATTTTCAGTGTTGTTCAGCCACCCAAATAAAACTTGTCATAAGTCTCAGTTAAAACTGAAAAGGCATATTTGGCACAAGTTTGTTTGCTATGATTGACGGAGAGACAGGTATGGCAACCTTGGCTTGACTTATCTAGAAAAATAAGTTAGAAGGATATTTCTTAGATGAATGCAATGGAAGAATTTTTGTTTGTATTCCCAAGATAATGCTTGTTGCTGCATTTTTCCAGATTTTCAACTTCTGCAGAAATATTGGCCTTTTTTTGAAAATAGTTTTATAGATATAATTTAAGCTGAATTTAAAAAAAAAAAAACACAGGGTGACATATGTGGTCATCTAAAGCAAAACCAGCACAGTGAATTCTCAATTCTCCCTTATAATTATAGTTAGATACGATGATACACCATGGGACATGACATAAATAGCACTGTGTGTTTAAAAGAGTAAAACATGGGCATTTCCTCATGATTAACTCATAGGTCATATTGTATCATGAAACCCAACAGGGTGCTCATCTGGACTCTGTGATACCACAAATAGGCATCTACTGCAGGAGAGCAGAGGCCAGAGGTCTGTCTACTCCTTATGAAATATCCAATTTTTTTTATTTTGTTTTGTTTTTAACCAATTTGTTGTGATTTTCTTGCAGGCTTTAGAGCAGGTAGGGACAGACAGATCAGTGTGGAGGAAAAATGAATCTCAGTTCAGTATGATTTTATTGTAACCTAGCCTAGACCAGGGTTTCTAGAGTCTGGACCAGATATTTTTTCCTTAGCCATATTTAAGCACAGCACAGTTTTCGAAAAAAAAAAAAATGTATTCAGATACCGATTAACTCAGTCCCAAGTGCACAGCAACTTAAGATAGGCTTACATTGAGATTTTTTTTACAAAGTTCATCTGGCTTCTCTCAAAAGAATGGGTAATGTTGATCCAGAGATTGTGCCAAAGATTTAGGGTGTAGGGAGCTTGACTGAGGTAAAACTAATGCCTGAGGGAGTCAGGATTGCCTTGTCCTTAAGATAACTTAGAAGTCACTTAGGCTGTTGTAAAACACAAGTGACATAACTCATAAAAATGGGTTTTTATGGTCTGAACATAATAATAAATGTTTTAAGCAGAAAGGGTCCTTGCTAAGTAAATTCTGGAGATCTGGATGGAGCCTGTCTCATCAGGTAGCAAAGTATCACCAGGAGGTAAAACTAAATCACCGCTGACATTCCAGGAAGAACCACTGCACACCTCATTCTCCTGAAGAGGTAAGCTCTGTGTTTAAATTTCTGTCTTCTCCGCTGTGCGTACAAGGCCTTTTTGTCCTCTACACAAATTAGCCTATCTTCCCTATTCTTAGCAGCTTTCTATTATATTTATTTATTCTCCACGTATTCTTTTCCTAAGGCATATGAGTCCCATTACTAAGATCTCTAGCATGCAAATAATCATATGTCTTCTTATCCAATGTGTGGCAAATGACTGGGTTAAAACACAGGTCAGTTCATAGGCCTTTTTGTTGTTACCTTTTTTTATGGTTGTTGTCAATGTGAGTCTGTTCTTTTTTGAATAACCCTTTTAAAGTTATTAAGGTGAACCCCACTTGTTTTCTTACACAGTTAGTACACACAGGCACATTTCATGCACAAAAACTATTTTTACTTTTCTTCTTTTCCTAAATAAGATAAGAATTTCATGGAGAAGCCCTTGAGAATTAAATGCAGACTGATTCCTGCTAATAAAGTTTATAAAAGGACTTGGCCAAGTCATGTGACCTCTGAGAAGTGTATTTGTGCAAGGAGGTGGTGAAATAAAATGCACAGTTGTTTTCTTGCAATACAATTAAGAATTAAATGTCTTGGAACCAAATTGAAACCCAAAGATGAAACCACACACATTTGGCCACTTGATTTTTGACAAAGAGGCGAAATCTATTCAATGGAAAAAAGGATAGCATCTTCAACAAATGGTGCTGGTCTAACTGGATGTCTACATTTAGAAAAATGCAAATCGACCCATATTTGTCACCATGTCAAAACTCAAGTCCAAGTGGATTAAAGACCTCAACATAAAACCAGAGACATTAAACCAGTTAAAGGAAATAGTGGGGAAGAGCCTGGAACACAGTGGCACTGGAGACAACTTCCTGAACAGAACACCAATAGCCCAGTCCTTAATGTCAACAATTGATAAATGGGACCTCATGAGGCTAAGAAGCTTCTGTAAGGCAGGAGACACTGTCAACAGAACAAAGCAACAGTCTACAGACTGGGAAAAGATCTTCACCAACCCTACATCTGACAAAGGTCTAATATCCAAAATAAATAAAGAACTCAAGAAATTAAACACTTCCAAACCAAATAACCCAATTAAGAAAAGGGGCTCAGAACTAAAGAGAGAATTCTTAACAGAGGAATATCAAATGGCTGAGAAACACTTAAAAGAAATGCTCAACCTCCTTAGTCATCAGAGATATGCAAATCAAAATGACACTGAGATTCCATCTTACACCCATCAGAATGGCTAAGATCAAAAATTCAAGTGACATCACATGCTGGCAAGGATGTGGAGAAAGGAAAATTCCTTCATTGTTGGTGAGAATTCAAACTTGTACAACCACTTTGTAAATCTATCTGGCAATTTCTGAGAAAAATGGGAATAGGGTTTCCTCAAGACCTAGCTATTCTACTTCTTGGAATATACCCAGTAAATGCTCTAGCACACAACAGGGACATTTGCTCAACCATGTTCATAGCTGCCTTATTCATAATAGCCAGAATATGGAAACAGCCTAAGTATCTCTCAGTAGAAGAATGGATTAAGAAACTATGGTACATTTACACTATGGAATACTACTCACCTATTAAAAACAAGGAATTCCTGAAATTCATGCATAAATGGATTGAACTAGAAATGATCATAATGAGTGAGTTCTTCCAGAGGCAAAAAGAAACAAATGGTATACACTCACTTTTATCTAGCCCTAGTCCAAGGGGCATGTCCCATGAAAGTCTTCACTTACCAGGAAAGTGAGTCAGAGGGGAGGACATCCTATTGGAACTTTAGATGAGAGAGGCATGGGAGAATGAGAAAATAGAAAGATCCAGAGGGTCCTAGAAACATACAAGAAGAACAGCATGACACGCAGATCTGATTCCAGGGGTCCTACTCAAACTATGGCACCAGACAAGGACAATATAGGCAGTAAATTTCTAACCCCTACCCAGATCTAGCCAATGAACACGACATTCTCCACTATCGAGTGGAGAATGGGGTCTGACTTTCATGAGAACTCTGTTGCCCCATTTTTGACCACATCCCCTTGATGGGGAGGCCTGGTAGCACTCAGAGGAAGGATAGCAGGTTACCAAGAAGAGACTTGATACCCTATGAACCTATACAGGGGGAGGAGGTCCCTGGCAGTCACAAACATAGGTGAGGGGGGTAGGGGGAAAGTGAGACGGAGGGAATAATTGGAGGATACAAGGGATGGGCTAACAATTGAGATGTAATATGAATAAATTAATGAAATATTTTTAAAAAGAATTAAATGTCTCCAATAATAAAATATTACTGAGATTATGAATAGATAATATGAGATATAATTCATTGTTGCTCAATGTACCTTGTTGAGCACATAAATTATCCCAGTGTGTTAGGTTCTCTCCTTGTCATCTTCGAATTGCATTGTGACAACAAACAAGCAAGCAAACAAAAAAATAATGAGTAATATTTCAAGTTATAAAATGTCAGGAGGTAAAGAACTAAAGTTGGAGAAGGGGAAAAGACGGTGTGCGAATGTTACGTGGCATTACAAGTTCAGGCTTGTAGCTAGAAAGCACTATAGAAAACACTATACATTTTGAAATTTAGGGAATGCCTGACTCAGAGCCCGGCAAGTTGGTAACATGCTTCCAACTTGAACTTTCAATTCAAAGGATCATAGTAAATATTAGAAAGGTCCTGAAATGACATCAGAGAATGTGGAGCCAGAAGATATAAAAGTCTCACATATGTATTGGTGCCTCACATTTGACTATGTCCCCTCGAGGGGGAGACCTAGTGGCACTCAGAGGAAGGACAGCAGGTCACTGAGAAGAGACTTGATACCCTATGAGCATATACAGGGGGAGGTAATCCCTCTCAGGAACAGTAATAGGGGAGGGGAATAAGGGGAAAATGGGAGGGAGGGGAGAATGGGAGGATACAAGGGATGGGATAACCATTGAGATGTAACAAGAATAAATTAATAAATTTAAAAAAAAAGAAAAAAAAAAGATTCATGACTTACTGGTGAATGAATCAAGATTTAATAAGAGAATAACAGAATTAATCTGTTTGTACTTTCACTTTAACATGACCATTATGACAGTTGTATTAAAATCAGATCCAAGGAACACAAATGGGTCAGGAGAACAGATTAATCAAGCGACTCTATGTGTGAGCAAGTATGCCCGGGGTTGACTGTAGGTATAGTGTGACAACATATGTTCTATCAAAGTTACACCCATCATCCCACAGTCTCATAAACATAGCCATACCCCACATGTAAACATTGCCAATCCAAACTCCTTTCATTTGCATGACTGGAACCAAAATTAAACGGGACATAATCTTTATGAAAATAGCCAGCCCATGTTTCCTATGCAGGTGGTTCTAATGCTGTCCAACTTATTGGTCCTTTGTAGAAAACCATGTATTTCCTACAATATTTTATTGTGCATGACAGTCTAAACCTAAATTAAAGATATAGAATACATGTAAACATCTGTTATCTCTGAATATACACATTAAATATGTTGATCCAGTATTGAGTTTATATTATAAGGGACTACAAAATAAGCAAGAAATAAGAGTATCCTATTCAGTATTCTTAAAACTCTTATAAAAAGAAAACAATTAATTGGGGCTCAGTTAAAGGTTCAGAGATGTGGTCCTTATCATAGAGGAGAGCATGGCAGTATGCAGGCACACATGGTACTAGAGGAATAGCTGAGGTTTCTACATCATGATCCACAAACAGAGAGGGGGGGGGATCCTGGTCCTGAGTGAGCTTTTGAGACCTCAAAGCCCACACATAGTGACATAGTTCTGCCAACAAAGTTATTCCTCCTATTTCTTCTCAAGTAATTCCACACCCTGATGACTAAGCCTTTAAATGGGGGCCATTCTGATTCAAACCACCACAGAAAGTAAAATATGTTTTCACAAAAGTTGTTGGAAAAAATGAATAGTCATGTTAAAGAAACAGGTAAATCACAGAGCCCACCTTACTTCATAATAGCTTTGAAGGAAGCACATACTTTAATGAAGACTTCCAAATGCTGATGCTTATACACAGACAAAAAGACAAAGAAACAAACAAAAACACTATTCGTGTGTAATTTCTCCTGGTCTTTTTTATTCTTTATGTCTAGTTATGTCTATTAGAAGAAAGCAATGGGTATATTTGCCTATAGATATAGGAGATGACTATATTAATTCTTGGATCAAAATTATGCACGTCATCTAGGAAAAGAACATCTCCCTGTCGTCTCACAGAGCACGAGACTGTCAAGCTTACTGTGTCATCCAGTACACTTGGCTTCAGTCGTATAACTCAATCCAAAAATATGTAGATATATATTTGATAAAAGTCTGTGAGTGTTTCTTTTTGTTTGTTTTTCCTTGAATAAGAAATTCTTTTGTGTCTGATGCTGAAGTGAAGGTGATTTCAACAGAACGCGTGGTTGCAACTCCTCATCCAACCCATTATCCTTCAAGTGGGGAAAACCTGGGGACCTCACACTCCTTGAGAAGAATATCATGGTAGGTTCAGTGTATGAAACATCATGGACCCACATGTGGACCCATGAACTGTGTGCTTAAGACATCACCTTTTAAATCGGGTATTAAAATATGAGATTGGGAAAAGTATGATAGAGTTTTCTGAAAAATTCAAAGTATTGATATATCAAACAGTTTCATAATAAGAACTTTGTTTATTTGTGAGATGTGATGTGTCTTGTTAGTTTCAATCTGACATAATTTAAATATTTATGAGATGTTATTTCCTTTTCAAAGTGATTTTAGATCTGCAGTTCATAGCATGAACTCTTTGCCTCTGTAATTTCCTCATTTTCCTATTAAACACTAGTGCTCCCTTTATTAATTCTTTATACTTTACTACTGAAGCTCTTAAGGTACTGTCCACTTCCTTTGAATGCACATCAATTTGCTGTTGCTCCTTAAAGTGTCATTGGAAAGCACCGATCAGAGTTGCATGTGTAGTCTGACAGCAGATTGTGAACAAAGAAAGACTGCCACTCCTCTCCAATTAGTACTGATAATGTAGTCAAAGCTTGTGTCACTTTGGCAGGCTAGTCTCACTTTTGGCTCATATTCACTTCATAAAAAGTCCCAAGGGCATTCATAACTACATACATACATTGGCCTTTCACATGCTCTATTATCCACATGGATATTTTAAAATAAAAACTCAAAACTATTTATATTTGCATTCAACATAATTTTGCCACATTTATCTTTCTACTATAATTTTTATGTTTACTTCTATTTTGTTCTGTTGAAAAAGAGACCTGTGAATCAAACTGACTGTAAATATAGTGTTGCCAAATATAGCCTAATCTACTTGCTTCCACCTCACAAATGCTAATAATATAGATATCTACTACCTTGTACATATTTTAGATACGTTTTTGATTGCTGATGCTTGCATTACATTAATGTGTTGATTATTGGGAAAGAAATTTTGTAATCTCAATTATTTTCTTCATTATTATAGCCTCATTTCTTTAAGAAGAAAAAAGTTAAGATGTAAAAGGCACATTTCCCATTCTGTGACCATGTCACAAATGTATAAATATGCAAAATGTTATTGAAGCCTAATAACAAAATAAAATCTTTAAAAGAAAGAAAAATATAGAGTTAAAAAGCATTTTAATACAAAATGAGTTATTTCATTAAAAAAATAAAGATTGATTTATTGTCAAATGTACTTGGATCTAAAAGATCTGCATGCACGCTCTTAAAAATATCATTTGATCAGATTATAAAAGATTCCTTTCAATGTATCCCACAAACTGAAATGAATCTTTTATAATAAAAACAAGGAATTCCTGAAATTTGTGGATAAATGGATTGAGCTAGAAATGATCATAATGAGTGAGTTAACCCAGAAGCAGAAAGACTCAAATGGTATATACTCACTTATATCTGCATACTAGCCCAATGGGCATGTCCCACAAAAGCCTTCCCTTACCAGGAAACTGGGACAGAGGGGAGGACATCCTATTGGGACTCTAGATGAGAGAACCATGTGGGAATAGCAGTGTAGAAGGATCCAGTGGGTCCTAGAAACCTACAAGTCGAACATTATGATAGGCAGATTTGGGCCAAGGGGTCCCGCTCAAACTAAGGCACTAGCCAAGGACAATACAGGCAGTAAAATTTAAACCCCTACCCAGATCTAGCCCATGGACAGGACAGTCTCCACACTTGAGTGGAGAGTGGGATATGATTTTCTCATGTACTCTGGTGCCTCATATTTGACTATGTCCCCTGGAGGGGGAGACCTGGTGGCACTCACAGGAAAGACAGCAGGTCACTAAGAAGAGACTTGATACCCTATGAGCATATACGGGGGGGGGGGGG
>OU015745.1:118590273-118649358 GCA_907169655.1 Acomys percivali
AGGAACAGTCCTAGGGGAGGGGAATAAGGGGAAAATGGGAGGGAGGGAAGAATGGGAGGATACAAGGAATGGGATAACCATTGAGATGTAACAAGAATAAATTAATAAAAAAAAAAAGAAAAAAAGATTCATTTCAAAGTAGTCAGACCAGAAACCATATACGTAGAACTAAAGCAAGGCTCGGCAGGATGCATCTTTATATACTTATGCATATACTATATATATGTGAGAACACTAACCCTAAAGAGACTATCAGAGTGAAGAGGGGCATGGGACTGGTTCATGGAATGATAGCTGGGAGAGCCTAGGAAAGAGAAAGGGATGCAGTGATATAATTCTATTTCAATCAAAATATATTTTAAACACATTTTACAGTTTTTAGTTATCAAACAAATTTGTGGTTAGAACTCCTTCAATTTAGGCACGTTTAATTATTTAATAAGATTGTATGTTTAGGCCTATCATTTTAAATTAAAGAACTATGAGAAGATTATGCGTTTCTGTTTGTGGTCTATATAGCTTCTTGACATTAGGATTATTTGCTATATATAATGTATTCATCTCACTCCTGTAGTTTTACTGCTGTCTGTGTTGTTGTTTGTTTACCTCAGATTTTAGCTCCAGAACTCTGGCTTCCATATCAAAGCAGTGCTGAATTTCTTTGTGTTAACAATCATTTGGATGTTCAAAGTGACCTTCTAGTGTTCGAATATTTTCTATGTTCAGCATAAATCATTGTGATCTTCCAGAAACCTCCCCCTTGATCTTTGTTTTATAATTGGCCTTCATTTGTTGGCTTTTTAAAAGTGTGTATAAAGAACACAATTTCCCTCCCGGGCAAGACATTCTGCTTGTTGGTATTACCCATTTGCAGCAAGTTATAAAGGGCATTTGTAAAAATGACCTTGCAGCATGTTTGTTCAAGAATCCAGGATATGCTTGCTTTCTGAAGACAGTGGGGCAGGAAGTTTCCCTCTGTGTAAAGGTCCACAGATTGACTGATACAGCAGTCAGGCTCTGTTGAATAGAGCTCTTCTTTTTAGGAATGCTTTCTTCCTCAGATCCTCTGCTTCCTCTTCTGGGGAAGCTCATTCTCTGATCTACACTTGAATAAATGCCGACCTCCAGGTCTCGTAGGTGGATCTACCTCCACTGGCTATTAGTTTTCTTCTGGTGAGAGACTGCTTTTATCACATTTTCAGCAAAAGGCCAGTTTTTGATCTTCTTTTTCCTCTGCTCAATGTGTCAGATCCTGGAAATATGTCCCCGAAGCATTGTCACTGAGACCTCTTGTATTGCCATCTTATCCTGAATGACCACAAAAGAAAATGTTTCTTTTTGTCTACAAGAGTCGAATTAACTTATGTTAAAAGGAACACATGAACTTGTAGGAAATTATGTCAAGTGAGGTGAATGTTTAAAAAAAAAAAAAAAAAAAAAAGCAGCTATCAGGTGAAAAACCACCATGGCCAGGGAATAGAGCCTCTAATAGCCTATAGTTCTGGAGTATCATCCAAACAATAACATATTGGGCATATAGATGCATGTCAGCAGAGGATTTCTACATAGGTATCTAATAATTCAACAACATTGTTAAAAGAAATTGATCAAAGCACAAAGTTCTTCATGTGTCCTCCATAGAGCTAGTTACAGGAGTCACGAGGAAGATGATGATTCCCTACACTACCTGAAAGATGTGTTTTGGATTCTCACCCCCTTGAAGTATTTCTTTAGTCTATGAATGTCAGCTCAAATGACATGATCAAAACTCGATAAAATTAAAACACAAAACTTCCTTTCTCCTATCCTTTCTAATCATGCCTCAGTCTTGATGTTTTCAGGAGTATGGTGTCTCTGCTGAGTCCTCTCCTCCACCTACTCCTTTCAATTAGTGCCCAGCATTAATCTTCAAAATGTCTGTTCAATTCCTATCGTCACTCTTCTAAGGAGTTATCCAAGATCCAGAAATATGAATAGAAAATATATTGTCAGAAACCAGTGAGGGTATTAGAAAGCTTGTGTTAATTCTGCATCACATTATTTTGCTGACTGTCTTTATCTGCTGCAGTCTTTAGGATATCCTATTTTTAAAAAATCACATAATCTGCAAATATGGATACTATAATGTTTTCATTTTCTACTTGCATTTCCTTTTTCTTCTTCACTTTTTTTTATTGTTTTGACTAGGACTTTTTCCAAATATAGTTCCTTGTGGTTTACATAATGCACATAAGGAATTCATATAGAATTATAGGATTGTGCTTGTTAATAATTTAGGCAAATTTTTAAAGTGAGAAATGGGTAAATTAAAGAGTTTATCTAATGTTTCTGTTCTACCATGTTAATAGCATGCTAAAAAGAACAGCTGCACTATACTGAGCCGCCATTCCTTTATTAACTTTACTGCCACAAAGTATGGTCAGTTGAGAGTATTTTTGAAGGCTAATGCAAGCTAATATTTGTGAAATATAGTATAAGTAAACCCAACTTTATAAGTGGTATCACTCTTAGTTAAACCATATATTAATCTATGGAACTGAGATATAAATGAATAATTAGCCTCTGAGGACATAGGGAGAGAACACAAGATGACTTTCTATCTTATGACCACCTCCATCCTACCTGAATCCAAGTCAAAAATCTAAAGATCCTCCTCTGTTATCTTCCTGACATTTAGCCAAACAATTTGTTTAGACTGTACTATGCCTCTCACCTGCAGACATCCTTTCCACAACTTATTTCTGCTTTGTCTCAGCAACAATGACTTTATTTGAAGACTGCAGTTACATGATGATCCTTTTGTTAATAAACAATAATGTTTTAATATACACAGACACCAACTAATGATGTACATGCATGAAGAAAATTAAACGTTCTATATCATTATGACATTTTAAAGCAGTTCTATCTTACAGCTTTGCAGCTTCTAATAGATCTAACTTCCCATAATTACTGTTTAAGCTAAAATATGGTGAGTAAGTCTCATGAGTGCTTTACTTTACACCCCTTAGAACTCCAATATTAAATATGAGGATTAGAAACTATATTTTACATTCTATGTATAATAACCACTGCTCTAAAACAACTCTAAATAATTTGTCTCTACCATGTCTTTGAGGAGTTGGTAGATACCTTAGTGGTAGATTCAAAACCATGTTTAGCACAGAGTATACAAGACCATGCAATTAAATTTACCATGAAATAATAGGATAAATTATGAGTGGCTTTAAAAAACACTAATGCACAAGATGATTGCTTCTCCCAGTATTCTTAATTTCTAAGGTGCAATATAAATATTAATCTGTAGTAATTTCCTAAACCTACAATATTAGTTTTCCAAGTGATAGTCTCTCTGTGCTTACAAATGTTTGCAGTTCCCAAGGCATACATTACCACGAAGTCCAGTATGCTTGGGGTAGTTCTTAGGAGGAATTTTCCATATAGGCTCAGGAATCTATACACTTGGTCCTGAGTTGGTAGCACTATTTAAAGAAGGGTATATATCCTTGTTGGTGTAAGTATGCCACGGAGCATAGCCTTTGCGAGTTTATAGCCTTCCCAGATTTCCAGTTTCTTTACTCTGTTTGTATTTGATGTTGAAGATGTGATCTCAGCATCTAGGCCAGACACTTGCTCCAGGCCTTCATAGACTTTTCTTCAGCAGGAACCATAAGCTTAAATCCAACTCTTTCTTCGATAAATTATGGTTGTTTGTGATGTTTTAATAACTGCAACAGAAAAACAACTAATATAACACAGTATTATAATATTTGTATATATCTTATTATATATATCTTACATATAAATTTGTGAAATCTGAATAGATATCAACTGCTTCATGTTCAATACTCATCCTAGATTGTATTAAATTACATTTTATAACTAAATTTGGTAGAAGAAATAAATCAGATAACAAATTCTTCTAGTAAACAACTTACTCTTTTTTT
This sequence comes from Acomys percivali, assembly GCA_907169655.1. Lineage (NCBI taxonomy): Eukaryota > Metazoa > Chordata > Mammalia > Rodentia > Muridae > Acomys > Acomys percivali. The sequence goes on from OU015745.1 coordinate 118,594,221, forward strand.
ATGTTATGGAAAAGTGAAACTTATCAGTAAGTTTTCTTAGTTTATTTAGATCAATTTACGAGTTAAATCATTTACAAATATATTATTCTTAAATTGTAATCATGTACTTTGTTTTATGTCATAAGTGTGGCTGCTTGTCTGTGCAGGTGCCAGGTATGTGCAGATACCCAAGAAGATCCGAGGGTATTTAGAGATCCAAGGGGAGTGGGGTTGCAGGCTGTTCTGAGCCACTCAATGTGAATGCAGGGAGCCAAATATAGATTGTCAGGGAGAGCAACAAATGCTCTTAACCATAAACCATCCTACAACTGTAATTTTCTAACATTTAACTCAGATTTTAAATCCAAATATAACTTGAGTTAAAGAAATATTCAGTTACTCAAGGAGAATGACAGATATATGAAATGAAACTTTCTGATAAAGGACATTTTTTTTTTACATTCTGAAAGATATAATGGAATTTTATGAGTAACACTTTCTGTAATTATTAGAGAGAGATAGTCTTCTATCATTATTAAATGTGATACAACTCTGGGATCATTATACACTGTGATCATGGCAAAATATTTTCATTTAATTCTAAATGATAGGCTCTTGGAGAAACTGATTAAATTTAATTCTGTATTATTTCCTTATATGCATTATGTATACAACAAGCTACTACATTTGGAAAAAGGTTTAGTTAAAACAATAAAAATGTAGCCAGGCACAGTGGACTATGCCTGTAATCCAAGCAGGGGCAGGTGGTTTTCTGCGAGTTCGAGACTAGCCTGGTCTACAGAGAGAGTGCGTTCCAGAGCAGCCAATGCTACACAGAGAAAACCTGTCTCCACAAATTAGAATGATAAAGGAGATGCTACTAGAAAATGAAAAATTAAAGCGTCAATATTTACAGATTATATAGTTCTTTTATAAGAGAGCCTAAAGACTGCACTTTAGAAACACATTCAGTGAAACAGTGTGATGTAAAATTAACATGCAATTTCAGCAGGCTTTCTATATCCTGTTGCAATGACACACATAAAGAGAAAGAGACCCAAGCACAATCACTTTAAACAGCATAAGAAAATTGAAATAAAAATAACTAAAGAATTGATGCATAAACAAAATCTTTAAAATTGAAATATTTCAGGAGCTGACCAATTCTTATGATGATGGTTTAGGAGAGTCACTCTCAAGAAAACGGCCTTGGTGCCAAAACAATCTATACATTCAATGCTATCCTCACCAAAATTCTAATTATCAAAGAAATTGAAAAAAATCTTACGAGTCATATGAAAATGCAATAGATCCAGGGTAGTCAAAGCAATCCTGAATGAAAATAAAAACACTGTTACGGGAGTTACAGCTTTTCTTTTGACCTATAGTACAGAGCAATAATAAAAAGAATAGCATAATACATGTATAGAAACATTATCTGTAGAATAGAAATGACTGCCCAAATAGAATCCTACCTTCTCACAACAATTTATTTTGTCAAAAAGTCCAAAAACCTCCTGAAGAAAGATAACGTCTTCAACAATTGGTGATGATCAAGCTAAATAGCTATATATAAAAGAATGAAACTAGGTCCTTATTTCTCACACTGTATGGAACAAACGTCCAAGTGGATCAAGGGATTCATCAAAGATATGATATCATTAATCTAATAGAGGAGAAATAAGGAATGTTCTTGAATTTACCTATACAGAAAAGAACTTTCAGAACAGGATTCAGGTAGCCCGGGCATTTAAGCTTATAGAAAATTAAATCTTAGGGAACTAAAAGTATTTTGTACAGCAAGGGACATCTCATTAAAGTGAGCAAGCAGCCTAAACAACTTGACGTTTATCAAGAAAATAAATACTCCAAGTAATAAAGGGAAATAGAAATGAAAAGAAAGATACACGTGAATAAATAGTTGAGTTTGTTAATGTTCAACAACTTTAACTAGCAGGGAAATTCAAATTAAAACTTCCTTGAGAGCCAGGAGCAGTGGTATACACCTGTCATCCCAGTACTTGAAGGAAACAGAGGCAGGAAGTCTCTGTGAATTCCAGGCCAGCCTGGTCTACAAAGCTTCACAGAGAAATCCTGTCTCGAAAACTAAAACCAAACCAAACCACACCAAAACAAAAAACAAAAACAAAAACAAAAACAAAAAAAACTTCTTTAAAATATCATAACACCCAAATTAGTATACCTCAGATCAAAACCATAAATGACAATAATAAATGTTGGTGTGGTTATGGATATAAAGGACCATTTATTCATTGTTGTTGAGCAGGAAAACTGGTCCAACAATGAAAGTAAGTCTAAAGATTGCTCTAAAGACTAGAGAATAGTTAACAAACTAACCTAGATATTTCCATTCTGAGAATACTCTCCACAAATGCTGTGTCATACTATAGAGATAATTGCTTTCTCAAAATTAGTTCTGTTATATTCAAAATAGGCAAGAATTAGAAAATGTCTAACTACCAACTGAGGAATATATATGAAAACATGGTATATTTACACAAACAATGGTTACTCATATGTAAACAAAAATTACACAATTTGAATTTAAATGGATGGACCTGAAAATAATTATTCTAATCATTCTGTGTGAGGTAATGCACACACACACACATGCACACACACACAGGTACAGGCACACACAGGCACAGGTACAAGCACACACAGACACAGGCACACACACACATAATACAAACAAACAAACAAACAAACAAAAAACCTAAATGCCTCATGTTCTCATATGTAAATTCTAGCTTTCATTCTTTATATATGTGCATTTAAATTGGAGTACCCATATATTTTGATAATTTAAAGCTAATAATAAGTCATGCTCAAGTATTTTAAGGAAAGATGGGCACAACAAAAATGGCACATATGACAGGAATGGATTATGAAAGGATGAAATGTGCAGGGGATGACATCGCATGGTAGAGTATGACAAAAGATAGCCAACAGCGAAGTCCTCGAATATGACAAACTAAAAACTACCTCTTTGGAAGCTTTTTACAAGATATACATATATAAAATGATTTATAAATGTCTTTCCCCATAATTTTGAGACAGTGGATCTCACAGGTACTAACTACCCCCCCCAACTTTATAGACTATGGCCACTGATCTACATTAGCCCCTAGAACTTGATGCCAAGCCTCTACCATTGAAATCCACATGTATTTGTATCAAGGGAAATGCATAAATCAACTTGATATTGATCTAGAATCTTTATCCCCATTGACTGGCTATTTTTATATTTCCGGGAGGCTCTACGCATTCTAGTAGGGAAAAAAAGAACTTATTAGTCTTAGAAAGCTATAAACTCTTCTAGCTACAATAGTGACATTCCTCATAAGGTATGGCTGTTGGTACATAAGTAGCAAGAATGTTGAGAGAGTAGCAAGTTTCTGATTGGATTGAATACAACTCTATAAGATCTCATTTTTGATAACGTTAACTGGTCAAAACTCCTGTGGCTACCTAGGTCATAAGCCCTAGAAAGATCCTTATACTAACGTTCTGTTAAATGGACATTGTAATAAACTGCATCAAAAGCTGTTATCTTTATAACAGCAGATGAGTGCATCTCTCTGTCCTCATTACACATGCTTTTTGGCTAGTAGATGGAGATTAATAGAAGGCTGTGTGTGAAAATGTAAAGGATGAAAGAATGAGGGAGTACTTAGACCTAAATGGGGTATCTAGTCATATTTCCTCCAGGAAGACTCAGAGACCATCAAGTAAGAAGGGCAGAATGAGGAGAAGTCTCAGCCAATTTAGATTTCTTTTTTTTTTTATTAATTTATTCCTGTTACATCTCAATGGTTATCCCATCCCTTGTATCCTCCCATTCTTCCTTCCCTCCCATTTTCCCTTTATTCCCCTCCCCTATGACTGTTCCTGAGAGGGATTACCTCCCCCTACATATGCTCATAGGGTATCAAGTCTCTTCTTGGTAACCTGCTGTCATTCCTCTGAGTGCCACCAGGTCTCCCCCTCCAGGAGACATGGTCAAATGTGAGGCACCAGAGTATGTGAGAAAGTCATATCCCACTCTGCAGAACAATATTTATTGAAATGACAACACAGCTGCATACATGAACTGAGAGGCTGTAACTGACATCAAGACCTGCATACTATTTAACCAGCCAAACTCCAGGCCTAGGTGATTTCCAGCCTCATGTATACCACACACAGCTAAGGAACATTTGACCACTAAGAGCTACTGGTTGGAGTGGGAGGGTCAGTTTTCTCCAGGATTTAAAGCCATCGAAAAGCTACCCATGCTCAAGTATGCAGTCACATACCCAGGAATGTAGAAGCATCAATAAGTGTACTGAATCAGTTTTCTAAAAAGCAAAAATCATACAAACCAGGGAGGAAAAAAATACTGGGAGACATAGCAAAGAAATGAATAGGAGGAAGTGAAGGGGGAATTTTATGAAATTTTCATATACTGAAAAATACTTTAGAGTCAGCTGTGGTGGTGCACACTTTTAATCTCAATGTTGGAGGAAAAGGCAGAAGAATCTCTGTGAGTTGTAGTGTAGCCTGGTCTAAAAATCTAGTTTCAAGCTGCTTTGGTCACATGGAAAGACACTGTCACAAATATTTTTTTATATTTCATTGTACAGTTAATACATGAAAGAGTATCATAATAAATTAAATCAAAATTTTGATTTTTGGAGGGGGAATGATTTTACATATACATTTATATTAGTACACATACATACAATAAACTATCTACACCAAGAACCACAAAACAATCAGGAATTATATAAATATTCCATTCATACTGTTTTGGCTATTTGTATTTGGCAGCCATGAGGAAAAAACCTCTCCTATATTAGTGCATCTAAAATTCTGAATGTAATTCAATATCTAACATATCTCATCATTATCAAGGTAAAACATCTATCTAGACGTAAAACCAGATTATAAGTTTTTAATTTCAAGATAATGGAAAACAACAACCGAGGATGGTAGCTCATACTTTTAATTACAACACTTGGGACTTAAAGAGATCACCTTGATTTTGAGATTGCCCAAGGCACTATAGTAACTTTTGAGAAACCTTGTCTGAAAAGAAAAAGCAATACTTAAAAATGACAAAATGACCGTCCAAATATCTCTGCACATGTATCTTATAACATCCATCTTTACATGTTAAAGTATACAAAATTAAATATGAATAAAAGACATATAATTGAGAACTTTAAAAACTGAGTTTGAGGCTTAGCCTGGTATAAAAAGCAAATACAGGACAGCAATGGCTACACAGAGAAACCCTGTCTCAAACAACAACAAAAAAAACCAAAACAAAATACTGAATAAGAATGAAGAATAAGTTGCTTAAATATTTTTTCAATTTCCTTAAAGTTACCAAAATGTCTTAAACACTAAGTGTGTGTGTGTGTGTGTGTGTGTGTGTGTTCCTTAGAGTGTTCCCTAAAGTATTATTTTATAAACACATATGATCATATTTGAAAGAGCTAGTTGCTAGTCATAAAGAGCATCTCCACTGTATGACAATACTTATCTTGATACTTTTATTTCTCAAAATGGCAGTAGAAAAAGAATGTATAGAAAACAAAGTCCACCTTGAATCTTACATGTCTCTTTATTATGTGGTTTCCTGTTAAAGGTTTTATAGGAAATGAAACTCAAGATAAATATAAATAAAAAATGAAATGTAAATATCAGGAAAAAGATGTTGAAATATTGAAATCAAAATATTTTATTTAGAAGGCGAAAAAAAGAAGCACAACTTGTTAAGCAAGTATGTTACAAATGTATAAGTCGCTAGTAGAAAATGGTGGAGAAAGCAGAGTAAACCCTCTTCCTCTGATACTTCAGTGTACTGAGCTTTTTCAGGAAGATAACAGTAACATGATATTTACCAAATTCCAAGAGTGAAAGTTTGTGAGATACATATATCAAAAAAAAAAGTACAACTGCTCTAGATTTTCAGACATGTCTTCCTTTTACTAATCTGTCTCTGTCTCTACTGAACACCTTTCCTCCACTATTTTTCCTTTGAACTTCTCCAATTTTATCCTGATGGCTTACTTCACTTGCATAATCTCCACTTAACCTTTAATATTGCACATCCCAAATGAAATCAGCATCAGTCAATTTGTCCAAGAGAACAAAGGGAAAATGGAGCAGAAAACATGCCAAGGAAATGCTTGTTAAGAATATGATAATTGAACAGATGTTAAACTACATCAAAAAAGATCAAAATGAATTAATAAATCAGCCAAACAGAAGTCATCTAGACAGAAAGCAAAAGGGTGTTGTTTCAACTGAGTAAACAGGTCTTTTTTTTTTCTTCTTACTCTTTCATTCCTGCTATTAAATGTATGCAGCTCCTTAGGATGTTGCCTGCATTTCTTAAGAGATATATTCACGTGACAACCTGAAAAAAAGAAAAATGCTAAATGAATGCCATGAAGAGATTATCTCTTGTCTATATACTCAGTGGTTATGATTAACATAGATTGCACCAATTGTTAAAATATTCGTACATTTTTTGCTACTTGATTTGCATAGTGTTGGCCCCTATGCCAGTGAACTGAGCCTTGCAGAGAGAGTGCCAGTCATCACACAGTGCAATCCAGTGGCAGATGGCACAGAGAATAAATGTAATTCTATGAATGCTCCCACTGGAAACCTTAGTAGGCCCATGGAACTGGTGACAAAACTAGAAGGCACGTTCATCCTTAGTGACCAAGGCATCTGTGAGATTTTTCACTATGGGAAGCAATGACTCAAAGTACGCCACATACCGGACAGGTTGCAATGCACCTGGTAGCCTTCTGGCTAGTGCAAAGTGCCAGATGCTGGGAAAATCAGAGTGCAACTACTAGGTAACTCCTACTTCAGAGTGTTTATCAGAAAATAATTTGGACTACTTAAAAACATGAACTGAAGGTTATTTGAACAATTTGATGAATTATTTGTATTACAATGTATGCATTTGGTTATCAGACTTATGCAATATGTAATCTTGTTTTGGGTGCTAAGAGGTAAAAAACAGAAGAGCACTGATTATACATGACTATTTAAGTTCTGATTTAAGTTATTTTAGATTAAAGAAAATTAACATCCAATTTGTCAGTCTGATTACTTTTGCGTCCAGAGTAAAATAAGCACCTGTGGTTGGTCTCTGCTATATTGTACCAAGAAGAAACCCTTGCAAATATCCATCACATCTTAAAAAGTAATGTCATAAACTAAAATAGAATAAATGGTTCTTTATATAATGTTTTACACACACACACACACACACACACACACACACACACACAAAGTAATGTCATTGTCCAATTGTTAAATACTTTCATGTACTAGTACATGTAATACTTACATGTTCCTAGTAGTAACATGTAATCATTTCTAGCTATTTCACCACTTTACAATGAATAAATTAAGGGTTGGATATATGGTTCAGTGGAACCAGGAGTCTGGAAAAATTGCTCAGTGGTTGAGTACTGCTGGCTCTTGCAGAGGGCCTAGGTTTGATTCCTTGTACCCACATGATGGATGACAATATTCTGTAATTCCAGGGTATCTGATCCCTTGCCCTCTTTGGTCTTCCATGGACACCAGATATACATGTACTACACAGACACATATGCAGGCAAAATAGTCATATGCAAAATAAATTTTACTTTTTAAAGAATGAATGGTTTGATACACACACACATGCACACACACATACACACACACACACAGAGAGAGAAAGAGAGAGAGAGAGAGAGAGAGAGAGAGAGAGAGAGAGAGAGAGAGAGAGAGAGAGAGAGAGAGAGGAGGGAGGAGAGGGAACACACATACATACATTCATTAAAGAATCTACCAAATGCACAAATATCAGCACCTCCCTTTTTTTATTTGAAAACTCCTCAAAATTTTTTCTTATGATGTATGTTCTGGGCTCAGATTCTTAGGGTTTTCTGCATCAGCTAATTGAGTGATGTAATTCTAGGCATCTACCAATGATTCTATTTTTAAATTTACCAGTACTTTTTAAATTGTAGTTATTTGGGTAACAAAGTTGGCTATTGTGGTTCAAGCCACTGTATCCAGTACTCTGGAAACAGTGACAGGAGGATTATGACAAGTTCAAGGAGAAAGACCAGCTACAGAGTAAGACTCTGTCTTAAAACTAAACCAAACAACATGTACAAAAGATTAACTTCTGCATTGAAATTCTTTGGATTTTGCAGTAGTGTAATTCTAAAATCTAAAAAATAATAATTTCAGTTGATTCTGCATGAAGAAACCGATGAAATGTGAGTGTTTCAGTCCTTAGCTAAGAGGCTTTGTAGCTTGGTTACAGAAATGCATCTGGGAATTCTTCCTTCTATATTGCTGCTATAGATTTCTTTTATGGATCTCATTTACTTGCATAGAAATGTACCAATAAAACTAGTGAAAAGTTAATTGCTGTCATATACAGATGACATCATATTTCTCTGATATAATAATTACTATCTACTAAGTCTCAGAGAAAGCAATTCTATTAGTCAAATAATCAGACTTGCATGTCCATGAAGACTTTTCTGTAAAATGCTTTGATTATAAATAATTGCCCTCCTTATAACTCAAGTGTTTTTTGTTGTTGTGAATGTGCTTAACAAAGAGACTAATCATTTTAAGTATTTAACTGGTGAATAGTTAATATAAATAATCACATTTTTTAAATATAAAAAAAATTTACATATGGCCATTGAAAAGACTGTGGGTCATGGTTGGCATAGCATAGGGCTGAGGTACTAGCCCGGACAAGCTCCAGTCTTTGCCATGAGTGAGCCTGGCCAAGCTGAAGTCCAACCCTGACTCCAGAAAGTGGAAAAGATGTCCAAGCGATAGGAGAAGAGGTAGGAAATATGGCAGAGGTCATAAAGGAGAAAGGAAGAGAGGAATCCAGACCCTGCTGGGCACTGAGGGAGGGCAGAATCCATTATACATCCAAATCCCAAAATATGGATTTAATGAAGGTCATAGTTTCAGGCACCATTATGAACATTTGAGTTTCAGGAGTGCAGTATTTCACTGATTTAGGGCAAGTTGATCCAACTCAACTTATTGATTTAACCCAGCTTATCAATGGGAGAAGTGTAAACATTCAACCACTTAAAAGTTATTATGAGTTCCAACTGGTTGAAGAATGCACTGACATTTTTCAAGCAAAAGTTAATATTGAGGTGCAGTTGGCTTCTGAGTTAGCCATTGCTGTAACTGGAAAAAAAAATGGTAGTGTTGTTACTACAGCCTTCTATGGCCCAAGAAGTCTAGAAATTCTGTGCAAGGCTGATCCATTTTTTTCTGCAGTGACTACCCATTCCAAAACAAGTGCTTCTATCTGAAATGCTGGTGCCGAAGCGAGACTTGAACTAGCCATGAAGAATGGCTCTCTTTTCTTCCTGATACTACAAAAGTTGAACTCTTCAGAATGCTCAGCACTTGGAAGGATCCAAGGCAGATGTTCATTGATCTTCCTCCTGGCTGGGTAGTAAATATGGCAGACACAAAATTCTAAAACTTATTGAGAATCTCCTCAAGTATTACACCTCTGGAACCTCCCTTCCATTAAAGCAGACATGCTGAGAGCCAGACAGGCTGAAACATGGCTTCTTATGGGGCTCAAATGCTTCGAGTTGATATTAGCTTTCACTGTGGTCAGTTCCCTTGTTCTTTTTTCATCTGAAGTTAAATCTCAGGGAGCAAAATTTACCCAGAAGAACTGAACCATTGAGGGTGTATATATCTTATGGTGAAGGTCCTTAGAAAGGTGATTTTAAAAATGTCTTAAAATTACCTTTCTTTTTGGGGTGGGGAAGTGGATTTTGATACATGGTTTCTCCATGTAGTCCTGGCATTCCTGGAAATAGCTCTGTAGACAAGGACTCAGATCCACCTGCCTTTGCTGAGATTAAAAGTGTGTGCCACCACTGCCCAGCTCAATTTAAGTTTAATACATCATTTGAAAAATCTATTTATTAAATTTATTCATATTACATTCTGATTATTATCCCCTCACTCTTATCTTCCAGTTCCCACCCTCCCACCTTCTGTCTCCTGATTCTGGCTGCTATGAATATGTTGAGCATATGTGTTTGTTGTTTGTTGAATTTTCTTTCAGGTGCATGCCCAGGAATGGTATAGGTGAGTCCTGAGGTAGCACTATTCCCCTCCCACCACTGATGGGGGAAGCCCCCCTTCTGCCCCGACACACCTTCTCATCATAGTCTCTCAGGTCTCATCAGGGTCACCTGCATCAATTTCCACTTTGTGCCCAAAATGCAACCCTCACCAAGGGCAAGTGATCAAATTATAGGCACTAAGTAGGCTTCATCTCAAGCATGGAAAAATGGTTCAATATATGGAAATTCATCAATGTAATCCATCATATAAACAAACTGAAAAAAATTATCATATCCTTAGGTGATAAAAAAGCATTTGATAAAATACAACACCCATTCATGCTAAAAGTCTTGGAGAACAGGGAATACAAGGCATGTACTAAGCATAGTAAAGGCAATATACAGCAAGCCTATACCAAAATTAAGCTAAATGGAAAGAAACTTAAATTAATTCCACTGAAATCAGAGACATGACAAAGCTGTCCACTCTATCTGTATTTCTTCAATATAGTACTGGAAGTCCTAACTAGAGTAATAAGACAACTAAAGGGGATCAAAGCAATACAAATTGCAAAGGAAGAATTCAAAGTATTACTATTCCCCAGATGATATGTGACCTCAAAATTCTACCAAGGAACTCCTACAGGTGATCAACACCCTCAGCAAAGTGACTGGATACAAAATTAAATTGGTAGCCCTCCTTTATACAAAAAAGAAACAGGCTGAGAAAGAAATCAGGGAAATAGTACTCTTCACAATAGTGACAAAAAACAAAGTATCTTCGTGTAACTCTAACCAAGCAAGTGAAAGACTTGTTAAAAAAAAAAAAAAAAAAAAAAAAAAAAAAAAAAAAAAAAAAAAAAAACAAGACTATGAAGAAAAAAATTGAAAAATATATCACAAGATGGGAAAATCTCCATGCTCATAGAATGGTTGGCTTAACATAATAAAAATGGCCATCTTACCCAAAGCACTCTATAGATCCAATGTAATTCCCATCAAACTGGCCAACATAATTCTTTACAGACCTTGAAACAATTCTCAACTTCATATGGAAAAACTGATGAACTCCTATAAAACAAAGGACACTGTCAACAGAACAACAATGCTACATCTGATAAAGGGCTAATATCCAAAATTTATAAAGAACTTAAGAAATCAAACACCACCAAAACAAATAATCCAATTAAAAATCGTGTACAGAACTAAACAGAATTATTAACAAAGTAATATGTCTAAGAAACACTTAAAAGAAATGCTGACTATCCCTAGTCATTAGGTAAATTCAAATCAAAACAACGCTGAGTTTCTCCCTTACACCAATCAAAATTTTTAAAAAAAATCAAAACACGGCACATTCTGGTGAAATTGTGGAGAAATGGTAACACTCCTCCATTGTTGATGGGAGTGCAAACCTGTTCTACTACTTTGGAAATCAATCTGTCACTTTCTCAGACAATTGGGAATGGTTCTACCTTAAGACGTAGCTGTACCACTCTTGGGCATATATCTAAAAGATTACCCACTCAACTGTTTTTAGAAGCTTTATTCATAATAGCCATAATCTGGCAACATCCTAGATGTTCTTCAAGTGATAAATGGATACACTGTGATACATTTACATACTGGAGTAATACTCGGCTATTAAAAACAAGGAAATCTTGAAATTTGCAGGCAAATTGATAGAACTAGAAAAGATCATCCTGAGTTAGGTAACACACAGTCAGAGAAAGACACAGTTGGTATATACTAATAAGCAGATATTATCCACATAACATGATAATCACACTACAATACACAGACCTAAAGAAGCTAAATAATGAGGAGCCTAGGGAGAATGCTTAATTCTCATTCAGAAGGCCAAATAGATTAGACACAGGAAGCAGTTGATAGGAAGGAGGAGGGCAGGAGCCTACCATAGAGGTCCTCTGAAAGACTCCACCTAACATGGTATCTAAGTAGATGCTGAGACTCAGCCAAAACTTGGGTTGGAGCTCAGGGAGTTTTATGGAAGAATTGAAGAATAGAAGGACCTGGAGGGGACAGGAGCTCCACAGGGAGACCAATGGAGCCAACAAATCCATTGGTGGTTGGGGGATGGGGTGCTGCACATACTAATACACCAACAATGGACCATGCATGGTAAGGACCTAGACCCTATGCTCAGATGTAGTATATAGGCAGCACAGTCAGCTTGTGGGTCCTAAAATATGGGACATAGGAACTACCTCTGACATGGACTCTGGTGCCCACTCGTTAATCACTTGTCCCTTAAGGAGCGACCTTGCCAGGACACCCAGGAATAGGATACAGGCAGTCCAGATTAGGCTTGATAGGCTGAGGTCAGATGATAGTGGAGGGGGTCTTCCCCTTTTGAGGGCTAGGGGAGGGGTGAAGCAGAAATGAGGGAGGGAGGGTGGGGCTGGGATGCAACAAGAGAGGGGGTCACAATCAGGAGGTAAAGTGAAAACATTTAAAAATTTTAAATTTAAGAGAAAATTATATGAAAAACTCATAGTATATCACTTTGAAATTGGTTCAGTGATTTAAAAATTGTTTTGTTGGGTATTGTTTTGTACATTATAATTATTATCAAGTGATAATTTAAAGCTATAGCATAATGGTTTGGGATAAAAGCAAATCTATTCAAGATCTTTGAATTCTCATGAGAAATACAAATGAAACAAAAATATGGGTCACCTGTGCATCTGTAAAGTTAAGCTTTCATTAAAAATTTAAATAACTTTTACACATTTAGGGTTTTGGAAAATTAGTATTCCCTGGCATGTCTTTGGTTCATTTTATTCAACATTTTATTTTTACCATTTTATTTATCTTTCATTCATCTTTTTATTTCATACTATAGGCCAATTTTTATCATTATAGAAACTTTGTTGTTTTTCATAGTTATAACATTGAGGTTAATTTTTTGTGGATTAGTTAATCTACTAGAGATTTTAATACAATTCTTTTTGTTCTTTCTATTCATCCATCATGATGTATTTTAAAATTATTTATTTTTAATTATGTGTATATGAATGGCGTGTATGTGTGTGTATGTGTGTGTGTGTGTGTGTGTGTGTGTGTGTGTGTGTGTGTGTGTTTACATGCACATAACTAGAGGTGCCTGAAGCTTTCACAGGCATGGTATCCCCAGTTTAGATGGATTAACCGGTAGTGGTCCGTCTCCTAACTTGGATGTTGGGAGTTCAGTTTTGGTGTTCTGCATTAGCAGCACAAGATTTCAATAGCTGAGCAATCTCTCTACCCACGTCATCCTGATTTTTACTATTCTTTGTGTTTGCACTAAAGGATTAGCAGGGAAAAACTGAGCTGAATTTCTAGACATTGAAGTTTATCAAAATTTCAATTTGATGGGAATTAATAATAGCATAATGTACAAATTTGCGTGTGCGCGCCCACACACACACATAGACAATGGAAAGTTGTTGAAAAGACACTAAAAATAATTCCTTCTCAATGTGATTGTACTATATCACTATGGGACAAGTTATAAAAATCATAATATCATTTCACAGACTCATTTCTGTAAAGAGTCATTCTTGGAGATAATACACAATTTGTGTGTGTTGCAATTTTTAGTTCATTGTGGTTAAAATGCAAATTGGTGACCTTTCATCTCAGAGGTAAGGTTTCATTGTGTTCAAATCTAATTGTAGTATCAAAAGCAACTACTTATTGTCTTAATGATTGTCCATTATGGTAACAAGAAGTTAAATAGGATGCTTTCTGCTGGCACAGGAGCAGGACATTCTACATGCCAGAGAAGATCCATAATAGAAAAATGTCTAAGGAAACTAATAATTCTCACCTCTATCAACTTAGGAGTTATAGATGAGAGGGGATGAGCAAGAACAGAGGCTTTGAGAGAACAGTTATTTGTGATCAGTTACTGTGACTCCCAACTACACCAAATGGGAGAAGATTAAGGTACTGTTTCTACTTAGTGTTAAAAATGGCGTACTTCAATAAAATTATAGTTGTTAATATTTACTCATTTCAGTTTATAGAAACTTGGAAAAATATAGATTCATCCTAAATTCTGAGTAAGACATTCTTGGGCAAGAAGATAGACGGTTAAACAGCTTAGCTTAAAAGAAGGTGCGCACAGCATTCTGTCTGCAGTCCAGGAATCACATGGACGGGATTCTACATGTAAGCTGCTTATCCATCAGGTTTGTGCCACACAAAAGACCATCTTCCTCACAGACTACCTTGGGAACAAAGAAGTTATACAACAAGTAAAAGGAAAATAATATCAACATTCCAGTAAGTGTGGAAGACAAAAAAGTTATAACTTAAATTAAGAGGAAATATAGTGTGAAAAAGATAAGCATTTTCTTGCAATGATATAGTTTCCAGAGAAGCTTTCCACATTCATTGATTATACCTCTTAGCAAATTCAATTTTAACCACCTACTAATACTAAAAGTAATGAAATTATCTGATAAAAATGAAGAATTTCTTATTTGCTTTATATTTCTTCTCTGTCCTAAGTGGAATACTGCAGGAATAGGAAAGTGTAAACATCAGTAAAGATGGATAACAGAGAAAGCAGCACATATACATATATGCATATTGAACCTGATATGTAATAAATGTCAAATCACATAACTGAATTTATTATTTTGTAAGATGGGGTAAATGGATATAAATTTAAATAAAATTGGAATACTGTTTTTCCTATTTTCCTTTTATTGAAAATAAATTTATTTTTCATACAATATGTTCTGACTCCAGTTAACCTTGTTCCAAGTTCTTCTAGATCCTTCATGACTCCCTTCCCATCCAAGCAACCATGGAGGAGTGTTTTCCTTGCTCCCCGTCATTGCCAGCATGAGCAGTCATTTATTTTTATTGATCTTAACCATTCTGACTTCTATAAAATGAAATTTTAAAGTATTTTGATTTTCATTTCACCAATGATTACAATTCTTGAACATTTCTTTTAAGTATTTCTTAGCCATTTTAGTGTCTTCTTTTGAGAATTCTCTTTTTAGTCTATATTCATATTAATTGCATTATTTGTTTTCTTGATATCTTATTTTTTCAAATGTTTTATATATTTTATAGTATATCTCTATCACATGGTGGAGTTGGTAAAAAGTATGTATTTTCCCATTCTATACCCTATTGCCTTGTCTGAAAGATGTTGTCCTTAGCCTTACAAAAGCATTTCAATTTCATAATGTCACCTTTATTAATTGTTGAAATTGATTTCTGTGCTAACGGTATTTCTCTTCAGAAAGTTTTCTATGTCAATGAATTCAAGACTCATTGAACATAGTTGGAAACATAGTAAAGTTGGGAACATTACCAGTTACCAATAAATCATTTTCCAAAAAGAGTAGCTGAAATTATCATTGTAAATTAAACTTTGTTTACTTCTCATTTTTATCACTTAAGAATGAAGGGGGAAATATGCAGTCCATGTTTTGCTTCAAGCAAATAAACATCTATTAGTACACATATTCTAAAGTAACTTTGTTTTTCTTAAATTATTTAATCACTTTACATCCTGATCATAGCCTCTTCCCGCCTCTCCTCCTGGTCCTACCCTACATCCTTCTTTCCTCATCCCCCTGCCCTACTCCTCAGAAAAGGTGAGACCCCTACCAACCCACACCAGCATATCAAGTCACATCAGGATGAGCTCATTCTTCCCCCCAACGCCACCAGCCTAGGGAAATGAGCATGTTCCTGATGTGGGGTAAGAATATGTAGCGTTTATTGATCAGATGGTATTTGTCAGATTAGAATTTAGAGAAGAAACAGCTTGCCTATTTCATTACAACACCAGGGCAAAACACAGTGAAGCCTCTTACATTTGCTCAAGTATACTTCTTTTTTCTTTTGAGAGTCATCATAGAATTTCTTTTAGACTGACCTTCATGATTTACATATCTTTAAAATATACGTTAGATATGGAAGAAAGCTATATGTGACATATCTAGTATATAGTATTCTATATTTGATGTCATAAATTTCAAAAATAATGTAAAGCTGTAAAAGAAGTAAAAGAATAGGGATCATTCTTATTCTCAGCACAAGGATTATTTCTTTTTGTTTTTCTGGTATTTAAGTCAAGCTTTTTAAAATCAACTGCCTAGTGAATTCTGCTGTTTAGAAACAACTCTAATCTCCATGAATATCTTCATGTCTCTGCATGGTAAGAAATGAGTGAATAAACTAAAGCATATTTTGGAAGGAAAAGAGGCACTATTTCTCTAGTGATGTTTCCTTCTTTCCAACTCAAAATGTGCCTGCATTCCAGAGCAAACTCTCTTTACCCCCATTTCTTCCTGTCTTTATCTGGATGGAAGGAAGAGTAGATATTCTAGCCACAATCAGAGAGTTTTGACGATACTTCTTCAATGACTTCTCCATGACGTCCAGTGTGCTGCCCAAGGAGGTGTCATGTGGATATCTGTCTCCCTCATGAGGAATCAGAGCAGTGGGACTCCTGGCTGATACAATATTTTGTTCCGAAAATGCTTGGGATTTCTTTTTCATCCCAAAGTCCAGCTAAGTACTCATTTTGACTTTGCCAAAATATGAAAACTTCAATATTCCATATTTTTCTAGGTACATTTCACTTCTATACAATTACACATATATAACAATGTTTGGAACAGTGACAAATAGCCTATGCAACAGTGGTCACATATGTTAAAAACACAGCAATAACATCATATGGTATATTTCTTAGAGGTGTCCTCTGTTAAATGACTTAAGGCTGCATCTTGCCCTAAGGTTGGCTCCATTCTGTGACTTTTCCCCACCATGTATAAGTATAAATACTAAAATACTGAAAATATTGCCCAAGATTGATATAGCTAGATATTGAAAAACATCTATTCTATCTTTCTCAGGAACTGAAACATTGATTTCCATAGTGATAGTACAAGTACACACTCCTAACAGCAGTGGACAGATATTCCACATCCTGTCCACCATGAGCTATAATACATTTAAGAGCAATCAGCAATTTGATCATTGCAAAAGAACAGGGAAAAAAGGAAGTTCATGTGACTTTATCTAAATAAGGTGACAACTTAAAGGTGCATTGAATTGGTGTCACATACTAATAATGTTCTTTAAAAATACTGAAGCTATTATTTTAGGTAGGAGACATTGATGTCTTCTTAGGGACTCCCTTAATGGAGTAACAGGATTCCTGGACCAGAGAACACTAAGCAAATAGCTAGCTGACTAAACACAGAAATCTCCATTCAGTTCTGATCCTTTCTTCATCATCTTTTCACACTAAGGCTGTCTGTGTCTGGGCCAATGAGCTGAGTTTCTTACATATGACAGATAGGTACTTATTGTTTTAGTTGAATCTTCTAGTTGGTATCCATTGACTGGAAAACTGAGAATATAAGATGTATCATTTTAAAACATGTATCAATTCATATTGTTTTCTTTTTAGTTTGGTAATTTCTTAATATTCATATGTTTATCCACTGTTCTAGTGTGATTTATTCTTTCCTGTGATCTCATTGGTGTGTTTATTCTCTATAAAGTAATATTTCATTGAAAAAGTGTGTATAGATAGTTCAGTGATTAAGAACTTGTACTGCTCCTCCAGAAGACCCAAGTTTAGATGCTAGCACCCATGTCAGATGAGCACAACCACCTGTAACTCTGGTTTCAAGAGACCTTATGTTGTCTTCTGCCCTCCTTGGGCACCTATGCACATGAAAGGCCATACCCAGAAGTCCATACAAATACATAATTAAAACAATGAAAAATAAACCTTATAAACGAATGTCTCTGGGTGTATTCTGCAGTTTTGATTAATGGTCATGAACTTTTACTTTTGAGTTTATTGTGACAACTAACAGCTTCAAGAAATTTCTGTCTCATGGAGTGAGGAAATCACACTAATTTGTGATGAGTATGGATTGAATGGATATGCAATGGTTCTTTCAAAACCTTTTGTTAAATAAAAATCCAGTCCATAATTAACCAGCATTAATTAAGAAATGACAGTGGCTCTGCTTCAACCTCTATCCCCTTGGAACTCAACCAAACTGTTTTGGCTTGCTATGATTTCTCGTTCAGTGGCTTCTCTTCAATTGCGTGTTATATCAGTAGTGCCTGGTTACTTCTAAAGAGTGTGTCTGAATTACAGCACCGAATTGTCCAGAGCCAAGATGAATAGCTACTAAAAGAATTCCTGTGTTTCCAGAAAGAGAAATGATGTTAAAATACTTCTGTCATGAGAATCCCAGCCCATCTTTAAAATCTTTCATCATGTCACTGTGGCTTTGATTCTCTGTAAAAAAAAAAAAAAAAAAAAAAAAAAAAAAAAAAAAAAGGGCTAATGTCTTGAAAATCACCCCTAATCTCTCCAGTTGAGGAAGCTCAAAGTGGTTCTCGTTATCTTTGCACTTTGATAGAGACTTGCTCAGTGTTAACTTCAATTATGATTTTTGGCAGATTAGGAAAATGGATAATAACAATAGGCAACAGCTGGGCTATTTGCTAATGCATTACAGGTAAGTCAGTCCCTTGTACTTTAAGTTCAAATTGGTTCAATCATGGGTCATTAGGCAATACAACCCAAATGCTAGGCTTTACGGTTTAGCTATGGGAAAACTGAGAAATTCTCGTATAATGTAGATAGCCATTTACAAATGTCAATAAAACATGAAGCAGGTTCTTTTGTAACAATTAATTCAAATAAGCTTCAGATATTTTCTCCTTGTAAAGAAGGAATAAATTGGAGAGGTTTGATGTCAAATGTTAATAGAAAAAGACCGGTGCTGTAAAACTGTCCCATTCTCTGTCTACTGGATAAAACTACTTTCTGTGAAAATATGAGGCCTTCAGATCGAATCCACAACATCCACATGAAAATCTGGGCATAGTTGCTCATGCCTGTAACTCTAAGGTTAGAGGGCAAAAGCAGGTGGCTATTGGGAACTCACTTGTCAGCCATTCAAATATAAACATGGACCTTCTGGTCCAGTGTTTAAAAATTCAATATCAAGTTCTCCAGATTGATATATTATGGTCAGAAACTTATACATGTGATTCCATGTGAAAAGCAATAATCATGGACTTGGACATTTGTATTGGCATTTTGCTTTATGCTGCTCTTTCAGAGAACTAAGTTTTGTTTCCAGTTCCCAGGTAGGGGTGCTCACAATGGCTGTTAGTTCTAGCTATACAGGACCTTAATTAAAAAAAAAAAGATGAGGGTTACAATCTGTGTCTGAATCTGTTCCTTTGGGTTAGTAGAATTTGAGTAGAGTTGAATGGGTCTGTTTACTATGTTTTTTTCTGACACTTTGCATGCTTTACAGTCAGAAATTTTAAAGAGCTGAAACATCACTGTGAGCACTTCTTTGTACATTTATGTTCAGATAAGCAATGTATGCCAAAATGTATGTGATAAAGTTGTCAATTATCAATGAAGATATAAGAAAATTATGGTATGTATTATTATCTAGCCATAAAAGCAGAATTCTTCTAACTGATACAACACGGATGGTCCTTGAAACTGTTACATTAAGTGACCTAAATCAAACGCAAAGGCATATAACCATTCTACTTGCAGAGATGAATAGGAGAGTCATTCTCATGGGGGTGGAAAGTAGAATTTCTCAAAGACTAGTGGGAAAAACAGGTGGGGAAACATTTTAATCAGTATGTACCTTGGAGATAGATGGTTTTGTTTGTTTGGTATAAATTCACTTTTTTCTTGGTTCATATGAACCTATGTTTATAATTAATAAAGTAGTACTAGGTTACCTAGAATTATTTATAAAAATAGATAATATAAATAAATATAAAGACTTTGCTCTATAATTATACTTCTAAGTTGTTTAATTTTTATTTTTAGTTACTTTTGATACTTTCTCTATTTTACTTAATTTTATCATGATAGGCTTGTTTGTAAGTCAGTACATTGGGAGCAATAACACAACTGAGCCCATCCCTAGACACAAGTAACAGTGAATACTCATATGCAGGCATATTGCCATTGAAACACCATTTTCTCCAATCATTTGTGAATGCCTTTAAAAATATATAACAAATCTGAGGGTCTTCCATAGGACTGCATTTACATTCAAGTATTTAACATAGTCATAACATTTTAGCAGTTTTTTAAAGAAAATAGGGCATTACAAACTGGAATAATTTAGACAGAACCGATACAGTCCTTTCCCATGAAGCTGCTTTCTGAAGATCACATCCTCTTCCGTTATTCATCATGATTTCATTTATGAGACATATTCTAATGTTACCTTATATTGCTTATTTTGAGTTTACTCCACTTTAAGCAAACTTTCTAAAGTACTTGATCCATGACTAATTCGAAAAAGTACTAATAGAAAAACTTTGATGTGGCTTATTCCATACATCTTTGTATTGTAGCCAGGTGTTTGCTATTTGTCTGGATTTTCAGTATCTTAACTCCTCTGACAGAAACAAATGCACTTTCTGTTTAAATGAGTGACCTGGCTGCCCTCAGTTCAGAGGGCCAAGTGGGAAGCTGCCAACACCGGGCCTGCTTTTCTGAAACATTATTTAGTCAAGGTCCACATTAATATTCTTTTGGAGAAATTAATGATTACCGTCCTCCAATACAACATACAGTCATGGCATACTTAGTATTCTAAGGCTGTAACAATACAAACCATGGGCACCAGTGAAGGAGCTCACCTTCTCACACTGAGAAATGCATCAAGTTCAGTCTGCAGAGATGATTAGCCGTTTCTATTTCTTGCTCCACTATCATTTGAGTCTAAGGCCATCACACATCCTCCCTGTCATTTCCATGTGGGGGATCCTCAGTGATAACCTGACAAGGTTTGACAACCCATTTACCTCCTTGCTTACTATCACTCACTCTACGGAATGCTTTATCCTCATTGTGGAGATAAACAGCCAATTGCTTCCTTCTTTAAGATTTTGGCAAGATAGTGTTATGAATGCTGGCCTAAGAAAAGTAAAAAAAGAAAAAATCATAAATGAGATTCTGAGTCTTAACTCTCCGCTTTCCCAATAGCATATCATTGTAATTACTAAAACAATATGTTTTTCTTATAGTTTTAAGTGATTAAAGAGAAATGCACACTAATATATGAGTTTTCTCAAAACCTGAAGTCTGCACACCAATTACATTTGCAATAATCAATATGTACAAGAAAACATATGGTTTATTCCAACCTTACCACCACCATTTCCAGGTAACTCTACTTAAAAACTGATAAAACGAGAATATCAAAGCATTATTAGTTTCTCTTTTTATAAAGCATTTATCTTTGTAGAATGTATTGTGCAGTGTGGAATCTATATAAAACTAAAATGTAATTATAGTTCTTGGCCCATCAAATAAACATGTCTACATATTCAAATAGATTATTTTATGGCAAACTAGCTTCACAGTAAAAGTTGTAATGTCTGTATATGTTTTTGTTTTATGTTGTTTTAGTGTTAGAAGCCAATAAGGACCTCGAGAATGTTAGGCCTGTGTTCTTCCTCTGCACTCCATTCCTAGCCCTATATGTCTACTTTTATAATGCTACTGAAAACCTTGCTTTGTAATTTGAGTCTAATCATGAAGAAGTAACATGGAACTTCACATTAAATTTCACCACTTAATAACTTTGAACTTATTGGCACAGGAGACTACTTCCTGAAGAGGACACCAACATCTCAGGCTCTAAGATCAGCAACTGATAAATGAGACTTCTGGGAACTGAAAAGCTTCTGTACGGCCAAGGGCACTCTCAATGGAACAAAGTAACTGTCCACAGACTGGGACTAGATCTTCACCAGCCCTACATATGACAAAGGACTCTAATATTCAAAATATATAGAGAACATGAAACACTAAACACCAGCAAACAAAATTACCCAATTATAAAATGGAAAATAGAACTAAACAGAATTATCAACAGAGGAATCTCAAATGGCTTAGAAGCAGTTTAATAAATGCTCAATCTCTTTAGTCATTAGGGAAATACAAATCAAACCAACTCTAAGATTCCATCTCACACCTGTCAGAATGGCTAAGATCAAAAACTCAAAGGACAGCTGGAGAATATGTGGAGAAAGGGGAACACCCCTCCGTTGCTGATGGGAGTGCAAACCTGTACAACTGCTTTGGAAATCAATCCGGCCCTTCCTCAGAAAATTAGGAATAGCTCTATCTCAAGACCCAGCTATACCACTCCTGGGTATATATCCATAAGACACTCTGCCATAAATCAAGGACACTTGCTCAACTATGTTCATTGCAGCTTTATTCATAATAGCCAGGATCTGGAAACAACCTAGATATTCCTAAACTGAATGATAGATAAAGTAATTGTGGTATATTTATAAAATGGAATATAATTCAGCTTTCAAAAACAAAGAAATCATGAATTTTGTGGACTAATAGATGGAACTAGAAAAGATCATCCTGAGTAACCCAGATACAGAAAGACACACATGGTATATACTCACTTATAAGTGGTCTTAGTCATATAGTACAGAATAAACATAGTACAGTGCACAGACGCAAAGAAGATGTGATAAAGAGGATCCAAGGAAGGATGTTTAAATATCACTCAGAAGGGAAAAGAGAATAAAGAGGTTTAAGAGAAGGAACAAGGTAAGGGAGGAAACACAGAGAGAGAGAGAGACAATGAGTCCATTTAGAATTTTTATTTCTCCCAATTTCCTTAAAATCTTGACAATGTAAAAGAAAATAAAAGCAATGTCAAAACATTTGTCTTTTGACCTGTCTGTCAGAAGTAAGACTATATTCCCACAATTCCAGTTATTTAAGGTGTATCACTTGTAGAGCTTTCATTACATCTGGTCCAGTAACCTCAGAATATCCTCTATTCATTCAAGCTCTGAAATACACTTTTATTAATCATAGATACACAGGTTTTCTACTTTTCTTACATAAAGACAGTGTTTGAAAATGCAAACTACCTTTGTTATGAAGACATCAGGAGTACTGATTAATTTGGTTTTCCTAAGTAATATCAATTATCCTTTGAAAAGTGGTGTTTGCAGTATTGTATTGTTGCTACCTAAACCTTGAGGGTGGAAGCAGTTCTGGGAGAAGACTTAGGGTATAGAGAATAAACATCAAAGAAATCTCAAAATTAAACCCCTGATGTTATCACTGAGTATTAAAATATATTTTCAGTATTCTCACTATGCAATGATGACATTTAAATATTTGCTAGTGAGCTGAGAGCATCAAGACAATGATAGAGAAATTAGAGAACATACACTCCTCTGAAAAATAAATGTAAGTTGAATGAAGCAAGTAATTTCAGCATGATGTGATATTATTATAGTATAAATAGTATAAAGGGTAGATCATTATTATGATAAAAAAAAAGATGGAGCAGAATAGAATTCGCCTGATTGAGTCTTGTATCTTTTCTTGCAAAGAAATTCTAAAAAATTTTTCTCAAAAGCTAACCATAATAAATGATGCAAAATTGCATTGTTTTCATTTTAGTTGAGATTAACATATCTGATTCTGAAGCAGTGAAGTTCTAGGGCTGTTTTTCTTTTTTGTAAATACAGTACAACATTCTGAACACACACACACACACACACACACACACACACACACTCCACAAGAATAAATGGAGAGAGTAGAATAAGGGTTTGTATAATTTTTTAATGGTGAGTGATTTTAGTCAATGGATTGGCAATGATGAGGGGGAAGCTTCTTATGGATGGGACAGGTAAGAGTGTAGTGAGGAAATAGAAACCAGGGTATATCTTATATACATATAAAATTGCCAGAATAATTTTAAAAGGGAATTAGTTTCCATATAAGTGTGTTACTTCTACAACTTAACTTCCCAGATTATTTCTAAATTTAATACTTTGTTAATGAATGATGTGATTATTATCTTTTGATAAGATAGATTAATATAAAACACACATAATCTTTTCCTTTGAGTTTTAATTTCTTCAAGCAAGTTGATTTCTAAAATGCATTCAGCATTGCAGAACAGAGTACTAGTCAGTGGACACAGAACGTTTGAGAACACTAATGGAGAAAAACAGTTTGGTATTGGAAACAAGACAGAGAAATAAGAGTGATATTACCATTTTCTCTCTACATTTCTTATAACTTTACCATGTATTTTTGTTATAAAAGAGAAAATAAACAATATTCTCCCACTTTCCATAAACTTATCATTCCTAAAAATCTTTTCAGATCACATTGCATGTTGTCTGTCATCCTGGCAGCATGTGCACTAAATGACTTGACGAGAATGTGCATCGTGCTGCCAAGAGTCTCCATCAAAAGAGGAGGCTGAAGAGAATGTTAGCCTCGGACCACAGGCACTGGCATGTACCAGCCTGTGTGCGTGTGATTGAGAGTGTATGTGCATGGTGCCTGCTTGACTATGAGACTATGAGAGACAGAGAGAGAGAGAGAGAGAGAGAGAGAGAGAGAGAGAGAGAGAGAGAAGAGAAAAGGGAGAGAAAGGGAAAGTGGGTGGTTGTTAGGTAGCTACAGTTAGTCTGGTGAACAGAAACCAAGGAACACTGTGAATCCTGTCTTATTAGATCCATTTGGTCACTGATAAAGTGATTCAGAAGAATGATATTAATTGTATAATAACTTAAGACAATACAAAATTTTGACTCTCTTAGAAAATATTCATGAGGAAAATTCTCATAAACAATGAAAACAATTGACTACTTTAAAAAAAGGTTTTATGTATGTACATTAAATTATATGCATGAAGATTTTATTGGTTATAGATGTTCAAAATATTTCATTTACATTTGGTGGATATGAGTTTAGATTATAGACTTATGTAAAATAAATTTCTTTAAGAAAAAAACTTGGAGAGTGAAAGTTAACTACCTTCTTTCAAAAGGTGCTTTTTTTGTTGTTTGATGGACTTTTAAAAATACCTTTGAAATATTTTACTCTACCTTTTAAAAAACTGAGCTGTATGTTTGATATTACAGAACATAAGAAAAATTCAGTACCAAGTAGAAAACTGTAATCGCTGAGATATTTGTGGGTCAGCACATGATATATTAACAATAAGTCCTCATAATTATTAAGTTGGAGAATATATTACCCCACTTAAGTTCTGCATTCTGATTTCTGTAAAATGAATAGGAAAGTTCAATACAAAATAATAAGTTTATGCTTTATGTCGCCCACTCCTCCAGGGTAGCATGCCTTTAAAAGAGGAGATAAGATTTGTCTGCACACTTTATTTTGCTTTATACCTCCAATAACATGGTAATGAAACTAGATTTTGTTCATTCGCCTGACAGTAACTACATCTTTGCATATAAATAGAACACCTACTTAAATGGTCTCTGTAAAGGGTAGAGCATGAAATTGGCATCTTCCTGTAAAAAGAAGTTAGAGTGTCTGAAGTCACAGCCTGCCCTCTGAGCACCTCCTGTGCCTACGCTCACAAATGATCCCTTTTCCTTTGCTAGGTGGTTCAAACCACCACTGAGATTTTCAAAGCGTGATTTGTCATGTTCAGGTAATAGGGAAGTCTCTTAATATTTTAAATTAAAAACATTTATAAAGAATATCATTCTATCCCCCTACCAGGGTTATTTGTTACATTCCTGCTATTATTGGAAAACAATAGTTACACTCTTTAACATTTATTTTGATCCCACTGAGCTTCTGTTTGAACAATAATGCTTTCCTGAATCTCATTACTTGGTGATGTGATTGTGATATTAGATTTCACTGAAAAAATCAACATAAACACAACCAGAATTTATGAGTACTTTCTATACCTGCTGGTTTTAAAAGGTCAAATAAATAGTTTTTTCTTACTGTATGATTTCACTTATCAAGCACTTTCAAAACTTTTATTAATTTCAGAAGTCTTTTACTCTCACAATCAATATCTATTGTAAGCTCTCCAGTTATATGAGCTGTATTAAATGCATTATGTCTTACAATTGATTAAATTCATTCATATGTCATGACAAAAACCATAACTAAAAAATTAAGTAATTTGTCATATTATTTTGTTCAATAAGTGCCAAGTTAAACTTTTATAGATTTAGATGTAGGCCTGCAATAAACTTCTGCTTCCTTCATATTACATGTTTCCTACAGAGTAGTAGTTTGTAAATGTTATTAAAACTATCTTATCTATTACATTGTGTGTGGCCTAATAAGTGTCATAGGAATACTCTATTTTTTGTTATTAACAATAGAATCATGGGGACATACTTCTGCCTTGGTATTGCAGGGCAAAAGATGACCGATAAACTAAGAAAAAAAAAAGTAAAATTATACAGATACTATGAACACAAAGGTAATTACTATGAAAATACTTAGCCCTCTCTGCTCAAATACTATGAACTGCTTCATAGATTACTCTGTGTTTGCTTCCCTGCCATGGGTCTTTCATACAGTAGACAGTTCAGTTTTAGAGAAGGAAATAGGGACCATCCCTCCCACTGGTTTGTAGATTCACCTCTCTGCTTGATCTACAGGGAAGGAAAGGAAAGACCGATGGAGCGGTGAGCACGGTGTGAGGCTGAGCCAGAGAGGTTAGAACTTGCCGTATCCACACTAAGCACCTGCTTGGAAAACATATTTCTATTCTTTGATATAAACAATAGGTCCATGAGGGCATATCTCTGTCTAGTACTTGCAGGGGACTGGGTGGTAAAAATTCTGACAAAAGGACTAATAAACTCCGTTCACCAACTGGTTCTTAAGTCTCAAATAATCCTAGATCTGCTGGAGGCTTCCTCCCTGTGTTATCCCTGATGCTGTCTCAGCGTTATCACTGGGTCAGCCTAGTTTTGAAACAGCTGCCTCCCTACAAGAAATTCAATCACCTGGAGAATGTTGGAGGAACACTGAAGATTTGGGAATCAGTGGGGAACATGCTGTGGTGCAGCAATCTGCAGTCAGTTATCTGGTTCCATTCCCCCAAATATATGTCTCTTTTATAAACCTCTACCTGCCCCATACTTCAAATCCTAATTCTTATCTTATTATGCAGAGTTGCTCTTGCTCCTCTATACCTTGGAATCCGGGCAGGCATCCAGCCAGCTCTATATTTTACACAGTGGTCCAAGACAGGTTATTAAGGCTCAGTTGTAAAGGTGGAAATTGACTAGGGAAATGATTACATGTTTTAGACAAATAGATTTAATTCAATGTTTTCTGGAAACTCAGCAATTCTTGAAATTTCCCTATGGCTACCTTGATCCCAGCTTGTTTCTTTCCTCTTCCCCAACTGATCACACACATCTACAGTCTGCTAAGTAATTTTCTTGCTGCTGCTCCTGCCCCAGAAACACACATAGCTACCTGATAGACTTATATGAGATGAAAATCTTTATGCTCAATTCATGGCCAAAATGTAGCTCATAAGAACAGATACAATGTCCTTGCTTTTATTTACCCTTGCTTCAGCCTGATAGTTTTGTTATAAAATCTTACTGTTTTCTTATGATTCCATCTTAGGACCTATGAACTTGGTACTCCTTTGCCCAAAATGTGTATAGTCAAGAAATTGGCATTAATTACACCACATTCAGTGTGTTTCGCATCTCATCTTTTGTATCATTTAGGCACCCAAGGTAGAAACCTAGAGGAAGGAACCATGAATATTGAATAAGGCTTGTTCATTTCTTCATTGCACAGGTATGGCTAGCTTTCTTACACATCCTAGATGCATTTACTCAAGGATGATGATAACCACAGTACGGTGCTGTGGCCTGCACATCAATATCAGTTCTTCATAGACATGGCAATAACCAACCTCATATGCACATACTCCTACAATAGAATGCCTCAGGTGATTCTAGGCTATGTCTAGTCTACAGTTCAGGCCACCTTGGGTACCCTTATCCAAGCAAGACCAGAAAAGAGAGGGAGGGGAATGAAGAAGAAAAAAGAGAAACAATTTTTTTAAACTTACACTAGAAAATATGTTTTAAGAGCTATAGTGTCTGATAATATAAATAAATCATTATTGCTGGGTACTGAGAAAATTACCAGTAAAAGTAATTATTAATTTTATAGTTTCCTGGAGAAATGTGAATAACAGTATAAATAAATATTAATTTCCCTACTTCTTTTAGTAGATATTTTGAAATCTTAGAGCAAGTTCTCACCAATATATCCTGAAATACAGATTCCTGTTAAAGATGTTAATTGAAGGAAAGATCTCAAAAGGGCACTAGGAAAGTTAAATAAAAAGGGACAAAATGTGTGAGCTAGACTATGAATCTCTGCTACACAGTAGCATAAGTCTGTCCTCTGCAAAGCACACCAGATAATCCCGACCAGCTGTAAACAGTCACACTCTAAGGTCACTGTTGCTGTCAGTAATGACCAGGAGATACATGGTTCCTAATGGAGCCCCCCTAACAAAGCAACCTTTCCCAAAAACCTCACAGTTACTCTCTTTAGAGGACAGTGGTGAGTTCATAGGACAAGCATTTATATCTGAAAGAGGATGAAGCAGTTTCTGACAGTGTGATCTGTAGAAGACACTAGTAGCATCGATTAAAACTTCCAAAACACCATCAAAATTTCAGAATCTAAGGTACTGGTTCTAGAGTTAGAAATTTATTCACAAAGAGTTCCATTTATTTAATAATAACCCATATTATTTCCATCCTCCTCCTACCTTTTAATGGAACTGCAGTTTCAAATTGGTGATCATACTCCATTTTGTAGCTTCCTAGGAATCCCTGAAATTTGAGAGCATGCTGTGGGATGGTGATTGATTTCTTTCGATTTGTTTATTTGAAATTTCAAGGAGTTTAACAGATGGAATGTCAGATTCAAATGAAGCCTGATTGCTTTAAATGAAAAAATAGCAATTAGATCATTGTCTAAGTGGATTAAACTCTGAAGATTTACCCTCTCAAAACATATAGAGCATGAAGCTATATGTGCCGTAGAGCCAAAATAGCAGCTGGGACATCCTGGGCCATTGATCAAACATTTTATCTTTGAAATATAGTTCTGTTGAATCAATATGCCAATAATAATAGCTTTTCTTTTACTTATTACACAACATATGATGAAAAGAACACTTTTAAATGATTTCAATGTTCTGTTTTAAAACATGATAAACTGAAACACATTTAATGATTAAAGTGTCAACACGTACAAAGCAGATCATAAAGTAGCTGATGAGACAGATAAATAATAAGAACAGTTTTAGGGATATTGAGGATTCAAGATGGTTTTAAAGTTCATCTTACATTATTAAAAACAGTAAGATTTAGTACCTAATGTGTGTTTCCCAGTGATTCTTAGGCCTTGAGATTTACAGAAATGGAAGTAGTGAAATAATAGTGGTTATACATATGATGGTTTTTATTGCTGTATATTTTTAATCAACCCCAGATAGAGGGTAATTGTAGCTAGCATTTACACAAAGAAAAGACCATAAGATTATCATATAAATTATCCATACAAGAACAGTTGAGGTGACAAAAGATGTACCAATGATAATATACATGTTCACTATATAATTACAAGTAATTGTTGCTACATATCAAATTAGATATCTTCAATGGTACAGAAATTTAAGAGTGAACTTTTCCATCTTTATTCCTATTAGCATTTTGTTAAGAAGTTCTTTATTATAGAAGACTATATTTTGTATATAAGGTGCTCTATATTTCCATTCATCTCCTCTTTCCTGGGATGGGGGTGGGGAGTGTGATGGCCACCAATCCACAAAGGCAAAAGGAGTAGAAAACTAAGTCTAGGGCTAGGAAGGCCATAAGCACAATGGAGATCAAACATTCAGGGAACCACTCCAGGAACTAGTTCAACTTCACTCAGAGAGAACAAAGGCTATATACATAGCCCTTGGGGAGTGAGTGTGGCGGGGGGGGGGGGGGGGGGGGGGTCCTAGGATATATGCACATTATTGGTTGAAGCCAGGCACTTTAAGGATGTTTGTTTTTCATTTGACAGCACACTCCTATCATATGAACAGAAACTCAGTAGCTAATTATGCTACAGGCACAGGGAAAGTAGAGATAGCAGGGAATTCTGTCAAGGGCCATATATCAAGTCTAAAGACACTCTCCAGATGGAGTCACACAGAAAGCCAGAGGCCCTGCTGGGGAGAAGGAGTGCTGCCCTTAAAGCTGAGCACAGATTGGCTATCCAGACCAGGAGGACTGCAACTTCAAACAGCAGGGTCTTCCAGTGGAGTTGAAATCCATATCCTACACTGCTTGGGTGACCAAGAACCTGTGACTAGATAGCCCAGGCACCTAGGATTAAAACCAAAATTAATATTGGTCTGAAAAACTATGTAATGTAAAATGATTCCTAGTGATTTTCTTCTATATTGTGGATCAGTGTCTTGTTTAGCTACCATCAAGAAGTTTCCTCCTGCAGCAGCTGGGAACAGATATAGAGACCCAACATTAGACATTATAGAGTGAGAAGCCTGGAACACTCAGACCTGAATGAGATGTCTCCATTAAACCCTGACCCCCGCCTGAGAGCTCCTGGAACCCTGTGAATAAAAAGCCTTATAAAGCATATATAAACTCAAAGACACTGAAGTAGCCTGTGCAGGGCCTGCACAGGTCTTTGTCAGGTCCTCTGCGTATATACTATGCCTTCCAGTTTTGTGGATTTATGGGATAATTGGGTTTGTGAATGAGTAGATCTTTGATTCATATTCCTTCTCTTGAGCTTTTTTCCTTATGTTGATTTGCCTTGCTCAAACTGTCCGTACAACTCAGTGCTGGACAGCTGAGGCAGTTCAAGCCAGAAAGCCCTGCTTGCTAGCACAAGCCTTTGATTTCAGCACTTAGGAGGAAGAGACAGGTGGAAATCTGTAAGTTTGAAACCAGACTGACTACAAAGCGAGTCCAGGTCAACTAGGGCTACACAGAGAAACTCTGTCTCCAAAAAACCAAAACCAAACAACAAGAAGGATCCAGAAGACTAGAAAAAATTTCAGAGTTTGTTTGAGACCAAGCAGAGATATTCAGTGAGAAGCCAGAGAAGCCAGATTGAGTCAGTGCGCTAGTAGAGGAGTTTGAGCCAGAATAGCAAATGGATGCAACTAGAGAAATATTCTGAGTGAAGTACCCTAGACCCAGAAAGACAAAAGGTATGTATTAACTTATAAGTGGGTATTGGCCATAAAGCAAAAGACAATCGTGCTACACTCCAGGATGTTAAGTAACAAGGAAGCCTCAAAGGGATAATGCAAAGTTCTCCTCAGGAACGGAAAATAGGATAGATTTCTTAGATGGACTGGGAAGGATAGGGTTTGGAGCTGGAGAGATTAGGTTTGGAGGAAGAAAATACTGGGAGGAAAAAAACTGAAATTGTGGGTATTTCAGGGGCAAGGTGAAATGGTGACTACATGGGATCTATGAGAGAACCCTAGCAAAAACTTCTTGTAAAGAAGGTCATGCAACCTGAACATCCATCTTCTGTATACAGGCGAGGCCTCAGTAGAAGAGATTTGAAAACCAACCCAATTACAAAACCTTTGACCTACAGTTTGTCTTGCCTTCAGAGAGTTTAAGGGCCAAAGCATAGCAGAATCATCATCAAAGATGCTTCATCAAGCATCTGATGGTAGCAGATGCAGAGTACCACAGCCAAACGTTGCGTGGAGCTCAAGGATTTCTTCACCGGGGGGAGGAAGGATTTGAGAAACATGAAGGATCAGTGACACACAAGGACAGCACAGCCCACAAAATCTACTGGCTGAGACTCATGGGGACTTGGACAGATCAGGGAGCCTATAGGGGATATGGGTCTAACCTAGGTCTTCTGCATATATGTTAGGGCTAAGTAGTTTGGTGATCTTATGGTAATCCTATCAGTGGGTGCAAGGGCTGTTACTGAGTCTTTGGTCTTCTTGTGGGATTGCTGTCTTCCTTCTGGGTTGCTTGGTCTAGTCTTGATGTTATCTTATGTGTCTGGTGTTGTCATTTGTTATGCTGTGTTAGGTTGATGTCCATAGGATGCCTGCAGTTTTCTAAGGGAAGGGGAAGGCTGGGTGGATCTGGTATAGAGGAATGGTGTGGGGGCAGATATTGGGAAAGGAGAGGGAAGGGAAACTTCAGTCAGAAAGTAGTATGAGAGAAGAATAAAAAAATCTAAAGAAATCAAAAGAACTCAAGAAACCCAACAACCTCATTTTAAAAGATTGGACATGGAATTAGAATTCTCGGTATATGAAGTAATAGTGGCTGTGAAATATTCTATATATTTTCAATATCTTTATTGAAATTACTGTGAGAGTTCATCCCATAAAGGTCAAAATTAAGGTAAGAATTGGGAAAGAAAAAGTTGGCCTAGATGTGGTAAAAGAGGGACACTTGCTCTTTTAAGTTCCTGCTACTGTAGAAGGATTGTCAGATGCATAATAAACTTACTATATAGAATAAAAAACTTCAACTATGCTTTCATACAAGAGTGCGACCATATGTAGTGATAATGTATATATTTTACAAGACAAGAAGAAAGAAGTTTTATTTGGACAAACCAAAGTATTTCAAGATATGAGTATGTTTAATGTGTGACATTAATGCATATATAATATATGCATAAATATATTATACTACATTAGTTTGTATAATGTTTTATATTTATGTACTGTGGGAAGCCACAGTATTCTACTGTGTGCCTCGCCCCAAGATGGCTCCTGGCATGTAGCCAGCTTTGCTTCAAAAGTAGTAAACAAGTCCTTATTAGGGCATGGCCCGCTGCCCGCAATAGTTCCGCTTTCAAGAGCCAATAGAGTACGGAAACGTGGCGTTGCTTGACTGGATGCTTGAATGTCTATAAAAGGGTATGAG
The DNA here is from genome assembly GCA_907169655.1 of Acomys percivali. NCBI lineage: Eukaryota > Metazoa > Chordata > Mammalia > Rodentia > Muridae > Acomys > Acomys percivali. The sequence goes on from OU015745.1 coordinate 118,627,190, forward strand.
GGGAGTGGTTCGGGGGAGAAGACCGCAAGAAGAGCCTGAATAAACTGCTTGAGAGAAGAACCGGGTGTCGCGTCTTCCTTGCTGGTCGAGTGGGACGCGACAATGTACACCAGAAAAATTAATTTATAAAAATTACGCTTCTTAGATGAGATTTTCTTGTCTGTCACAAGAAAAAAGACAGCCTTTCATCTTACATATCATTCAGGGTATTAGAATGAGACTCTGGAAATGAGAACAAGATAATGTGGAAAGAATGTGACCTGTCTTAGACTGGGCCCAAGGTGAAAGCATCTTGAGTGCCTTGACCTCATTGAGACCCCATTGATACCCCACTGAGATAAACATCTGTGATAGTCTGAGTGGAGCCAAATGGGCCAACAATTGAAGACAGGGACCTGGGAATCAGGCCAGGCTATGATATTGCAAAATGACCATCAAAGGAAGGAGGGAGCTTGAGAGAGGGCTATCACCAGAGTTTCTGCCCAATGGTGTTGGAGGATGGAGAAGCAAGTGGTGAGCATGGGAGAGAAGCTGCATGTTCTGGCTACAATGGATAGTGCAGCTTCCTCTGTTGGATAGAGGATCTGCTAAATTCCTTGAGAAGTATACTAAGGGATTAACCAAGGCATTAGCTCTTGATAGCTTCTTGATAGCAAGAAGTTTTCCTTCTTGTTCTCAGTAATCTCTTTTCCCTCCTGTTTAGGGCAGCCAGGCTGTAAGAAAGGACTGGGAAAAGATCATCACCAACCCTACATCTGACAAAGGTCTAATATCTAAAATATATAAAGAACTCAAAAAATTAAACACCACCAGACCAAATAACCCAATTGAGAAATGGGTCTTGGAACTAAACAGAGAATTCTCAACAGAAGAATATCAAAGGGCTGAGAAACACTTAAAGAAATGCTCAACCTCCTTAATCATCAGGGAAATGCAAATCAAAACAATTCTGAGAATCCATCTTACACCCATCAGAATGGCTAAGATCAAAAACTCAAGCGACACCACATGCTGGAGAGGATGTGTGGAGAGAGGAACACTCCTTCATTGCTGGTGGGAATGCAAACTAGTACAGCCACTTTGGAAATCTATCTGGTGCTATCTCAGAAAACTGGGAATAGGGCTTCCTCAAGACCCAGCTATTCCACTCCTTGGAATATACCCAGACGATGCACCAGCACACAACAAGAAAATTGGCTCAACCATGTTCATAGCAGCCTTATTCATAATAGCCAGGTCATGGAAACAGCCTAAATGTCCCTCAGTAGAAAAATGGATAAAGAAACTGTGGTACATATACACTATGGAATACTACTCAGCTATTAAAAACAAGGAATTCCCGAAATTTGTGGATAAATGGATTGAGCTAGAAATGATCATAATAAGTGAGTTAACCCAGAAGCAGAAAGACTCAAATGGTATACTCACTTATATCTGCATACTAGCCCAAGGGGCATGTCCCATGAAAGCCTTCACTTACCAGAAAACTGGGAGAGAGGGGAGGACATCCTATTGGGACTCTAGATGAGAGAACCATGTGAGAATAGCATTGTAGAAGGATCCAGTGTGACCTAGAAACCTACAAGTAGAACATTATGATAGGCAGATATGGGCCAAGGGGTCCTGCTCAAACTAAGGCAACAGCCAAGGACAATACAGGCGGTAAACTTTAAACCCCTACCCAGATCTAGCCAATGGTCAGAACGGTCTCCACACTTGAGTGGAGAGTGAGATATGAATTTCTCATGTACTCTGGTGCTTCACATTTGACTATGTCCCCTGGAGGGGGAGACCTGGTGGCACTCAGAGGAATGACAGCAGGTCACCGAGAAAAGACTTGATACCCTATGAGCATATACATGGGGAGGTAATCCCTCTCAGGAACAGTCATAGGGGAGGGGAATAAGGGGAATATGGGAGGGAGGGAAGAAAGGGAGGATATAAGGGATGGGATAACCATTGAGATGTAACAAGAATAAATTAATAACATTAAAAAAAGAAAAAAGAAAAAAAAGACCCAAAAAAAAAAACAAACAAAAAACAAAAACAAAAAAACAAAAAAAAAAAGAAAGGTGCACTAATTTAATAAATTCACAATAAAGTCTAATTGTTAAGGAACCAGAGCCAACAAGATAATGCCAGTACGCTCAATGTTGACTATGCTTTGCAGGATAGACTTTTTATCTATATGTCAAGACTATTATGTCTTCTATTATAAATGGAACTCTGGTGAGAATTATACTTTTAGCTACAATGTTGTTTTTGTGCACATTCTTCATCAAAACCATGCAAAAGCTAAGTGGCAATTGATCTGGACTTCCCTGATATTCAGACTGAAAATCCATACCTAAAACAGTGCTCAGTTGTGGGGAAACCAGCAGAGTTAATCGCTCTGTGTGACCCACAAAACTTCCCTTTCTGTCTCGGCCTCTGTCTATCTCTGTCCTTATTTTCCCTCCATGACCTACTACTTTTTCATTCCTCCATTCTCCATCTATCTCCCATTTCTTTCCTCCTTCTGTACATTTCTCTCTGCTAGTATTCATATCAGGGCCTGTCTCAATAACATGTGCATTGGGAATATTAAGTGCTCTTCTGTAATTAGGAATTGGTTTAAATCCTTTTTTCCTTTTGAAATGCTTTTAAGTCTTATTGTTTAATATTCATAAATAACTATTTTTTATATAGTAATTAAATGTAGTAAAGTCTCTAAATGTTCACTGATGCTTGCTGCCCAGGAGCAGGGTGATTTTCCCTTGCCTGTTTAGTGGGACTGAAATTTGTCATCACTCTTGTATGTATATATTTTTCTGCTACAGCTAGTAAAATCAAGAATGCCCCTTTCATTTGACTATATAAAGGCACTATATAGGCAAAATATAGGCAAAATAATTGCTTAAATTTCTAAAGTTGACAAAATGTGAATCAGAATGTAATTTTTGTCTATTGCCATTTGCTTTTCATTGACAATGTGAATGTCTAATCTCTTTATCCAACTCTCCAACTTGCCTATACTTTGAAACAATTACATGAACAAAAGAGAATATAATATCATTCTCTTGGTATTTTTTGCATGCTTTGCAAATTTACTTTATGAAAGGAAAGTGATTTACCCCATACAACAGTACAGCATTGATGAGGAGTTCACTACTTCACATCAATGGTAGTACCAAGGGCAGGAAACTCTCTAGATATAATAAAAAGGATTGACTTCTAAGAGTGTGAACCATAGATTTTCTTCAATGACACCTCCATTTATTTGAAGACCTGTATTCTGTCAATCATTAAAACATACAGAAAGCAGTGATGATTAAAATTAAGTCTTAAAACTCTAAAGACGAAACACTGTCTAAAAACCTTTGTCATGAGTGATTGTGCTAATTAAATACTTGATCACATACAAGTCACAAAATTTTTTTTGGTTGTTGTTCACTGGACTGAGAAGCAATGGAAAGGATCTTTCAGGTTCTTGACACTGTAACTCTTCAACATATCTTTCCAAAGTGTTATTGACCCTTATAACTGTAATTTCACATCTTTGAGATTACAATGTTTTTTGTAGTACCATGCTCTAGTAAATATAGGTTATTACCCCTTCTTTAGCATCTTTTAATATTCTGGTTTATTTAAGTCTATATATATATATATATATATATATATATATATGTGTGTGTGTGTGTGTGTGTGTGTGTGTGTGTGTGTGTGTGTGTGTGTGTGTGTTACCTGGTGTTTATATGAAATAGACAGTTTAAGACTTCCACCAAGTATTTGGCGATTTAGCTCAGTGGTAGAGCACTTACCTAGTAAGCACAAGGCTCTGGGTTCAGTCCTCAGCTCTGGGGAAAAAAAAGACTTCCATCAAAACTATTAATGTTGCATCATTAGAGATAGGTGATACATCTAATATGCCCTTGTCAAATATTTTAACAAATCTTTGTAGACGCACTTTCATGGAGGAATCAAGTCTACTTTTTGGTTTTGTTTGAGTTAGAGTAAAGGTGGGTAAGAATTTAAAGGGGTCCAGCTTGTGTCACTTCTTGAGGAGCACAGCTGTCAGGATTCGCCAAATTAGTGACTATTAATTAAAGTTCAAATAATGATCTTTATAAATGGCCTACTCTACTGGGTTTCTGTGGGCTTTGGGTGAAACAAGCTGTATAAATGTGACTTCAGTTTGGCTTGTTTCTAATAAAATTGAATATATTCTTATTGTAAAAAAAAAATGTGCCTATAAATCAGGCCTTCTCCAGGTCATCACTAGCTGAAGACTACAAATATGATATTTCTTCCAAGGTTGAGAACTCCTAGATAAAGTCCCCTCTAATACTAAGGCTGGAAATATTCAACATAAATTAATGAGATTAGCCTTCTGCAGAAGTGACCCATTCAAACAGATGGTTTCTAAATGTGAAAATGATTACACATGGGTGCTTCTCAAATCTCATTAAAGAAACTAAAATAAAGGCAATGTAACATAAACTGTGACCTAATTAATTGTTACTTCTCCAGTGTAATGCAGCAGAAGGTTAAGATATGCCCAAAGTCTGCTAAGAGAAAAGAAAAGAGGGGCAAAAAGCCAGAACTTGACATGATATTTACTCATGTTCCATTTCTGAACATCTATTAATGTTCCCAACATTACATAATACAGTGGACAATCTAAGAGCATATGAATAGCACATGTTTCTATCACATCACAAATATTTTTCCTAGCATAAAAATTAAATCAAAATATAAGATTTTATTAATTCTGCTCCTAGAAAATTTTTTAATTCCTCCAGTAACGGTTTTCATAGAACTGGAATTCATTAACAAGTATAAATTCTTAGCTTACTTCTACTTCTGCTTAATTTTAGCAGATGCAATTTAATCATTAGTTTATACTAAATAAGAGACATCTTGCATGCAGCTATGAAGCAAACAATAGTAATTATACACAGATATATTGTTTTCTAATTTTAAAGAATATAATCAAATATTCAGTAAAATAGAAAATATAGCTATTCCATTAATAAAACTACATAGAAAATTATTTTGTTTGGCATTTATTAGCAAAATTTGTTAGAACTTTGTAATGAGTAATACAGACTAGCTCTAAAATGACTAAATTAGTTGAAGGAGACAGGAAGAAAAACAATCTAATTGATGGCTAATAATGTAGATAATAATAACAGCAAAATATAAAGCTCTACAATTTATGGAATATAGCTGGAATGGATTAAAGAAATATGAACAGAAAAATGCTTACAATAAGGACACCATTCATTACAAACCAAGGCAAATATATCGGGCACAATACTACAGTGTAATGAAAAGGATGCAAAAACAAAACCAAACAAAAAGCCAGACATTGTGAGTAATGTAAAACAGAGAGCTTGGTTAAGCATGTGGGTATCCTATGACTCTTAAGATAATCTATTGTTAATTGGGTGGCTGTACTAACAGGTAAATTCCCTCATTAAACTAAAAACATAGCACCCACACTCTGAAATGCTGACATTTGGGTCCCATGGTAGACAGCATCATGAAGTTGTAAGATAGCAGAAAATCATTAATAACTATTTTACTCAGGCTTTCTTTCATCTAGACTAGAATAAAAAAACATTGAAGCTAAATTATAATGAAATTAAAAACTAAACTTAGTCAAACTATGATACCCTAACTGAAATAATAATTTTTCATTAAGTGAAAATTTCTCTTCAAAGCCGCTAATAAGAGATAATTACTTTATTGTACAGATATTCTCCTTAGAGAATATTCCAAATTTTCAATACTTTGAGATAAGAATATTATTTCAATGATTTTATTTCTAATGAAAGATGTTTTTTCTTCCAAGAATACATTTTTAATGTATATTCCTATTTGTACTACAAGTTAGAAAATATATTTATTTTAAAGTGGTACTCCATTTAGATTTCCACCAGAAAGAAATGTTTAAGACCATTAAAATCTATTTTACACAGGCTTTTTCATTTTCAAAATACACCCAGAGATTATATACAATTTCCATGTCTAGGAACATACATAAAAGATCAATTTTTAAAAACAGCCTTAAACATTAAACTATAAAATGTAATCATTTTAATTTATAAATTAATGATCTGAAAGAAATGTGAACTTACATCACATATTTCTGTATGATGTAAAAACTGAGAAATTCATCTTTTTATATATCACTGTGCATTATGTCCATGTTATAAAAAACAAGTGAATGAGAATAATTTATTTTTATTTTGTAATGAAAGAATAATAGTATTCTGCCCTTATAAATATACTGATGTCTTGAGGCATCATTGTAACCTTGGAAAAAGTAAGGAAAGAAACACAAAGTTAAAAACTGGAATATCTATGCCTTCCAATATATTGGATAGGAATATTGCCTTGTGCTGGGTTCCTGGAATGTTTCTTTTTTTGTTTAGGTTTTGTTCTCTTGTTGTTTGTTGTTGTTGTTGTTGTTGTTGTTGTCGACTTTACATCCAGATTGTAACTCTCTCCCTAGTTTCCTCCTGGTCTCACCCTTCCTCTCTCATCCTCTCTCCTGTATCTTCACACAGGGAGAACCCTCCTCCCCTATCATCTGACCTGACCCTATCCAGTCTCATCTAGACAGCCAGTATCCTCTCCTTCTGTGGCCTGGCAAGGATGCCCCACCAGGGGGAAGTAATCCTCCTGTGGGAACCAGAGTCCATGTCAGAATTAGCCCCTACTCCCCCATATTATGGGACCCATAAGGAGACCATGCTGTCTATCTACTACATCTGAGCAGAGGGGCTAGATCCTTACCATGCGTGGTTCTTGGTTGGTTCAACAGTCTCTGCACAAACCTTGTTCTGCCTGGACTTTTTGGCCCCCTTGGTCTACTTGTGGAGCTCCTGTCCCCTCCAGGTCCTTCTAACCCCCAACTCTCCAATAAGACTCCCTGCACTCCACCCGAGTTTTGGCTGTGAGTCTCAGCATTTGCTTCTATCCTCTGTTAGGTAATGTCGTTCAGAATAATTCTATGGTAGGTCTGTCCTGTTCCTTCTCTTCAACTGCTTCCAGTTTCTATTCTATTTGCCCTTCTGAATGAGAATTAGGCATTCTCCATAGGGTCCTCCTTGTTATTTAGCTTCTTTAGGTTTGTGTATTTTAATGTGGTTTTCTTGTATTATGTGGCTAATATCTGCTCATAAGTGAGTATATACCATGTGTGTCTTTCTGGATTACCTCACTCAGGATGATCTTTTCTTGTTCCATCCATTTGCATGCAAATTTCAATATTTCTTTGTTTTTAATATCTGAGTAGTATTCCATTTTGTAAATGTACCACAGTTTCTTTACCCATTCTTTAGTTGAGAGACATCTAGGTTGTCCCTTGTTTTTGGCTTTTATGAATAAAGCTACTATGAATATAGTTATGCTAATGTCCTTGCTGTGTGGTAAAGCATCTTTTGAGTATATGCTGAGGAGTGGCAAAGCTGCATCTTGAGGTATAACTATTCCCAATTTTCTGATAAAGCTCAAATGATATGATTCTAGTCATTTTCACTCATGTCATGTAGGAATATTTAATACTTCATATTCTATAATGGCTGGGAATTGACACATGTGTCTCCTATATCAGTTCAAATGCTTCCCCTTTATCAAACTGTAGTCATGTGGACACATTCCTTACAGAGTATTCCATAGCATTATGGGTAGTGCACATATTAACTATTTCCATCTCCAATCAATAATACAAGCCCTGACTTCATCGCCAAGCCAGAAATTATGCAGCCTTTCAAGGATGTGTTATTGATTACATTTTATATTCTGCTAATGTTAAAATAATAGCTCTAATTCTTGTGATATGCCTTTATTCACAAACAGGAGCAATGTACAAAGTCTAATTATGTTGATAGGTCCACTTTCAATATATCGACTATGTCTTTCTAAAAGGAGAAATTTGAATAAATGAACAGAGACACATGAATAAAATTGATTATACATCTACAAGCCAAGACGCACCATATTTTTAGTAAGTACTGAGAAGCAAGTGATGTGTGGAAGTGGCTATCCCCACTTTATTTAGAAGAAATCAACCAGGGACTTTAGAACCATGACAATAAAATTCTTGTATTTAAAAAGCTCATTTAGTATAAATTTGCTATAACATTTCCAGGATCATATGCTTATGACCAAGACTATCTTCTCTGAGAATATTAGAGATTAATCAAAATTGCATCAATCAGCATGAGACCTCCATCCTTTGATTAGACCAGTCTCTGGGCCTCTAGAAGAGGAACCAATATTTTTGTGTGTTCTCTCCCTGGATAGTCTACATTAACAAAACATTCATATACCAAAAGATGGAAAGATTACAGTACAAAAATGCAATGCTTCGAGCCTACATTATTTAGAGAAATAGTTGACATTCCATGTTAATGTTATAAAATCAATTTGGATGGTCCAACTAATGGAATCATAATTAAATTATTTTCCCACAATTGACTATATTATTCTTTGTAAGCCTCTGATCTGTTGTTACTAATAGCACTGTTTCAAAGATTCATTAGAAGACAATAGACAGAGTGAACAAAAAAAAAGTGAAACTGCAACAATGTATACAGGATATTACACAAGTAGAAATGTGAAAAGTTCCACATTGTTTAAGTACAAACATGTTCTGTAGAACAATATGAGTAATAGAGTTGATTTCCTTTCTTTTCAACTTTTTTCATTATTGACATATATAGTCCTATATCTAATATAAGTAAGAATTGACCAGAATCATAATATTGGCATCTTCCAAGAGTTTAAGTCAAGACACTATTTTCTCTTCAAGTATTTGGAGGAATTGCAGACATCACATGGAAAAGACTGTTGGTGTCATATAGGAAACTTCCCTTACACTTCCAGTCTTAGAGGCATCTCTGGCCAAGATTCATTCAATTTTTCCTTACAGGCCAGACCATTGTGTCCCTATCCCAGTTTTCCATCAGTATCTAATAGAAATACCTCTGCTTCATTTCTTTCTAGCATAAGACTAAGAACTGTTTATGCTCATTATAATGACTTCAGAGGTAAATATAAGATGGATATTACAGATTTTCTCACACAAGCTCCTTAAATTGGAATAAAACAATTGTTTCAAGTATTCATTGTTATAAGTACTTGAGACAATTTCCTTCTGAGGTTAGACTGATTTAAAGATCTCACCCTTATGTTTACAGCTGTTGCGAATAATGGTGTCTTCTATTAATTATGCTAAATCTAGACTTATAATGAAAATGTGTTAGGAGACATGACCTTGAGGCTATGACTAAGTCACAAGGACCAAAACTTATGAATGAGATTAAATACCTTTATTCAAAGAATAGAGGCCCAAAGAAACATTTTCTAATCCTTCTGGATTCTGTCATGCAAAGATACATGCCTATCTGCTCCAGAAAACACAGGAAATCATCAGCATGAAACAGAAGAAAAAGGTTCAACTATTCCAATGGCTATTTTTTCATCTTTTGAAAACCACAAGCCAAAACTTAAGCGTCCTCTTCAGTCTCCATGACCCTGCTACTAGGAATCTCAGCTGGAGACCCCCATATCATCCCTGAAGCCTACTCTGTCCTAGGTTTCCAACTTGTCAATAGTTCACATTAACACAATCATAACTGTCTTCCGTCAGTGGTAATAAACATCAGGAGCCTAGCCATTTGGCTGGTAGCTACCTTGCCTTTCTGTTTCTCCCTTGCATCCAGTTGGTGGGTATTAACAACTACTATCTATGGTGATAACAAGGAGCCATGCCATGCATTGTAAGACAGTATGAAAGCAAGCAGGGGCCAGAGTAAAGCCACGCCATCTAGAATGCCACTCTTGTAAGCATCCTGTCAGAACCTTTGAGTCAACAGATGCCTCTAAGGCATCCCTGAAGAATGGTTGTCTTAACAGTGACTGCTACACCGCAACATCCAGTGACAACCGTTGTGGATAGCAGTTTGGCCAGAGGTTTCACTGCAGCCACAGCTGCAGCAGATGCCTCTGTCTGCTGCCACAGATGTTTGTTTGGCATTGCCAGTCCAACTGCCCCCAGTGGAATCTTAAGGAACATTTTCCTTCTTACGGAAGTCAGAAAAGGTGATCTGGTGAAAACTGGAATTATGGGGCAAAGTTTTGCTAGCAAAACAATCACAGCACTGCATGTATGTAGGGGCCTGCCCATTTGTCTGCTTAAATAACATTGTTCTCATCACTAAATGGAAAATATGGGCACTCTCTTCCAATCTGCCTCTGCTGTGGATAACACAAATTAACCCTAAATTCTGAAACAGTAACATCAAACCTAACAGCATTAGAAAGAATGCCAGAAAATACATATTGAAGAGAATATTGAAGAAAGGCTTCATAATTAAGTTTGTAAATTGATATTATCTTAATAAGAACATTATGATAGGCAGATTTGGGTTAAGGGGTCCCGCTCAAACTAAGGCACTAGCCAAGGACAATACAGGTGGTAAAATTTAAACCCCTACCCAGATCTAGTCCATGGACAGGACAGTCTCCACACTTGAGTGGAGAGTGGGATTTGACTCTCATGTACTCTGGTGCCTCACATTTGACTATGTCCCCTGGAGGGGGAGACCTAGTGGCACTCAGAGGAAGGACAGCAGGTCACTGAGAAGAGACTTGATACCCTATGAGCATATACAAGGGGGAGGTAATCCCTCTCAGGAACAGTCATAGGAGAGGGGAATAAGGGGAATATGGGAGGGAGGGGAGAATGGGAGGATACAAGAGATAGGATAACCATAGAGATGTAACAAGAATAAATTAATAAAAAATAAATAAAAAGAAAAATAAGTATTAAAAAAAAGAACTTTTCTTGTCAACTAAGAAAAAAAGTTTTGCTACAAAAAGTAATGAAACTGGGTGGTGATCCAAGATGGCGGCGAGCAGTGTGGATGATGTTAGGAGGCTCCAGTGAACAATTCGGGGAATGCGCATATTTCTGAGCCAGGAGCACCGGGGTCCTGACACCACGATGGCAGGAGTGCTCCATGGTTCGGGGGCACCACGGTGCAGAGAACCTGTGTGCCCCTGCGCACGGGAGGAGTGCGGATTTTCTCAGATCAGAGCAGCAGCGGCAACACTAGTGGCACCAGTGGCAGCGACTGAGGTTTGCAGCTCAGAGCCTTCTCGTAGAGGCAGTTAGTGTGGTGGCTGGTGGGAGTTGCTGTGGGAGAGGGGTCTCCAGATGGGATTTGGGTAGCGTGGTGCAGTGTGATACAAACTGGACTCGGCAGACAGTTCAGCCCCAGAGTCCCAGGTACAGCTCAGTGCGCAGTGCCATGGAGATGCTGGCTCAGCACAGCAAGCAATTCTGCCCAGGGTAACAGCTCAGCACAGCCACAGCTCCCCTGCTGTGACACAGGCTGGGCAGAGCGATCAGGTCCACCAAGGGCTCTGGCTCAGCGCAGCCGCAGTTCACCTGCTGTGACACAGACTGGGCAGATCGCTCAGGTCTACCAGGGGCGCCAGAACGGCGCAGCTGCAGTTCACTTGCTGTGACACAGACTGGGTGGAGTGCTTAGGTCCACCGAAGGCGCCAACTCAGTGCAGACACAGTTCGCATGCTGTGATGCAGGCTCGGCAGAGCACTCAGTTCCACCAAGGGCACCAGCTCGGCACAGCCACAGTTCACCTGCTGTGACACAGGCTGAGCTGAGGGCTCAGTTCCACTGGAGGCACTAACTCACATCAACAAGCAGTTCTGCCCAAGACACTAACTCAGCTTAGCGGGTAGTTTTGGGGCACTGAACCAGGCTGAGGTCAGCACGCAGATTTAGCCCAGATGCCCTAGCTGGACTTGACAGGCAGATTAGGCCCAGAGATTCTAGCTGAGCAGTGTACACAGGCTCAGTGGCCCCAAGACTCTGGCTGGACTATCCATGCAGTATAGGCCCGGAGTCCCGGACTGAATTCAGCATGCAGTGTGGGTCCATAGTTCCTGGCTGATCTCGGTGCACAATTCCGCCCCGGAGACTTGGGTGGGGCTCGGCATGTAGTTTAGGGCCAGAGTCCCTAACCAGGCTTGGCAGACAGATTGGGCCCAGAGACTAGTAGAGCTTTTGGCACAGTCTCGGATCTAAGATTCTGGTTGGACACAATGTGCAGATTGAATCCAGAATTCCTGACTGAGCTGGGTGGATGGTTCGGGCCTGAGTCAATAACTGACCACAGCACGCACTTTGGCCAAAGCCCCTAGCTGAGCTTGGTGTGCAGTCCCAGCTCAAAAATGCTGGCTGGACCCTGGGTGCATTTTGAGCCCAGAATTCCTAGCTGAGCTCGGCAGACGGTTCAGGCCCTGAGATTCTAGCTGAGCTCAGCGGGTGGTTCGGGCCCAGTGTCCCTGGCTGGACTTGGCAGGGAACACAGAAGACTGTGGATACCTTGGTCTGACCCAACGCTCATCCAGAGACCCAAAATGATGCAGGACCCACGGCACAGGGGAGCTGCAGATCACTGGCTGTGAGAGCCCAAAATGACAGGGCTAACTTCCTGTAATCCACACCAGTGAAGCATCAGAGCTTCCAGCCTATGGAAATCATGAGAAAACAAGTGAATCTATCATCAGACGCCCTCTATCCAACTCGGAAAACTACCCAACAAAATCAAAGACGGCAAGATGTCTAAAGGACAGCGTAAAAGCATATGCAAAAAAACCCAAAACAACATGGCATCTCCAGTTTCCAGCTATCCCAAAGAAAATAACCCAGAGAGCTCAAATACAACAGAAAAACAAGAAAATGACCTCAAATCCTTAATAATGAGCATATTAATGGAGGAAACAAATAAAATTCGTAATCAAATAAAGGAAGACGCAGCCAAACAGGTGAGAGACATAAAAGAAGCACATAGAGTAGAACTGGAATATTTTCAGGAAAATGCAAATAACGACATGGCAGAAATAAATAAAACGGTTCAAGCTCTGAAGACCTATAAAGAGGCAATGGAAGGAACGCAGGAATATACAAACAATCAGATGAAAGAAATCAAAAAATCAGTTCAAGATATGAAGACGAAAATGGATTCAATGATAAAAACACAGACAGAAGAAAAACGAGAACGTGAGACCTCAGAGAAGAAGGTGAGCAACACAGAGGTGAGCTTTTCTAACAGAATCCAAGAGATGGAAGAATGAATCTCAGGTCTAGAAGATACAATCACAGATCTTGAAGCAACCATTAAAGAAAATGCCAAATCTGGAAAACTCCTGACACAAAACATCCTAGAAATTCAGGACACCATGAAAAGAAGAAATCTGAGGATAATAGGCATTGAAGAGAGAGAAGATATCAGACTCCAAGGCCCAGAAACTATTCTCAACAAAATCATAGAAGAAAATTTCCCCAACCTAAAGAAAGAGATGCCTATAAACATACAAGAGGCCTACAGAACACCAAATAGAATTGACCAGAAAAGGAAAACTGCCCGTCACATAATAATGAAAACACAAAACATACAGAACAAAGAAAAAATATTAAAAGCTGCAAGGGAAAAGGGCCAAATAACATTTAATGGCAAACCTATCAGAATTACACCTGACTTCTCAGCAGAGACCATAAAAGCAAGAAGAGCCTGGACAGAGATCCTGCAAACACTAAGAGACCACCGATGCCAGGCCAGACTATTTTACCCAGCAAAACTATCAATACCATTGATGGAGAAAAAAAATAGTCCATGACAAAAACAAATTCAAACAGTACCTATCCACAAACCCAGCTTTACAGAAGGTACTGGAAGGAAAACTCCATCCCAAAGGATCAAGCTACAACCAAAACTACTCAGGAAATAGGTAACTATACCCTGGCAAAAACACAACTACACAAACACTCAATTGGAACAACATCAAAATTAAGACTCTTAACAGTCATTGGTCGTTAATATCTCTCAACATCAATGGTCTCTATTCTCCAATAAAAAGACACAGACTAACTGAATGGGTGCATATACAAGATCCAATATTCTTATGCATTCAAGAAACACATCTCACCTATAATGATAGGCATTACCTCAGGGTAAAAGGTTGGAAAAAAATATTCCAAGCAAATAGTCTCAAGAAGCAAGCAGGCCTAGCCATTTTAATATCAAACAAAATAGACTTTCAACCAAAATTAATCAAAAGGGATGCAGAAGGACACTTCATACTCATCAAAGGTAAAGTCAACCAGGATGACATCACAATTCTGAACATCTATGCTCTCAATAGAAGGGCACCCACATTTGTAAAAGATCTGCTAAAAAAACTTAAACCTCACATAGATCCAGACACAATAATAGTGGGAGACTTCAACACCCCACTCTCACTGTGGGATAAGTCATTGAAACAGAAACTAAGGTGAGAAATAACATCATTAACCAATGCCATGGGTCAAATAGATTTAACAGATATATATAGAACCTTTCACCCAAACAAGAAAGAATATACCTTCTTTGCACCCCATAGAACCTTCTCAAAATTGATTACATCGTAGGTCACAAAGCAGGCCTCAACAGACACAAGAGGATTGAAATAATACCTTGTATCCTATCAGATCACCATGCTCTTAGTCTGCTATTCAACAACAACAGAAAAAACAAAAAGCCTACCCGCATGTGGAAACTAAACAACTTTCTGCTAAATGACACATGGGTCAGGGAAGAAATAAAGAAATCAAGGAGTTTCTGAAATTCAATGAAAATGAGGGAACAACATACCCAAATTTGTGGGATACATTGAAAGCAGTGTTAAGAGGAAAATTCATAGGACTAAGTGCCTTTGAAAAGAAATTGGAAACATCGCACATAAGTAACTTAACAAAACAGCTGGAAGCCCTAGGAAAAAAAGAGGCAGAAACACCCAAAAGCAGTAGACTTCTGGAAATAATCAAACTCAGGGCTGAAATTAACAAATTAGAAACTAGAAAACAATCCAAAGAATCAACAAAACCAAAGCTGGTTCTTTGAGAAAATCAACAAGATAGACAGACCATTAGCCAAACTAACTAGAAGGCAGAGAGACAGTATTGAAATCAACAAAATCAGAAATGAAAATGGAGAAAAAACAACAGACACTGAAGAAATACAAAGAATCATAAAATCCTATTATGAAGATATATATGCCACAAAATTTGAAAATCTAAGGGAAATGGACGATTTTCTGGATCAATTTCACTTGCCAAAGTTGAGTGAAGAACACATAAACAAGCTAAATAGTCCCATTTCTCCTACAGAAATAGAAGGAATCATTGATAGTCTCCCAACCAAAAAATGCCCAGGGCCAGATGGTTTCAGTGCAGAATTCTACCAGACCTTCAAAGGCGAGCTAATACCGATACTCTTCAAGCTACTCCAAAATAGAGAATTGGATGGAACATTACCAAATTCATTCTATGAGGCCATAGTCATGTTGATACCTAAACCTCACAAAGACCCAACAAAGAAAGAGAATTTCAGACCAATTTCTCTTATGAACATCGATGCAAAAATACTAAATAAAATTCTTTCAAAACGAATACAAGAACACATAAAGGATATCATTCATCATGACCAAGTAGGCTTCATTCCAGGCATGCAGGGATGGTTTAATATATGGAAATCCATCAATGTAATCCAGCATGTAAACAAACTGAAAATAAAAAACTACATGATCATCTCTTTAGATGCAGAGAAAGCATTTGATAAAATCCAACACCCATTCATGTTTAAAGTTTTAGAGAGATCGGGGATACAAGGTACTTTCCGCAATATAATAAAGGCTGTCTACAGCAAGGCAATAGCCAAAATCAAAGTAAATGGTGAGATACTCAAGGAAATTCCTCTAAAATCGGGAACAAGGCAAGGCTGCCCACTCTCTCCATATCTCTTCAATATAGTACTCGAAGTTCTAGCCAGAGCAATAAGACAACAAAAGTAGATCAAGGGTATCCAAATGGGAAAGGAGGAAGTCAAACTATCCCTATTTGCAGATGATATGATAGTGTACATAAGTGACCCTCAAAATTCCACCAGAGAACTCCTACAGCTGATAAACACTTTCAGCAATTTGGCTGGATACAAAATTAACTCAAAAAATTCTGTAGCCTTCCTATACACAAATGACAAGCTTGCAAAAGAAGAAATTAGGAAAGCCATACCATTCACATTAGCCACAAGCAATATAAAATATGTAGGAGTTACTCTAACTAAGCAAGTGAAGGACTTGTTTGAAAAAAATTTCAAAACTCTGAAGAAGGCGATTGAAGATGACATGAGAAGATGGAAGGATCTTCCTTGCTCCTGGATAGAGAGAATTAACATAGTAAAAATGGCCATCCTACCAAAAGCAATCTATAGATTCAATGCAATCCCTATCAAAATACCTACACAATTTTTTAAAGACATTGAAAGTTCAATTCTGAACTTCATATGGAAAAACAAAAAACCCAGAATAGCTAAAACGATCTTGTACAATAAAAGGTGCTGTGGAGGAATCTCCATACCTGATCTCGAATTGTACTATAAAGCAATAGTAATTAAAACAGCATGGTACTGGCACAGCAACAGGCTGGTTGATCAGTGGAATCGAATTGAAGACCCAGATATGACTCCACACACATATGGTCACTTGATTTTTGACAAAGAAGCCAAATCCATTCAATGGAAAAAGGATAGCATCTTCAACAAATGGTGCTGATCTAATTGGAGGTCGATGAGTAAAAAAATGCAACTGGACCCATCTTTGTCACCTTGCACAAAACTCAAATCCAAGTGGATTAAAGACCTCAACATAATACCAGAGACACTAAGTCAGTTAGAAGAAAAAATGGGGAAGAGCCTGGAACATATTGGCACAGGAGACAACTTCCTGAACAGAATACCAGCAGCCCAGGCCTTAATGTCAACAATTAATAAATGGGACCTCATGAGGCTGAGAAGCTTCTGTAAGGCTAGAGACACTGTCAAGAGAACAAAGAGACAGCCTACAGACTGGGAAAAGATCTTCACCAACCCTACATCTGACAAAGGTCTAATATCCAAAATATATAAAGAACTCAAGAAATTAAACACCACCAAACCAAATAACCCAATTGAGAAATGGGGCTTGGAACTAAACAGAGAATTCTCAACAGAAGAATATCAAATGGCTGAGAAACACTTAAAGAAATGCTCAACCTCCTTAGTCATCAGGGAAATGCAAATCAAAACAACTCTGAGATTCCATCTTACACCCATCAGAATGGCTAAGATCAAAAACTCAAGCAACACCACATGCTGGAGAGGATGTGGGGGGAGAAACACTCCTTCATTGCTGGTGGGAATGCAAACTAGTACAGCCACTTTGGAAATCTATCTGGTGCTATCTCAGAAAACTGGGAATAGGGCTTCCTCAAGACCCAGCTATTCCACTCCTTGGAATATACCCAGAAGATGCACCAGCACACAACAAGAAAATTTGCTCAACCATGTTCATAGCAGCCTTATTCATAATAGCCAGATCATGGAAACAGCCTAAATGTCCCTCAGTAGAAGAATGGATAAAGAAATTGTGGTACATATACACTATGGAATACTACTCAGCTATTAAAAAAAAGGAATTCCCGAAATTTGTGGATAAATGGATTGAGCTAGAAATGATCATAATGAGTGAGTTAACCCAGAAGCAGAAAGACTCAAATGGTATATACTCACTTATATCTGCGTACTAGCCCGAGGGGCATGTCCCATGAAAGCCTTCACTTATCAGGAAACTGGGACAGTGGGGAGGACATCCTATTGGGACTCTAGATGAGAGAACCATGTGAGAATAGCAAAGTAGAAGAATCCAGTGGGTCCTAGAAACCTACAAGTCGAACTTTATGATAGGCAGATTTGGGCCAAGGGGTCCCGCTCAAACTAAGGGTATATCCAAGGACAATACAGGCGGTAAACTTTAAACCCCTACCCAGATCTAGCCAATGGTCAGAACAGTCTCCACACTTGAGTGGAGAGTGGGATATGACTTTCTCATGTACTCTGGTGCCTCACATTTGACTATGTCTTCTGGAGGGGGAGACCTGGTTTCACTCAGAGGAATGACAGCAGGTAACCAAGAAGAGACTAGATACCCTATGAGCATATACACGGGGAAGTAATCCCTCTGAGGAACAGTCATAGGGGAGGGGAATAAGGGGAAAATGGGAGGGAGGGAAGAATGGGAGGATACAAGGAATGGGATAACCATTGAGATGTAGCCAGAATAAATCAATAACATTTAAAAAAGTAAGGAAACTGAAAACAAGAAATCATTGGAGAATAAAATAAAAATTCAGAAAATGGTGAGAGGAAATTTACTATTGTAATAGATAAAATAAACTTAACCCAGTATGAAAGACATGGTTTGTCAGGCGAGCAGTTGTTAAACTAATAAGAAAATGAAATAAGAAAATAGGAGGGAGGAAATGTTCTTAGAAATATTGAAAACAATCTTTCAGTCATTAGAATGGGGCACTGATGTCAGGGAAAAATAAAGGAGGGAGACACCCAGACAAAGATGTGTGGAATATCAGAAAACTGACAGAAAAGAACCTTGAAGTTACCAGATCAACAGAAGCAACACAGTAAAAATTCAAAATGTTATTAAGATTTACTTTAGATAACATGTGTTTAAAAAATCTTTGAATGCCTTAGCATAGAAATTATGAATTTAAGTTTGAAACAGCTACCAATAACATTTCAAGGCTGCATCCTAAGCAATTATTATTGATATTCAGCAGTTAACTACCTCTAAAAATCCCTGGCTGTGTGTCTCTTTGCTTTGCATTCTGACTTAGCTCCAGTCTGGTGGCAAGCAGAATATTGCATGCTGCTGGCCACCCAGCACCATCCCTTTGGACTTGGCATTTATTTAGGGTTATTTAGCAGAATCCTGGCTCCCCTCAAGGCCTTTGGCAGAGTTTTTCTTACTGACCTTCCCCACTGTGGATCACTTCTGAGAGCACATGGCCTCTCATACCCTGCTAGTGCAAGAACTCGCCAGAAAATTGTAGAATGACAAAAATCTTATATATTTTTTGGAAATATCCAACCTTACTTTATTATTTGTTGGATGAGTATAGTTTTTGTTGTATTTTGTTTGTTTGTTTTGTTTTGTTTGTTTTTTGTTTTGTTTTGTTTTGTTTTGGTTAGGGAATGACTTATTGTATACAATTCTTGTAGTTTTTATTTTAGTATGTTTTTATATGTATTGAAATGATATATAATCTTCCCCTTTAGTATTTCTGGCAGCTTTCTTCCAGTCATTCAAAGTTTGCATAGTACATTTCTGAGCCATCTGTAGCTACAACTCACAGCCCATTTATGTCCAAATCGGCAAAACATATTTCAGTAGACATAAGTCGAATAATGATGGATTCCAAAGTGACACTAATGGGAATGCTCAAAATACAGTATTTCCTGCCTGTCATATGGTCAAATATTACAGCCATATTGAAAACTAGACATGCACACTGCAGGGGTCACAAAGGCTATGGAGAATTTTTTTAATCCTTTGATACAGTTATTTATAAGAAGAGCTACATGATTTCCAAGTACAATAATTCAATTATATAAGCAAAAATCTCAGTGTGAAAAGCATTCTGTATGTATGGTTTATGCATTACTATAACACTCACTTCTTGCCATAGGAAGGTGTTAGAAACCTATTCAAGATTAGCCCTGAATGGACCTGAAACTTAAAATCAGTGTTTACCCATGTTTTTAATAACAGCTTGCTTTCAACATTGATTGCATTTATTGCAAACTCCCACTGGCCATTTTTCAGTATCAGGCTAAATGGAAAGTCCCCAATGGTGTTATTGAAACCTACAACTAAAAGGCTTCTTTGGTTTTTCAGAACCAATGACCCTGGCTATCATTGGCTGCTTAAACCCTTGACAAGCAGCCATGGGATTTCTGAAATTAGCTGCTTTTCTGGACTGTTTTCATTGAAGCTTTATGGTAAGTAATTACAAAGTCTTTTCATAAATTCTAGTAATCAATTGTGACAATATCTATTATTATTAGACTCTGTTCTTTTCTGTAATGCTAGACATAAGGGAGACCAACACAAGAGTTTTTGCGCAGTTGTGTCTGAATTATATTAATCAAATAAATGCAGAATTTATTAATATATTACATCTGAGTAATTAAAATATAGAATTTTTGTTTTGAGTGTTAGAGAGTGAATACTTTTGTTAAATACCATTCCCATGGCCAATCAGCCTTCATAATTTTTTTGGAGCTAGAGGAAGTGTTGGAAACAGCAGGTGACGCATGTCTACAATCCAAGGTACTAGGGAGTCTGTAAAGTATTCCCTAACTCAAAGTCAGCTTGAGTAACTTATCAAGAATGTTAAAAAATATAGATAAACACCTATGGGTAATAAAGCTCACTGGCACAGTACTTATGTAGCATGGAAATGCTATGTTGACTTCCCAGTACAACAACAACCCCAAAAGGAAATGAAGCAAGAGACATGCAGTCAGTATCAAGCCAATTCAGGACTTTTTTTTTCATTCTTTTAAATATGAACTCTCCTTTAAAGTATATTAATTGAGCATGACTTCCATGTTTACAGCTGAAAGGATAATAAAAAAGTCAGCAAGTATGTTGTAGAATCAACTGAGCATTTTTATGCTAAAAAGAAAAAGAAGTAGAACATAATGAAATTCTGAGAAGTTCCAGTTATCAATCAACAATCCAGCCACAGGGAATAACTTCAAATTCTACTTTTTATGACTAAGCGTAATATTGTCCTACACATATTGTATTACAATTTTCCTAATCATGAAATCTGGACTCTACCAATGTTCAGAAATAAAATGTAGAAAATAAAAAGTTGGGAGTAGCCACTGAAAGCATTTCTACTATCCATATGGCAAATAATACCTAGAAGCTTTTCAAAAAGAATAATGAACCCCAGACCCATGCTTCAGTTGGTGAAATTAATGGCGGCTTGTTCATCATTATAAATGAAAATCAGTGATGAGAACTCACCAAAATTAATGTCTGTAAATTCAAGAGATAAAAGATGATTAAAGTATTTACAAATCACTCCTCATCTTTGCACAATCAGAGCAAAAATTCCTGCAAATCTTTATCACTGCACAGTCTTGTATCCAGCCATTGGGTGTCTATGTACCTGGCATCAGCCAAAAGGGAAAATGATTCTATATCCAGAATATAAGCCTCCTTTCTATGTAAAATGAGCCTATCTTTCAAGACTTGTTTGAATGTCCAGAAGGTCACTAAACTGGGGATATTAAATTATTTTATAGCTACTTGTTATGGTTCGCCAAATAATTTTTCATATAGGAAGAGAATTTATTTGTTCTAAAATAGTTTTGCTTTTGTTCTTACAGTAAGGCTTGAAAAGGTAGAACTAATCTTTACTTACCTACAATATTCGCTTGAGTTTATAATCATCCTACAACAACAGAAAATATGCTAAATATTTTCTGTGATCAAAATAAGACAAATTCTTATGCAACTCTTTTGTTAAAGCTGTGCTTTTTAAAGATTGATACTAGTGCATACCATTGATGGTATCAGGTAGAATGAGGTGACTTTGTTGTCCTCAAAACATGAAAGAATTATGATTCTGCCCAGCAATTATACAAATTCATAAATGGTTATATTCCATTAGAGAAAGAAATTAAAGTGAACATTAGTACAGACTGAATTTGCTTCCTCAAAGCTTTTTATCATATTAACAGCATCTAATTTTAAAAAGTATTTTATTATATCTTTTATCTATTTATATAATGAATTTTAGTCATATTTCTTACATTCCTCTGTCTTGTCCTCCTGTCTTACCTGCTAAACTCTTCTTTTCTACAAATCTTTCTTTTTGTAGCTTTGCAATTGTGAGTGTGTGTGTGTGTGTGTGTGTGTGTGTGTGTGTGTGTGTGTGTGTACATGCGTGTGTACATGTGTGTGTATGTTTCACTGAATTTAAATTTTTCCTTCCAGAACAAGGATAGCAATGTGTTAAACGCAACTTGCCATTGGCGAAACCTCTTATGCCTTCTACCTACAAGCACTCTTCACAGACTATTTTCTGTTTGGAGGGATGATGCTTTATGGGCCAGGTCAAGTCCTATGCAGGTTTTATACAGGTAATTCCGTTACATTGAGTTCATGGATGCCAATGTTGGTCCATGTCTCTTGTTGA
>OU015745.1:118649758-118703609 GCA_907169655.1 Acomys percivali
TTACATTGAGTTCATGGATGCCAATGTTGGTCCATGTCTCTTGTTGAAACTCTCCATATCCCCTAGCTATTATTTTTGCTTCCTCTTCCATGAAGTTCCCTGAGGTTCAGTGGGGTTTATATGGCTGCCCCATTTAGAGCTGAGCCATCAACAATCACTTATTAGAAACACTTTTTGTTATTTATGGGTTTCCACAATGAACAGCCTTTTGCTGCACTAAGACATTTCTAAGACCAAGCTTAGGGACAGTAGTAATCTGTTGATAACAAGAATATTAAGAAGACAGTTTGACAGCAAGACCTTGTAGCCAAACTATTATAATGGGTACTCCCTAGGGCCTATGACTTCTCAACCCAAAACATTTGGCAAGCTTTACAGATCCTTTTCCTGTGAAGCATACTATAAATCCAATCAGATAATGTTCATTTTTTGCATTAGCCCTGTTTCCATTAATACACTTGTGGTATATTGAGCATGCCACTGTTGTAATTAACAAAATTCACATTTGGGTAAGTCTAAGACTACTGGTGGCTTTCTCCCCATCCTGGATACTGCAAAGATCCTTCTCACATGTTAAGGCTTACTCATATCAGGGAAGCAAACGGCTCAACTCCAACTTGATTCCTCTATGTCCTATGACCAAATTGTGTGGTTTCTTTGGAATTTTGTAGTTTTATCCTTTATATACCCTTCTTCAACTCCTTCCAGGTCCTTGTAACCTCTTCATCCACCCATGCACTCCCTATGTCTTTTTTTTCAAAAACCAGCAAAAATCAAAATAAAAATAGACACTAACAAGAAAAAAAAACCAAATAAAACAAAATGTTTCCAAAAACACTACTGAGGTCCTTGTGTGGTGGCCAACTACTCCTTGGCATGAGACCTGCCCTGAAAGTGAGTGATGTACCCAACTCTATCAGACAAAGTTTATTCTCCCTTTCCAGGGGGTACCTATTGCATTGGCTTCTTGATTAGCTGTGGGACACTGTGTCTACTTCCCATTTTAGTGCTGGGGTCTTTTATTCCTTGAACTTGTATAGGTCTAGTTCATGCTCCTACAGTCTCTGTAAGTTCCTGTGTGACCATGCTAACTTTTAAGGTAAAAAAGTAATAAGAGCCTTAACGTGGAAATACTTTCCCCTAGAAAAACGAACACTTCACATTGAAAAAGAGTCATTATAATTATTGATTTCAATTGATACCAAATCTTGCTCTCATTCTTCTTTGCTCAGTATTTTATATATTTCTAGGTGATCTGTGTGTTTACAAACCATAAATATGTGTCTTTTGGGGAAACACATAACATTATTTAGCATAGAGAAAGAGAAATAACACAAACAAGTTATATTTTGTAATTAGTAGGGTATTTTTTTGAGGTCAGTGTTATTCAATTAAGGGTTAATATGTTCCAAGCTCTTCCCTTATTTTTTATTTTTTGATATATATTTATATTATTATACATATATACAATAAACTTCCTACAGCAAAAGAACCATGAAACAATTAGGAATTATATAAATGTTATATTCTTAGTGTTTTGGCTATTTGTATTTGAAAGCTTTGAAGAAAACATCTTTCCTTTTTTGGTGAGTCTAAAATTCTTTATGTACTTTCATATCTATCATATTTCATCATTATAAGCTTAAAACCTCTATCTAGACCTAAAAACATCTTAACCCCTAAACAACCAAGCTTTAGTGTAAAACCATACTATCTGGTCTTCAACCCATCAGAGATTTAAGAAGAAATAAAATTGATTGCCTGACTACACGGGTAGTGCAGGTTAGTAGCTTCCCAAATGAGAAGATGACAGAGATAGTTTGCTATCTGAGCAGTTACCCAAAACTCTCTATAATGTTGCAGCATCATCTTCAGCCTTCTGGCCAACTATATCTGACAGATATGTTTGTGAGGCTGGAACTATTGAGGACTTGTTTACCCAGGCTTGGTAGAGTTTGGCTGTCGACTCTGTCTGCATCCAAGCTTGCCCCTTTGTAGGCAGAATTATGCCTGTGGTAAAAATGAGGACGTTTTCCTCAGTGGCTTGTTTGTCTCATTTTAAGCAATCTCCATAAGGAGGTTCTTTGATGCTCATCATACTCTTTGAGGTAGGCTGGGTGTTGCCAGGAGTTACCCTGTCTCATTGTCAATGAATCTTTAAAATAATAATAAAAAAAAAACATTTTAAATGCCATATTCCGTATGTCTCTGAGGATTTTGAAGACTTTAACTATTTTACCTTATCTTTCTATAGAATCATATATAATGTATATTCTAGTGATAAAAATAAACCAGTAATTGATATGACCATGATGTGATTAACTAACAATTAGCTTGTGTAACTTATTTATCCTAAACAGCATGAAAAAGCACTTTCAAAGTATTGGAAGTAAGCTTTGTATTATAATTGAGTTATATGAGTCGAGTACCTCATGTTAGAGTAGAAATATATATAATATGTGAAGAACAATCTTACATTTGAATTCTATACCACTGTATCTAAAATTACACTTATTTTGCACCTATATACAAATTTATATACCAGTGAATTAAAAATTACCTTGGGAGTGACAATTGAGGCATTACGTTAAGGAGTAGTATTTATTAATCCACTTTTTTCTATCTTCCCCATATATTTCTATATTACCCCCTTTTTCTTTTCAACCTCCGTATTCAAACCTAAGCATGGGAGATAACAAAAAACAGAGACATCCCTGAGTCCAACCTTGTTTTCTCTCTAAAAAAGACCAATAATAACTTATAACCAACTCCCATTGAAAATAACCCTCTATAGCCAGAGAAAGCAACCAAAAACCGACCCAAGGTCTTAAAGGAAATGGGGCTTCATTCTCTTAAGGTTTCTTCTGGCTGATTTGGGACAAATAATACCTTTGTAGGGGGCCAAATAAAATTAGTGTTTTCTTAACAAAGTGTTCTACATCATTCCAATTTGTTGGTTTTAATTTTCTCATTTTGACTGATGTTTTTCTGCATTATAGCTTCTCATCAATACTGCTGATTGGAGCCTTGGTTGAATTTCTTATTTTGTTAGCTCAGGAATCTTTCTCCTACTGTAAGTTTGAAGTTTAGGCCATAGAAAAGGTGTTTGTAAAATTACAAAAGTCTTTTGTCACATTGTCCTAAGAACTCTGTTTCTTTCAGATTAGAGAGCTTGTTTGACAAACCGACTCTTCCCTTTTGTTATCAGTTCTGTATAATGTTATGTGTACTTTTTCATCTCATGGATGTAGTAAGTATACTATTAGTGTATTAATTGGAAATTCTCAGGTTGAAAATGTATCACGAATGTGCTTGTGATTGGCATTTTCTCATCTTTAAATCTCCTGTACATACTTTTTAATTATCTAATTGATTTATTCACATTACATCTCAGTTGTCATCCTCCCACTTACATCCTCCCGTTCCTCCCTCCCTCCTTCCCTATACATACTTTAACTCTGTAGTATGTTCGTAGATATTTATAATCATGGCCACAGGCATTGGTAATTAGTAATGATCTAAAATTTCTTTGGTGATTTGGTGTAGTTAATGTTTCCACTGTATCACAACATAGAACAGTCTACTTTTTTGAAGTTTTATTGAACTTAGGCTAAATTTTGAAGCATGGGTGTTTGTACAGATTAATACATGTTTTATTATAAGTATACAACTTCCCCAAAGAAAGAACCACACCAAGAAATCACTAATATTCTTTGGCGTCATAGCTTTATTTTTTTATATTTGTAGTCCAACAAAGGAAAATAGTTCTATATTTGAATTTCAAATAATAAGCCATGGCATTATTTTTAATAAGAATCTGTAGTAATATCTCTCAAATCTACCAACAATATTCAATAAATTTCTTTATATTAACAAGGGAGCAGCATTTAAATGTGACTTCAGGGTTTAGAGATGAAATAGTTAAGTATTTAGAGTCCTAATTATTTGTTGTTTTCTGTTTGTTTCTCTGCCTGTTAAATAGCTTAACCTCTTTGGTCCTCATTAACTTCTATGAAGATGAGAAAATATTTACTCAGGTCATTGCTGTTCTAAATTATTTTATAAAGGGTATCAAAACCTGTACATAGAGTGAGACCATTATAGAGTCAAAAATACAATAATAACTCTGCTAGATATATATGGTACAGCAATCACTCAAAGAAGAAGCCAGGAATATGGAAGACAGCCAAGAGAGGTTGTATTGAAGGGTTTAGGAGAAGGGAAGAAAAGGGGTAAATTATTTAATTATATTATAATCTCAAAAATAAAAGAAATAATTAGAATAAAAATGTTGATTATGGTACAAAATTCATAACTTATTTAAAGTTATATACAGAGATATAGTGATGGATGGTATAGGCATAAAAATAGGCACATTGACCAATCAGTATAAATCAAGGTCCCCATGTAAGTCAGCTTTACAGCCATTTGCTTTTTGAAAAAGAGGCTAAAAACTCATATTTGAAAAAAGACAGCATCATAAAATATGGAGCAAATCAAAATGAATTAAAAGGACCTAACATAAAAATAAGCCTTTTGAATCTATTGTTTTTCAGTCTCCAAAATCACTGTTTTCCTATGTTTACATTTACATTTTCAATTTAAATATAAAGGAATGAGTGGTTTCCTTTAGATGACTTAGTAACTGGGAGTTTTCGGTTTAGTTTCATCTCTATCTGCCATTATTATTATACTAATAATTCTGTAAACTTTATGATTACTAGAATGAATGGTACTAATGAGGTTGATGTGCAGTTCATTTACTTATAAGTCACATAAGCACTTTATTGTGGTAAGGAAATCAGTGAATCAGAGTGATATCATATGAAGTTCATTACTTACAGCTGCAACATAATAAAATTTTACTCTATAGTTGAACATGACAAACTAATATTATCATTGGTTTTCCAAATGCTTGAGAATCAGTGAAAGAAATTTAAGTCATAACTCTCTATTTGTGAATTTTACTTTAACTCTTACTACTGCAAATTCAATAAATACTCTTTATATTTTGGTTAAATGGAAATGGCATAACAAATTGTGAACTACAGCCTGCCTTGATTAATATCAAATATTTGAGGGGAAATTACAAAGCTTTAATAATATCTTCATTCATTAATAGTACATATCTTTGGGGATCTAATTACACTTTATATTAAATTATCAGTCATGATGTTCTCTTATGAAATTTTCTTTTCTGTACATGTGATTTTTCTTCCAGAGAGAATGACCCAATAATTTTGGAAGGATGCATTATTTGGCAGCAAAACATTTGTAGATGATATATTATTCCATCAAAACATCCGGCTACTAAACAGGACATTTATACCATCCCTTCTAAAAATCACCTAATATTATTGAAAAATGAGACATAAAGATTGTAATATCTAGATGACTAGAAGAAGAACTGTCAAGTGTTATCTGCTAAGAATGATAAAGCCATTGCAGTTAGGATCCCGTAGCAATTCAGGTTGCTTCCACTGGATTTGTCGTAATTCCACTGCCTTAATCAGTCATGGAAGGGGAAAGACTCACAAAGTCCTGAGTATTTTAGCTAAACTATATACTAGTCATTGTCTTCAGATGTCTCTCTATAGTTGGGCCCACAGTTCTCGTAGGCACTTCCTTCTAGCATATGGTCTCACAGATAACCCTGTTTAAACTCA
This sequence comes from Acomys percivali, assembly GCA_907169655.1. Taxonomy (NCBI): domain Eukaryota; kingdom Metazoa; phylum Chordata; class Mammalia; order Rodentia; family Muridae; genus Acomys; species Acomys percivali. The sequence continues at coordinate 118,655,425 of OU015745.1, forward strand.
GTGGATCACTAAACAAAAGACTGTGAGCAAGTGGCTTGCAGAGAAGGCAGTGATGTTTTGCAAGAGTGGGAAGAAAACAGTTCCATTCCTGAGGAGAGGAAAATAAATATCTGTTCATTTCTTATAAGGTACTACTGATGAAGGAAAGAACAATGCCAGGAACTAATAACGTTATTGGCTTTACTTACAGAGTATGAATAAGAATCCCAAAACAGCCACATTGGAAAATTTTCACACAGCATGGAATATGGCTTCATCAGCCACATAAGTGGGCTTCCTCTTTACCAAACTTCTCCTAGCCTATATACTATAATATTCCCTGAGATCCTCAAGGCCACATAACATTAGAGAAGAATTGCACTAATGTGACTGATTGGGGCAGTGGGGAACCACAGGAATTTCAAATGAGGCACTTGTGTTCCTCTCTACCACTCCCTTCTCTGAAAGAACACCAACAGTAAACAGGCCCTATTCTGATGGCCTATCTCTAGTAAGCAGAGCTGATATGATGAAGATGGTGGCTTCTTGGTTCAGAGCACTGTATTCTATAACAACAGGAGAGGATAAAATGAGAGTAACCAAAATACATTATGCACATTTATGAAATTGTCAAAGAATACATTTAATATGGGGAGGCGCGGTGGCACTCAGAGGAAGGATAACAGGCTATCAAGAAGAGACTTGATACCCTATTACCATATAGAGGGGGAGGAGGTCCCCCTCAGTCACAGATATAGGGGAGGGGAATAAGGGGAAAATGGGAGGGAGGGAAGAATAGGAGGATACAAGGGATGGGATAACAATTGAGATGTAATATGAATAAATTAATAAAAAAGTGAAAAAAATACAAATTATAATGAAATCGAAAACAATCTGACCAAGAATGAATAACTAGCTTAACACTTCAAACAATGTAAGTGAAATTCTCTAATATTATGCAGGAATATTTATTTACATAAATTTAGGTTTCATGTAGAACACACTTGAAGGCAAAGTACAAAAATATTATGACATATTTTGTATAATTTCACGGAAGCAGTATGTTCCATTTCTGGTGATTGGTGTTTTCTTTCATGCTGTTTCTAAGCATAAAAGAAAAATAGAGAGGAAGAAAGAAGAAGAAATTAATAATAATAATAATAATAATAATAATAATAATAATAATAATAATAATGAAAATATAAACAAATAAATAAATGAAAAGAACAATTGGGCTATTCTGTTTATACCTATTAGGGATCAGAGGCAAATATTGAATAATAAGAAGAACAATTTATACATTTAAATAGAAAATATGAATACTATTTGCATGCTTTAAAAAAATGAGCATTGTAGTGTACATCTTTAATCCCAGCACTCAGTGAGGCAAAGGTGGGTTTCTATGAGTTTACCATCTTGGTCTAAAAATTGAGTCCAGGAAAGTCAAGGCTACACAGCAAAACCCTGTCTGGAAAAAAATTGGAAGCTGGAGATGTATTTCAGAATTTGTACATTTTCCTACCTTATAAGATCCTTGATACATATCCTTATATAAATCAAAACTAATTTTTATTTTATGTACTTATAGAACATGGTGAATTGTAAATACTAGAACTAAGAATGTTACAGTTTTTGTGTTATTTAGGAGGGGAAAAGCTATTTTTCATTATGGTTTTCCATGCTGAATTTTGTTGAAGGTCACGTTCTTGTCAAAAATTTATTTTTTTAAATCCTAACATAGAACCTACTAAGTAGGATAAAGTAGTAACAGATAATATTGAAGAAGAATATTTATGTGATGTATATTGTTTGAAGCCACAAGGACCAGTACAAATAATATAAATAAGAATTATTTCTTTTGTTTGAATGCAGAAAGGTAATAACACAATTAAGATAAGTAAGCCTGGAGGCACAAGAGAGCACAAAAAGATTAGAAGATTAACAAATCCAATTTAAATGGTACCACTATGATTTTATTTTTGTCAGCTGCTTCATTCTTTAGCTGCTTAAGAGTTATTTATGAAACACCTAGAAAGCTTCTTATACTAGGACTATTATTTTTGGAATGCTGTTTAACAATTCCTCAAAAATATTTCCCCAAAATTTTCTTTGTAGTAACAGGATTTAAAATGAAAAAAAAAGTGTGAGGGCGAAAAACATAATTCAATCATCCACTTACTATCTTCCAGGAATCCTAGTTCAGATTTAAAAAAACAAGGCATGGCGATTATTGTGAGCCTAATCTAAAACATTCCACCAATTTACTATGATATAATATATTACTCTGGTTCTGTGAGTGGACAAGTTCAAAAGAAAGAAAAGAAAATGAATCTCATAGGATAATCAAAGCTATTGCAATGAAATTTTAAAAATCCTGATTCTATTTGCATTGTGCCTTGAGGTTAAGGAACGTTTTCCCAAAAGTGGAAGTACTTAAAGAACAGTCATAGGGGAGGAGAATAAGGGGAAAATGGGAGGGAGGGGAGAATGGGAAGATACAAGGCATGGAATAACCATAGAGATGTAACAAGAATAAATTAAAAAAAAAAGAATATTCTAGGCAGAGTACAAAGCAAAACTAAGCACAACTAGGCACATAGGGTGTCTGATGTCCACAGGTCATAGGGAAGATGCAGAAGTAAATAAAGTCATATGGTAACAATCCATAAATTTCTGTTGACAAAAATTAGCCACAAAGGATATAATGCAGTGTGACAAATAACAATCATTGTTGATACTTCTTTAGTAGTTGACTGTGAAAATGGATATCATTGGGAATGTATGGAAATGATATCATCAAAACCTGATAACAATCACAAATTGATGATTGCAGCCTGGTGGAGAATGAGTTCAGAGACATTTTATACATTTTCTTACAGGACTGGACCATAGTGTTTCTAGAGACAAATAAAATGTGATTAGAAGTTATGACTGCACAACATCTGCATTTCTAAGTATGTGGGCTATGTTAGCCAAATTAATAGATACAGAAATAGTGGTCATGGACATGAGGTAAAGATGGCACTCCATTCATGCAGGCAGAATGTCCCATTGGAGGCATAAGTGAAAAACTTGAGTCTGGAACTGACAAAATTATTTTCAAAAGTACTTTTGGATTACTGATGTTAAAAACAATTGAATTGGTTAGAATTAAGCATCTAGGCAGAAGTTTAGAAAGTGTTCAAAGCCTTGACCTGTCTCCCTCACACAGCAGATGTTCTCAAAGGCCTAGCATAGGAGACTGAAGATCTGTAACTCTATATTCTCGCCTTGCTAGCTATTTGTTGGCTGGATCCTTGGCATTCTGTGTCTGAATGTGGACGATCCTTAAAGTACTGACTCCGTCAATGTCCTTTTTATTCACTTTTCTGCAATTCCAGAGGTTTTAAATTCTGTTTCATCTATAGATCGTCCAATCCTTTCGTTCGAAGAGTCTTGTGAAGAAATCAAGGCACCCAGGAGGCATCAGTGTGATACTCAACTCATTCTTGACTTTCACCCATTTCAGTGACTTACAATATTTATTCTGACTCTGTTTTTGTAGTGATGAGAGAATTAGTCTGGTAGCAACTGCATCACAGGCAGATGTGAATGCCCCCATAGTATCTTCAGTGTGGTCCCATTAAAGCACTACTGTGCTATGCCTTAATTAGTTATATATCTTCTTCTTCAATTGGATTTATGAACAGGGAAACATTTTTATTTTAGTTTTTGATCCCTAGAGCCTAGTATCTGCATCAATAAATGATGTTTGGCTGTGTAATGAGACTTAATGGCTATGTGATTTTTTTTCCTGAGAACTATAAAGGAAAGAAATCATCTGTCCCTGAAGGGAAAAGAAGTGTTCTTTAGTTTTTATATTCCCCAGCATGTAGTGTTTCTGAGCCCCTTGTACTTTACCTTCCCATCATGATGCCCTACTTGACAGCTCTTACCACCGAATCCCATGTGATTTTTCCCTCCTTGTGTTCTCACTATTATTCATCAGCACAAAATAATCTGTTTTCTATTCTTTAACCGGTTTACTTAGAAACACCTCTCCATTGTTTAAAGCAGTTTCTCTACCATTTGACTTATTTGTTTATATTGCTTCTCACTGGGAAATAATTAAATATTTACTTTAAAAGAAAACATTTTAAAAACACATTCCAAAGCATAGTAATCATTGCTAAGCTCCAAAGGAGGCTTCTAGGCTGTGGATGAGAGATTTGCTTATATTTTTGTTTAATAAACATCACACAAATATCTATATATTATAGTTAAAATATATATGGAGAATAAATATATAGTATATATTATATATAAAATAGCTAAAATCTATATATATAAACATACAATTTATATATGTACATATATATATGTACATATATATATATATATATATATATATATACATACATACACACACACACACATTCATGCTTAATGGATATCAGAAAGTTGTTGACATCCTAAAAGTTAGAGTGATGGTTTTCATGTCTGTTTCATCTCACAAACTCATAAGTTACAATCTACTACAATAGTTTTTTAAATGCACCTATTGGAAATTAGTTAGGACATAATGGTAGAGTGTTCCTGAACAGGTAATCCAGAAAAATAAAAGGAACCAGCAAGAAATGTCATCTGTCTTCTAGGATATGAGAACACAATGAGAATCATGGATCATGATCCAGAAAGAGCAAACACTCAGTGGCCATTGATTCCACTTGTGACTTGATCCTAGCTTTCTAGATCCAAAAATTATGGCACATAAATTTCTATGAGATAGTTGTCCCATCTGTGATATATCAGCATCTACATGTATTAAATCAAATGGAGAACAATTTAGTTCACAAAAGTTTTATGATTAAAAACAAAATTATAAAATACCAGATGCCAGATATTAGATTATATGAAGTTTATTAAATGAGAATGGGGGGGTGGAAGGAAAGGGAGCAAGTTATTCCAGAGAGATACAAAGACAGAGAGAAAGAGGAAAAGTAAGAATAAGAGAGAGGGTAGAGAGAGGAGAGGTTAGAAAGAGAGGGTAGAAAGAGAGAGAGAGGGAAAGAGGAAAAGGGGCTAAAGTCATAAGAAAGAGTAAGAAGAGAAGAGAGAGAGGAAAGAGAGAGGGAGAGAGAGAGAGGAGAGAGAGAAGAGAGAGGGGGAAGGGGAAAGGCATAAGAGAGAGAGAGAGAGTAGTAAGAGGGCCACATGGAGGGTCTGTCCTTTTATATGGCTCTGGGGAGGGCCACGCCCCTTTGACAGGTAAGCAATGACATCACAGACAGGCAGACTGAAGCAGAATCCTAGCACAAAGTATTCTGAAAAGCACTGTAAAATTTTGCTTTTAAGTACTACTTCCTTTTTCTGTCAGTATCCACAGTATATATAGATCACTACATCATATTATTAGATCATGTTACATTGTTTTAATGATATTTAAAATATAATTATATTAATATCAACATTTTCATCTTTAACCCATCAGTAGTCTAAAATTATATTAAATGTAATTATGAAAAAATCAGAAATGACTCTTCAAGAAAAAGTGACCAGAATTGGAGAATAAGGTAAAATATAGTATACATAGATAGTGGGATGTTATGGGTTTGATTCCTAGACTTCATATCCCCAACACATCCAATTTCACTCATGTATATAGATAAAATGTTTTTGTTTTAAAAAGATGATCTACAAAGATCATGTATTACTTAGCAAAATATTTTGGTTTCATTAAATGACAATCTATATTTAAAAAGTTATTAAAAGAAAGAATTTGCATTTTCAGTCGAATAGTAACTATTAAAGTAACAAAGAAGGTGATATTTTAAAAAACATATTGGTAGTCAAGATGTTGAGGTTTTAATATTTCAACAGAGCACCTGAATATTGCCAGAATTCATGTCTATTCTAACATCTAATAAAATAGACTTTCAACCAAAATTAATCAAAAGAGATAATGAAGGACATTTCATACTCATCAAAGGAAAATTCAACCAAGATGACATCGTAAGTCTGAATATCCATGCTTCAAATACAAGGGCACAAACTTTTGTAAAAGAAACATTAATAAAGCTTTAAACATTCACGGATCATACGAATTAAAAGTGAGAGACTTCAATGTCGACTTTCACCAATGGATAGGTCAATGAAACAAGATAAACCAAGAAATATTGACACTAACTAATATGATGAATCAAATGTACATAGAAGATATCTACAGAAATTTTCACCCAAACACAAAAGAGTATACCTTCTTCACAGCACCTCACAAATCTTTCTCCAAAATTGGCATGTAGTAGATCACAAAACAAGCCTCAACAGATACAAGAAGATTGATATAATACCTTGTAATCTATTGGACTACCATGTACTAAACCTGGACCTCAACAACAGAATAACAAAAAACCTACACAAATATGAAAACTGAACAACTCTCTACTCAATGACAACTGGTTCAGGGAAGAAATAAAGAAATTGGGACTTCCTAAAAGTCAATGAAAATGAGGGTACAACATACCCAAAGTTATGAGACTCAATGAAAGCAGTTCCAGGAGGAATGCTGATAGCACCGAGTGCATTCATAAAGAGATTGGAAACATCTCATATAAGCAACTTAATGGCATACCTGGAAGTCCAAGTGGGAAAAACAAGCATAAACATCCAAAAGGAGTATACTGATCAAAATAATCAACTCAGGATTGAAATCAGTAAATTAGAAACAAAGAGAACAACTCAAAGAATCAACAAAACCAAGAGCTGGTTCTTTGAGAAAATCAACTAGATAGACAAACTCTTAGTCAAGCTAACTAGATAGCAGAGAGACACTATCCAAATAAACAAAATCAGAAATTAAAAGCAAGATATAACAACAAACACTGAGGAAATCCAAAGAATCATTAGGTCTCACTTCAGAAGCCTACATGTCACAAAATTTTAAAATTTAAATTAAATAGACAATTTTCTGGATAGAGTTCACTTAAGAAAGTTGAATTAAAGTCAGAGGAACAAATTAAATAGCCCTATGTGTCCTGCAGAAATAGAAGCAGTCATCAAAAGTCTCAACAACAACAACAACATTAACAAAACCCAGGGTCAAATGATTTCAGCACAGAAGTCTATCAGACCTTCAAAGAAGAACTAATACCAATACTCTTCAAACTATTCCACAAAATACAAATGGAAGGAACATTACCATATTCATTCTATGAAGCCACAGTCACCTTGATACCTAAATCACAAAAAGATACAACAAAGAAGGAGAATTTCAGACCAATTTCTCTTATGAGTATTGAGGCAAAAATACTTTCTGAATCCAAGAACACATCAAAAATATCCTTTATCATCACTTCCTGCAGGAATCCAGAGTTCCTTAGCTAGAAGATGTTTGTTAGCTCTTTCTAGAAAAGGTTTACCTATATGATATAGTAAAACTAAATTCCAAGGAATGATGGACAGGGCTTCATTTACTGAAGCCTGACTTGGTGCAACAGACACAAGGCTTAGAATTTTCTTGTTTAATTGGCTGATTTTTCCTGAGGTTTGTCAATATTTTGACTGGAATTGAGATGACATATTTGAGCAGGGCAGTGGTGGCACAGGCCATTAATCCCAACACAATGGAGAAAAAGGCAGGCAGACCACTGTGAGTTCTAGACCAGACTATCCTTCACAAATAAAGTGAGGCCATGACCCTATGCTGGTAAGATAAGCCGCTTGCAGAGATGACTAGAATTCAAAATCACAAAATTTTCCTTAAAGTTACCATGTAAGTTCCTTTTTCTTAATAATGGGTTATATGTCCAACTGTGATATTGTCTAAATCGGGATTTTGGTATAACAGCCGCTATTGTCATTGCTATTCTATCAGATGTTGATGGGGCGACCACAGAGGTCATTGCTTTAAAACAGACAGCCAGGACAGTGGAGACTGTCAGTGGCAGTTTCTAATTTTGCTAAAGTACTCCAGGTGCAGGAGTTGTTAATTCAACACCTTTACCAGGCCATACAAATTCTTCAACAACAAATTGACCCTTTAGCTGAGGAAGTAGCCATGGTTAGGGACATGTCCCTGAGGGCCTATGAACCCCAATTCCATGCTATATATCTTACCCTACCAAGTACGAAATTTCACTGAAACATGCCAACAATCGTCCCACTCCATCCCAAGGACTTGGTGAAATAAGTTCCTCAATTATTCTGTGCTACTCAGGGAACATATCAAAATTCAATGAGACCAGGGCTCCAGTACTTTCCTTTCATATGGGGGTTCATGGAACAGGTATGGAACAACATCAAAAGATTCTTTGATCCTTCCTGGAAGGCCACCTATGCCATTTTAGGAGGGATAATGATCATATTGATAATTTTGTTTAAGTGTATCCTGTAGCACGTCACCTGGCAATGTTCTATCAATAAAACTACCCTACATGTACTCATAACTTCTGAATGGCCATCACAGTCCATCTAAGGAGGTCATATGGGCCTGGCTCATGAAGATCCTCGAAGCCTCTGTCCAAAACCCTACACACCCTATGCACTCTCCAGGGATGCCACATTTGAGGACTAGTAGTTAATAATGGGTAAGAACCTGTTTGGCAGGTCAACCTAAGACAGGCATAGTCCATTATACTGGGGATCCCTGAAGGTGGGGCCGATATGATCAAAGAATAAGAACTCTGGTTCCCACTGAGTAGCAAAACTAAAAAAAAAATGGTGGACATATAGGAGGAAGGAGACCTACTTTGATCAGGAAAAAGGCCTACCTTGGAACAAGCATTTGCAGAGAGGGCCTTAGGACCTACCTGTACATGCTACTGCGTGGCCAGAGATTGCCTGCTCAGAGTCTGGTGACATCATAATGGGAATCAAGGAGAAGGAGCCAATGGGCCACTGGGAGGAAGGATATAAATGCATACCCTATTTCAACAAGAAATGAGTCTGCTTCTGCCTCTTGCAAGACTCCTGGAGTGTGTGCCCTTGACTCCATACTGTTCACCCCAGCCCCCGAGGTCCTGGGTATGGGTCCCAGCAATACCCACTCTCTTCATATCTATTCATTACAGTACTTGAAGTTCTATCTAGAGAAATAACACAATAAAAGGAGATGAAGGGATCCACGTAGGTAGTCAAAGTGTTACTATTCACAAATGATATGATAGTGTACATATATGACTCCCAAAATTACACCTCAAGTCTCCTACAGCTGATAAACACCTTCAGCAAAGTGGCCAGATACAAAGATAGTTAAAAGAAAAATCACTAACACTCCTTTATACAAATGATAAGCAGGCTTAGAAAGAAATTAGGGAAGCTACTCCTGTCACAATAGCCACAAATAATGTAAGGTATCTTGCTGTACCTCTGACCAAGCAAGTGAAAGACTTACATGTGAAAAAAAAAATCAAGTCTCTGAAGAAAGAAATTGAAGAAGACATCAGAATATGGAAAGATTGCCCATGCTCCTGGATCAGGAGGATCAGAATAGTAAAAATGGCCATCCTACCAAAAGAAATCTATAGATTCAATGCAACTTCTATCAAAATACCTACAAAATTATTTCCAGACCTTGAAATTCTAAATTTCATATGGAAAATCAAAAAACAAGAATAACTAAAACAATCCTGTATAATAAAAAATATTCAAGAAGCACCATCCCTGATCTGAAGCTGTACTATAAAGCAACAGTAAGAAAAACAGTTGGTACTGTCATAGAAATAGTTTGGTTGAACAATGGAAATGAATTAAAGTCCCAGAAATAAAGCCACATACTTATGGACACTTGATTTTTGTCAAAGAAGCCAAAACCATACAATGGAAAAACTAGCATCTTCAACAAATGGTGTTGGTCTAACTGGATGTTTATATGTAGAAAAATTCAAATAGACACTTATTTATCACCCTGCACAAAACTAAAGTCCATATGGAATAAGGACCTCAACATACAAACATAAATCTGTTAGAATAATAAGTGTGTGAACTCAACACAGACAATTTCCTGAATAGAACTCCAATAGCTCAGATTCAAAGATCAAAAATTAATAAGTAGGGCTGCATGAAATTAAAGCTTCTATAAGGCAAAGGACACTGTCAAAAAAAATAGTCTACAGACTGGGAAAAGATCTTCACCAACCCTACATCTAACAAAGGGTTAATATCCAAAATACATAAAGAACTCAAGAAATTAAACACCAGCAAACCAAATAATTCTATTAAAAATGGGGCATATAACTAAACAGAATTCTCAACAGGAATACTGAATGGCGATGAAACACCTAAAGACATGTTCAATGTCCGTAGTCATCAATGAAATGCCAATCAAAATGACTCTGAGATTCTATCATACATCTATCAGAATGGCTAAGATTAAAACCTCAAGTGACAGCACATGCTGGAGAGAATGTGAAGAAAGAGGAACACTCCTCTGTTCCTGGTGGGAGTGTATACATGTGCAGTCACTTTGGAAATCAATTTGGCTCTTTCTCAGAATATTGGGAATAGTGCTACCTAAGACACATCTACACCACACTTTGGCATATATACCTGAAACATGTTCCAACATACAACAAGGACATTTGCTCAACTATATTCATAATAGCCAGAATGCAAGAATGGATAAAGAAACTGTCAAAGATTTATACAATGGAGTTCTAATCAGCTATTGAAAGCCAGGAGATCTTGAAATTCATAAGCAAATGGATGAAACTAGAAAAGATCATCCTGAGTGGGGTAACCTAGACCCAGAAAGACAGTCATGATATATACTCAATTATAAGTGGATATTAGCTTAACATAGATGTCCTCTGAGAGACTTGTCATCCCCTGTAGAGGAAGGGGACAGATTTTTGGACTCACAGTTGGACTCTGGGAGGAGTGCTGAGAGTTGTATGGAAGAGTGCAAGGATGGAAAGACTTGGAGGGGTCAGGAACTCCAAAAGAAGACCATCAAGGCTGGACCCTAACCTGTATCTTCCCACTCCTATGTTCCCTTCCTCTTCTGCTCTATTCCCTACCCATATACCTCTAACGAGGGAGATCTCCTCCCCTACAATCTGACCACAGTGTATCAGGTCTCATCAAAATACTCAAATCCCCTTCCTTTGTGTGCCCAGAAGCCTGCCCAGCCAAGGAAAGTTGATCAAATCACAGGTAAAAGAGTTCCTGTGAGAGGCACTCCCTGCTCCCTGACACCCACAACAGAATCATAGAGAATGATCTGTCCATCAACTACATATGAACAGGAGGTAAGGTTCTATGCAGACCTTGAGTCATACATCAGTTTAGGCAGCCTCCCTCCAGATCCAGATCTGCAAGCCTTCCTTATATCGTCTAGAAGTAAGGCTGCAGAGGTGGCTTTTTAAGTGATTGATAATGGTAAAAAATAAAATAAAATAGGCTAGCATTCTAAGAAAGGAAGAATTGAGAACTGTTTTAGAGATGCTGGATGCTACATAGACTGTGACTTATAGTAGAATTATATACAGTGAAATGCCTTTAAAAGGGTATCCAGCTGAATTCAATAATTGATAGGCTGAAGGACAAAACCATAACCTAAAATTTAAGTAGCAAGAATCACAAGTTAAATGAATGTCAGTAGATTTCACTCATACTAAATTATTAAAACATGGATTGTGTTGGGAAGGAATACTATTGTGAGTAAGAATAATGTTCAAATGGGTTGCATATATTTAGTGACAATAGCTACAATGATTGTCCTAGAAGGTTAATATCATTATAAAATATAAAGGGGAAATAGTAGTACAAAAGACCTCTATAGTGTTTGAAAATTAAACACCTGGAGATAGAAAGAATGAAGCTATTTATAACAGATTCATTAGACATTAAAATTACATACTAGAAAAAATGTTCAAGTTTAAAAATAAAGTAACAAAGCACAGTGGGTGGAAATTAAAACGCTATGCAGTATTTTCCCCTGTAATTCTCCAAACTTTCTTACTGAAGGAATACTTAGGTTCAAATAAATATGATGTAACCTGGTAAGACTAATAACAGTGAATTAAAAAGACAATATGCACAATACATATATATAATTTAAGTTTGTCATCTCAAAGTCCTCCATCAAATGGATTGTTATGTAGGAGTTTATTTTTGAAGATTTATGTTTAAAATTCAGGTGGACTTTATCTTTCTCAAAATCAAGACCACAGACAAGATGCATACGTGCTATTTACAGATTACATGAATGATAACAAACATTTTACCACATTTTTACAATTAGCAATGTAGTTTTATTTCTGTACTTAAAAACAGCATAACCAGAAGTAAATTAAGTCATATTTTATCAAAAAATTTTCCAGGAGTGGTATTCCCTATATCAAATCTTATAAATGCAGTTAAATTTCAATCCAATGTACTATGGCAATGTATAAATTAATATTCTTAAATTTTTCTGTCATTTAAGTAATTTAAGAATAACTTTAACCTATGAAATAACCTGATTTCATTCAACTAAATAGAATATACCATGAACAACTTGTTGGTTTTATTACTATAATATTTTCTTCTTGTTTTGAAATTTTAACGTTACAATTACAAAGTTCTTTGAATACTTTGATTACTCGTATTGGACTCAGTGTGGGATACAAATAAAAATTAAGAGTATACAAAACAGATTATTATTAATTTAAATTGTAAAGTTAATTAATTGATGAATGTCACAGAAGAGATTGACTACAAATAAAATATGAAAGCATTGATAACACGATTTACATTCTTAAACCATCATAAAGTAACTAGATTAGTTTTTTTTGACACAAATTTACATGTTAAGCTTGTTTCAGAGATGTCCTTGCCTTCAGTTTCCTTTTCTATGCAGGCCTTTAAACCTCCCCTCCACACTCTCCCCACATCTGACGCCCCCCCTTATTTCTCTCCCCATACCATCATCTATACAGTTCCGTCTCTAGTCTCTACTTCCTCTTCCACTGTCTATTTTCCTATCTACATGAGATTCAAGGAAGACCCATCTTGGACTCTCCTTGCGACTTATCTTCTTTGGGTCCATGATTTGTAGAATAGCTATTCTGTAAATATGGCTAATATCTACTTATAAGTGAATGCATACCATGTGTGTATTTATGGATCTTGGTTACCTCACTCTGGATGATCCTTTCTAGTTCCATCCATTTACCTGCAAATTTCATGATTTCCTTGTTTTAAATACTTGAGTAGTATTCCGTTGTGTAAACACACCATATTTTATCAGTTTTTGAGTTGAGAGACATCTAGGTTGTTCCCAGTCTCTGGCTATTATGAATAAAACTGCTATGAACACAGATGAGCAAATGTCCTTGCATTATGTTGGAGTGCCTTTTGAGTATATGCCCCAAATTGGTATAATCTTGGTTTTAAAAAGGAGCCCAATTTATTTCTAAAGTGGTTGCATAAGTTTCCATTCCCACCATATATGGAGTAGTGTTCCCTTTTTCCATTGTAAGTTGAGATGGTACTGTCTATGCCATGGACTTGAGTGCCTGCTTTCTAACCCTGCCCCAACTAGGCTGCCTTGCCCGGCCTCAGTGTATGAAGAGCTCAGTTGTGTGCAACTTGATGTGCTGTGGTGGGTTTGTGTGGGGGCTCCTGCTCCACTTTTCTGGGGACAAGGGGAGGAAGGATATGGGGATGAGGGTAGAGGAAAAGAGGGAGGGGCTACAATCAGGATCTATATAAATTAAAAACAAATTAAAATAAAAATAAAGTTACACCTTCAGATTTTAATTTTCTTACTCTTCTAAATGATTGATATGCACACTACAGAAAACTCTTTAGAAGGATGAGTAGAAGCTTTTTTGTGCTTATGTTTTCTGAAAGCAAACAAATTTAACTATACATATGCATGCTACTTCCATAGGCTGTAAGTTACATATTAATCATATTTGCAAGGTATTTGAGAAAATGCCTTTTTCTTCAAATTCAGGTGGTCAAAGCCCATCATACATCTCTCATAAAAATGAACATAACTGTGAATCCTACAGTACCTACATCAATCACTGTGTAGAATTATTCTTTCTAACACTGTTTAAAATATTATACTGGCTGCTCTATGAGTGAATGATTTTTCATTTCAGCATTGTTTATATTTTAATATATTTATTTTATTTACATAAAATAATAATTCATATTGAAACATCCATTTTAACCTGGGTGGTTTGATTTAATGATTTGAGATTGTAATTACCTTAAATAAAATATGAGCTTCATGATATATTGAACAATGTTATTTTCCTACTTCTAGCAGCCACTTGAAAATAAAATGAATTTGAATGTGCCTTACTATTTCATTCTAAAGTCAACATCAAGAATTTTGTCACCTCAGCTTACCCCTTTTGTTTACTCTAGGTTTTATATACATTTGTATATAATAGCATAAAAGAAAGCCTAAAACTGCTCTTCACATAAAACCCTTTTTGTTAATTTAAAATTTAAATGTGTTTTATGCAAAATTTTAGCAGTTCTTTCATAATGCCATATTATTTGATTTATTGTTTTCAGTGGTTATTATTTTAACTACTCTATAATTAAATTTTTAGCTGACTAAATGACATTAAAATGGTACCTTTTCTAAGAAAATATGTGACCAGCAAGTGCTTTTCCTAAAGTTTTTGACTTGAATAAGTTGACAGAGTCAAACAAGTACCATTATTGTTTTCAGTTAAAATTAAATTAGTATAAAAGTATTTTCAGTTGTGAGTATATTCAAAATATCCTACATAATATGTGACTGCTTAATTTTATGCTTTGCCAGTAGTGTTTGTTTTACATGATATTTCTTTGTATAATACTTTTAACTATTGTGCAACTTCTCAACATTATGCTTTCCATAACTCACTATTAGAATTAGATGGCCCAAGTGTATTTAAAATACTGAAGAGCCTTGTTCTGTGTTGTTCTCTGAATATCCTGTGGAGACCAGCTTGCCCTTAAATTTAGTAGTATGGAAAAGCTGATGAGCTTCCCAAGTTCCCAGAATTTGTGAGAAATATCTTCTGCTTCTTGCCTAATAATAACATACCCCTTTTCTTTTAATCCACTCCTCATTCTTATACATATTGTATATCAAGCAACAGCACGCACACACAGCTTTATTTTAAATACAGTACATAGACAGTACATAGAAGTTTTTAAATGAAATTCTTTGAGTAACAGTATCATCACAACCAAAGTTTCAAACTAAAACATTTCAAGTTCCAAAATTATGTGAGCAAGACAAGAGTATCCGAATAACTGAGTCCAACAGGAGAAAATAACACGCCAAGATGCTCAGTCCACAGCCAAGGCAGACATTCCGCGAGGAGAATTGCATTCACTGGATTCCAAACCCTTCTCTTTCTTGATCATAAAATGGTGGAAAATATAAAGCTAAAAGTTTCTGTTATTTAATTCTGTTTTAATCAGGATGGAATTATCTAAGTAATATACATAATAAAGAGTAGCTATTTAAAAATTTGATGGAGAATATTTTGCTAAAGGAGATGACAGTATATAATGTTATGAAAAAAAAAGTCAGAAATCTCGCTTCATGTCCTAGTTCCCATTTTTCTCTAAAGGATGAAGGGAAAGCAGCAACTGGCATAATCAAAGGCTTTCTGTTCACTTTAGTACAGAGGCTATTTGTTTTATTTTGTAAGCCATGTTTTACTAATGAAACATTCTTTTAGGAAATGAGTTTAAACACATGGACAGTCAAAAAAAGAAGCATGTTCAAGTAAGGCTAAAAGATAAAAGTAATGAGAGCACCACAAAATGAATTTAACAAATAGGAGGTGGCCCTGGCTATGTAGAAGCAAGGAAAAATGGCCCTATTTCCAATATGTCTGTCACAAGTAATAAAATAAAAAGGCATTAAAGTCTCCTTTTCTGACTCCCTAGAGACTCAGTGTACATCTGCTACATCGCTTTGGAATAGGGTAGGGTGACACGCATCCTAATGATTAACTAGTCAATGCTCCCAAAGCCACACTTTTATTTGTGTATGATATTTTATTGTTTATAAATATAGGCAAATGAATTTGTCAATCAATATTGTGAAGAAGGAGTGAAACTTTGGTTAGTGAGATGTCTCAGTAAGTAAAAACAGTTGTTCAAGTCCTATAGACGTGTCTGCATTTCCCTAGATTTAACTGTTGGTAAGGTAAAACTGACTTTCATATATTGTCCTCTGACTTTCAAAGGCATACTGTTGTATGTATATTCATGCACATGTGTACACACACACACACACACACCACAAACACACAAAGACAAACATACACACAGTGTAACAAAAATTTTAAAGAATAGTGAGAACACTTCAACTGAACATCGAAAGACAGATAATTAATAAGGCAAGGGTTTCACAGAGCCAATTATTAATCAAAGAGAAAAGAAGAAATGTATGTTTAAAATGGGAGCCACTGAGTTTTTCTTCTATCTTTAAGGACACTGGCACTCAACTTACTATTACTTCATGGCCTTCAAACAACTGAAAATTCTTATTTTTATTGTATCATGCTCCAGTCTGAAAAAGTATGAAGACCTTTGTATAAAATTCATTTCAACTATGAAACAAATATTTTGAATAACTTATGGATTTTTTTACTTGTTAGGAAAGATGGACATTGAAGAAAAAAATGTATTTCATGGAGGAGAAAGACTTAGGAAATTCAAGACAATGTCAAGAATTAATAGAAACAAAAGATGGCCCAAGTAAAAGGCTAAAGGTCAAAGAGCAAACAGAAAGTGACTAATGCAATGACTTAAAGAGTAAAGGCAGAACTGAGGACAGATTTACAGTCACAGGGTTATACACATGGAAGTTTTTCATTTCTAGACTGGTCTTAAATTCATAGAATACTTTGAGTGATATTTTTATGTCTTGACAAGAAAGTCAAAGATGCAAAGTGATAAGGAAATCTCCTTGGGTGGGAAAATGTCATAAACTAAGACTAAAGATTTTATGAGATTCAAAGTTTAATGTATTAAAACTTGTATTGCATGGCCAAATATACTGTATTAATTTTCTATCCTGGGTAAATTTCCACAAATTTGGTGGCAAAGGTGAATAGTTTTATTGTCCATTATTCCTGGTGTTGGGAATTCTGGAGTATAGTGGTGGAGCTTTTTCCTAGGATTTTCTAAGATTTGAGACTTAGGCTGTATTCTGATCAGATGACTGAATGGGTGTAGACTCTATCGTCAAGTTCTTTCCAGGCTTTCTTATCTTGGAAGTGACTTATAAATTCTAGTGTGCTTCCCTTTGAGTAATATAAGTAAACTGCCCAGTTAGCATCATTTTAAATTAATTTATAAACAATTAATTTAAGGCTACAATGTTTCTGCATGCGTAATGGATCTTTGTAATATTTTATTGGTTAAAAGAAATGATTAGTCATGCTTCTGTTCAAGAGGAAAGTATTATACAAACATATTATTTAACAGAGATGAAATTAGTATTGTTCCAGTCTGACTATATCAAAGAGGTAGACTAAGCAAAGAATGCAAATGAGTTTCATCTCCAGACGTTTTAATAAAAGACTCCTTTTCCTTGGTCATAAAATGGGAAGCAAGAGCAAGCACACTCGGCCCAGACAGAATTTAAACAACAATGGTGTTAGACATTACTACCTTGATTATCCAAAGCATTTCATCTCTAATGCTTACATTACAGAATGCCTCTCCTACTAATTCTTCCAGTGAAATATGTTATTATATTTGGTCATTTTGGTAGATATGAATCTTCATATTTTTTCTTCAAATAATCTTTATTTACTACCTGTATAGTATTAGAGATGTAGCCTATACCTGATTATGTATATATATGTGTGCATGTATATATATATATATATATATATATATATGCGCTAAGAGATGTCATTTGTATTTGCTATATATAAATATATGTAGTAATCTATATATGTATATAAAATTTTCCATTTTGTATTGTTTATAGTGTTTTTAATTAACATCCACTTTTCAATATGTATTCTAACCTTAAGTTGGATTTTTGCCAAATTTGAGTCCAACAATATTATATATATCAGTATTCATTGTAAATAAATACATCTCATGGATTTAGAAATATCAGTTGAATTCGTATATCTTCAGCTTATGTTCTCCTAAAAGAGTTGAATAATTCATTGCCATATTAATATAAACTAGCTACAATTTATATCTACTCATTATTGGCTTATACCAAATGCTTTTCCCTTTTTTCATGTTAATTTTTTCTAGTGTTCATCACATTTTATAGTATGATAGTCCTAATCTTAGTTGAAACTGCATTTTTCTATGTTGTTATCTAGGTCATGAATGAGAATGTTAACTAGAACTGGGCCAAGTCTCTATAGAACACATCTTATTATGTCTTCTCTTCTTACTGTGCACTACTGATAATGATGTTTCAGATAAGCCACTTAATATGCTCATTCTACAATTAGTTGCAATAGTTCAGTTGAACAGTTCAAAATTTTCAATGTATTAATGAATATATTGTTGGGCGTACTAAACTAAAATCCTGGATAATGTAAAATGACTACATTTCTTATTTTTACTGTATATTCCAAAGACGCTATTTAGTGTCATTTTTGAAAAAGTACCTGCCCAATATTTCTCTATTAGAAATAATTTTGTTTTTAAGCACAAATAAATTTATAAATATGGCTTATAGCATAATATTTTTCATCATTTCTCTTATATTTATATCCACAAAAGTTCTTTTATACAGTTTTGGTCATATTCAACCTTTACATAGTATATGTGATAATAGTATATATATATTTGGTCACTATTTTTTAATAGTTGATTTCTGGCTCCCTTTTTTATTCACTTTACATCCTAGTCACAGGCCCTTCCCTGCTCACCATGCTCCCTCCCTCTCTCCTGTCTCCCTTTCCCTATTCCTCAGAAAAGGGAGCCCTCTTTCCATTACGCCAGCTCACTACGTCATAACAAGACTGTGCTTGTCCTCTTCCCCTGTAGCCTGGCAAAGCAGTCCTGCCAAAGGGGAGTGATCAAAGAGCTGGCGTCAGAGTCCATATCAGAGACATCCTACACTCCTCGTCCCAAAGGACTCACATGAAGCCTCAGCTGCCCATTAACTATGTCTGTGTAGGGGACCTAGGTCCAGTCCATGCATCATCATTGTTTGATACTTCCACATCTGTGGCGCCCGCGCCACCGCAGTACGGAGTCTAGGCGAGGGGCTGCAGATTTAACTCATGCACGCACACGCACACGCACACGCACACGCACACACACACTCTAACACAGCGGGTCCTTCGTGCTAAGAGAGCAGCAGCCGCAGCAGCAACCACCACGGCAGCGGTTTATTCTTCGTCTTCCCCAGAGTTCCAAAGAGCCTTCTTATAGGCAGCCAAACAGCAATCCTCCTCCCAGGTGAAATCCCTCAAGAGGTGATTGCACACAGGAGGAAACGTCTCAAGGAAGGGAGGGGCGCGTTCTCAGAGCAGTAAGCATGACTAGCTAACCAAGATAAACACAGACTGGAAGCTGCTAGAAACAGTGCATGAAACAGCAAGACAGGCAGGCAGCCCAGTCGGGCCTGGTTCCTACACATATCAGCAAACCCCTCTGGGCCCTGGCTAGTTTGTTCTGTTGTCTTCCTGTGGAGCTCTTCTCACCTCCAAGTCATTTTCTCCTTCCCCTAACTTTTCTCTAAGACTTCTATGCATTGCCCAGTGTTGGGCTATGAGTCTCAGCATCTGTTTCGAACCAATGTTGGGTGACGGGTTACTGATTTCTTAAATTTAGTTTTGTAGCCAGCCACTTTGTTGAACATGTTTATCAGCTGCAGGAGTTCTCTGGTGGAATTCTTGGGGTCACTTATGTATACTATCATCTGAAATAGTGATACTTTGACTTCTTCTTTTCTAATTTATATCCCTTTTATCATTTATACTGCTCTATCTAGAGCTTCAAGAGATATGGAAGAAATATGGAGAGAGCGGGCAACCTTGTCTTGTGCCTGGTGTTACTGGAATTGCTTTGAGTTTCTCTATATGTAATTTGATGTTTGCTATTGAGTTGCTCTTTATAGCATTTATTATGTTTAGGTATGTGCCTTGTATCCTGAACTCTCCAAGACTTTCATCATAAAGAGGTGTTACTTGTGCTCTTACGCTGACCTCTAGCCATCTGGTTGTCTCTGGCATTAGCAGACCTTGCGATCCCTCTGCTGGCCTGGTCCCAGGTGGGTCTCTGCAGGCTCTGTTGGCTCTCTGATGTGTATGTCCCAGGTGGGGCAGGCAGATGGAGTCAGCAGGAGAGAAAACTCTAAGCTAAATGTTGCTCAGCTTAGGCACAGACTTCCCCAGGATGGAGAACAATGAGTGTTGGGTCCTCCAAACAGCTCACCTCTGCTGGCTCTCTGCTGCCTGTGTCCCAGGTAAGTCTGGCAGATGGAGTCAGCAGCAGTGTGGGCTCTAAGCTGAATGTTGCTCTCCCAACACTGGTCTCCTTGAGATGTATACAACTTTTTTGTTGAACAAAGTGTCAGCTTAGGTGTTAAAATATCAAAATAATAAAACATACAGCTGAGACTCTCAAAAGCTCATAAACAGCCTTTTTATTACAAAATGATAAGTTCCCCAAAATACATAGATGATAGATGGATAGATAGATAGATCAAGTTAATTAGTAAAGAATTTCTACAACACTATAAATCCAGTTCAGGAAACCTAAGAATAACAGGATATTTCATCTAAGATAGAATACAATGTTCATACATAGTTAAGATGATAATAAATGAAAGGGTATGGCAAACCAGTGGAAAGGCACAAACAAAGAACCCAAAGTCTGAATAAAACTCCCTGTTGTGCAATTCGTATCTCTACTTTGAGAGTTTCTAGTTTTATTTCATTGCTTTTGCACATTGCTTTTAGCTGTGCCTCATCCTTTAGAAAGTACTTACAGGATTAAGTATTTCTGAAGACATTGGGAAAAAACAGGCATCTTCTTTTATTTGTGCATGAACATATGGAGGACGTAGAATAATTGTATTGTCTCAATAAGGGAACCCTATTTTCAAGATTTTTTTTTGCCATTTTTAACAGATTATTTTCACCATACCATATATCCTGATTATAGTATCCCTTCCCTCTACTCTTCCCAGTCCTTCCCTGCCTTCTGTCCCTTAAACATTCACTCCATAACTGTCTCTCACTAGAAAAGAACAGATTTTCAAGAGAAAACAACAAAACATGATAAAATAAGATGAAGTAAAAAACATTCAGATCTACTATGAACATAGCAACACAACAGGAGGAAAAGCATCCGAAGTGTCAGCAAAGGAGTGGGAGACACATTCAATCTCATACTCAGGTGTCCTATAAAAATTATAAGATAATAAATAATTATAATATATACATAGATGCCGTGACATAGACCCACGTAGGCCTTTTGCTTGTTGCTGTGGACACTGTGAGGTCATTTGGTTGATTCAAAAGGCTGTGTTCTCCTGTTTTCCTCTATCCCCTGTCTCTTAACAACCTTCCAGCTCTTCTTTCAAGGGATTCCCAGAGTTCTGAGCAGGGAGAGTTTATGAAGACCTCCAGTTTAGACTCTCCACATAGTGTCTGCCAGTTTGTCTCTACATCAGTTTCAGTCTGTTGCTGGAGGAAGCCTCTCTGAAAATGACTGGATAGGGCTCTGATCTATGAACGTAGCAGAATATTATTAGGAATCAGTTTATTGACATATTTCTTTGAGCAGTTCTGTTTAGTTCTACCCTGGTTATTGGTGACCCAAGCAATGTTGGATATGGATTCCTTTTTTCAAAGTATGCCTGAAGTCAAATAAGACATTAGATGGCACTCCCACAAATTCTGTTCCACCATTTCCGTAGCATGTTTTGGGGGTAGGACAAAGTGTAGGTCAAAGGTTTTGAGGTTGCTTTCACGTACATTTTTCTCTTTTGATAGCCTGAAGAGAACCACTAGAGGGACTACAACATAGGAGAGAAGGCTACATGGAGGCAAACTCTTTACTTCTCTATGTTCAATGAGCTGTGGGCATGTTGACCTTTACCATGAGGCTAAACCGTTAGTTTGCTACCCATTGTCTTAGCATTAGGCTGGGTAGTTTGGGAATTTCTGTTTGGGTCCCTTTTGGCAAACAAAATGCCTGAGATCCTCTTTTTGATCTCTTTTGTTCTCTTGGTGAAGCTTGTCTTTGTAGTTACTGTTTGAATTCCTAAAATTTTCATTTCCCAAATTCCCAGTTTTTGTTTTATCGGTTATATTTCCATTTTCAGGTCTTATACAGTTTTATTCATTTCCTTCAAGTGTTTGCACTTTCTTGGTTTACTTTAGGGGATTTATTGATTTCCCCCAATTGTTTGCTTATGCTTTCATGAATTTCTTTAAGAACTTTACTTGTTTCTTCTTTAAGAACCTTTATCATTTTTATATAATTCATCTTAAATTGTGTGTGTGTGTGTGTGTGTGTGTGTGTGTGTGTGTGTGTGTGTGTTTCATCTATAAGATGGACTATTCGGAGCCCGCTAGTTAAGACTTCTTGCATTGGCTGTTTTTTATTTTATTCTTAATCTGGTGACTAGTCCTCTGGGTTTGGGATGATTATAGGTCTTGCTACTAATTTCTGGTTTGTATTTATCGTGTGGGTGTTTTATATTACTTGGTTTCTGTTTCCTCACTAGATTTTCTCTGTTTGATGGCTGTGTGTTGCCTGTTTTACTGACCTGCTCAGCTGATGTGTGCACAGAGAAAGCCTTGTGGTGTTGAAGGCTGGGATCCAATGACAAATAGAGTAGAGAATTTAGGATGGAACATTCTGTGGGATCCTCCAGAGGTGTGGGGGAAGGGGAAGGGGAAGGGAAGCTGTATGTGGTGACCTGCTTCAGCATTAAAGGACTGGGTCTAGGGTGAGAGAGAGAGAGAGAGAGAGAGAGAGAGAGAGAGAGAGAGAGAGAGAGAGAGAGAAGGTCTGCAGGCATCCTACCTGCTGTTCTGGCTGGCTTTGTCCTCTGGTTGAACAAGAAGTGCCTGCTGGAGTTGTGAGGTGGGACACAGCAACGACTAGGCGTAGTGAGATTAGGAAGGGATGGCTTATGGGATCCACAGGAGATGATAGCAAAGCGAAAGAGAGGTTGCAGCTGTTGCTCTATTGCAGCACTAGGAATAAGCCTTTTGGATTGGGTCTGGGGAACCAGAGAAAGAGAAGGTCCGTGGGCATCCTATCTGTTTTTCTGGCCCTATTTCCAGAATTTCAAAAATGTTCTAAACAAAGAGGTTATAGAGGAGGTGGGGAGTGGCCGGTGCTTTGGGACCTTTTATATTAACAAAATGAAATGAATACTGAACTGGACCAGGTTCTCCTAACATCAGTTGGGGCCTTGTGGAATTCTAATTGAGATGGGCAGTGTCACTGAGTTGAAACAACATGTCAGCACACTTTTATATTAATGAAAATAAAGCCCATGGAAAACAGCAGTGGTAGTGCTTTTAGTAGGAACAGCTGTCTTTGCTTTAGCAGCTGTTTCATGTAGGTGACAGGCTGACAGGAGAACAATCAGGGGCTTATTTCTGGTTGAATTTTAGTTTCTTCTTTCATTTGGGGGTTATTGTTTGAAAAGAAGCATACTCATATTCTCTGCTTTGTCAGCAGTCTCCCTTTTCAAGTTTATGAAGCTTGTCAGAGATAACTTGGAAATAAACAAACTTTTTAAAGCTATTTTTTAATATATACATAATGTCCTCTATGACTTTGAATTTGAAATAAGTAAGATGAAGTTATCCAAGCTTAAAATTTGGGTTTTGGCATATATGTAACAAAACTAGTTTTGCCTGCATAATTACTGGTATCACGGAAGAACTGTGGTGTTCCAGCTTCTCTAGTGCACTGCTGGCAGTCAGCAACTTAAAATCAATCGCAAAGATGGGCATTCAACTCTGATTAGACTTCATGGTTCTCCCTCCTTTGAACAAGTGAGATGCTCTGAGTGTAAGGATATTAACTCACATCATCATTATGACCAACTTTATTGTCATGAATTGCTCCCCGTAAATAATGGGAGACAGTTGTGGAGACAGTGGATGATCAGTGTCTACACTGCTGACAAGTGAGCTACAGAATTACTTTCCCAAATAGAACCTGGGTAAACCAAAAGGAGTAATGCTAATTACCTCTTGCAGTAAAGACATCGAATAGGTGCAGAATTGGTTTTGTTGTTGATCCATAAAATGGCTTAATGGGAAGTAAGAGTTTAGACTTGAAATTTTTGCTTAACATTATTTTTTAAGTCACTGATGGCAGTGACTCCTGAAATCTCAAAATGCATAAGGAAAACTCCACAATGCATTGAATAATTCTAAATATTTGGTAAAATAAAGGACTACAATGTAAATATTTTAAGACTGTACATTACACTATTATCAAGGCAAATCTATGCTGATTATATGGCTAGTATTTCTATATACATTCACTTATTATATAACTAAAATATACTTATTTTATTATATAAATATAAAATATACTTATTTCCTTAGTAGTTGGTTAATATATCAAACACTGTATACAATCAGCTTTAAAATTCAGTGATTTTATATATTATAATCCCTAAAGTAAAGAGTCTAAAGAGAAAATAACTTTGTGGCAGATGTTTTTAGTGAATGTCTCTTCTGTAGATAGACGTTAAGAAAGAAACCAGAAAATAGATGGTGCATATTTTCATGTCAGCCTTTGAAGAATAAGTTTAACTGATGTAAATATATTTTGTATTTTTGAAACAATCAAGAATTAAATTATTAAAAGAATATGATACTTTCCTTATATTTGTAAATGTCTCTCTTTTAAATGGTAATAAACATAGACTTACATATTACTCAGTTTGGCTGGGAGTAAAATATGCTTATTAAAAGCAATTCTGTGTTGCATTTTATTCTACTACTCACCTTCAAACACCACAACAAACAGAAATATTATATAAGATAATACATTTAAAAGAAATATAGTATATTATTAAAAATTCTTAGTTAAATATGAAAGCATACACTATATTATAAAATTGTTAATCATACCATACAATAACAATCATAATTAATATTTTGCTATATATAACCATCCATTCAGTCATTCAGATTATTTATATAATATCTATAATGTGCAAAATAAGCAGCAACAGCCTACTGAGAAAGCCAGACTCAATAGTTTTTTAGTGCCTGCATAGAACTGAAACAAGGCTTGGATGTATATGAAATGAGATCCTAGGCAATATTCTATGATCATAAAGAGCCTCTCAGATCAAGAGACTCCAAAACTCCAGACCTGGGGATGTTAACTCAAGAAATGTTGAGAGGGAAGACAGGAAACATAGAAAAGCTTCCAAGGCAAAGAGAATAACATGTGCAAAAGTCTAGATATGTGTGAGGGTGCAGAAAATACGCTCCAACGAGTTATTTAAAAGTTCAATTTCTGTAACAGATATTTTGTAAAGTTTCAAAAGCAAGTAGAAGATAAACTAGAGTACAGAAATAAATATGAGGAAGCATAAAAAAAAAGGGCTTTTCCAGCCATCAGAACTTCATGCTTTACCCTAAAGTCAATGGGAATTCAGAAAGAATTGGGAAGTGACTGGTCAGAGCTTCATTTCATAGAGATGTTTTGAAGGATACGAAGAGCCATCTATCAAGGAGACGGAAGCAGCAACTACATCGATGCCAGTGGAGATGAAGAGGAGTGGACAGATTAGAAGCTTCTGTTCATGGTAGAGAAAGAACCTGTTGCTGAAATGAAAGAGAGCAAATAAGAGAAAAGTATAGCTGTAGATGCTGATTTGAGGAAATAGATAAACTCATCGTTTCATCAGATCAGTGATCCAAAAGGAAGATTATTGTTGGAAAAGAAAGACACTTTCTCTCCGTAATCCACCTCTAATCTGCTGTCAAAAGCATCTTAGTTAATGGTGGAATTTCATGCCAACCTTTTCTCTCCAACCTCAAATTTTGTCTGGCCTGAGCTTTCACAAGCATTATGCATATTACTTTAATTGTAGTTGGATTCATATGTGCAACTACCCCGTTGTGTCCAGAAAATGCTGTTTCCGTATAGTCCCCACCACCTATGGCTCTTAGAAACATTTTTGCCCTCTTTAACCGTAGTGCCTGTGTCCAGTGGACCCTGTGAGCTTCATCAATGACCCACCTGACCAACATGCCCACAGACAAAATAGTGACAAGAATATTTTGTCAATGACTAACTATTTTTCTGATTATATTTAAGGCCGGATTCACAAATTCAAACCATTTTCTGTCATCATTAGGAGCATGAATTTGTATAAAAGAAAAATAAAAGAATGTTCAAAAAGTGGGTGAACTGTAACTTAAAAGCCATAGTCATTTGGTTGATTTTAGATAAAAATAGCAAATGCCTTTTTCTTCAGGGATTCTGCAAGATCTTTTCTTCCTGATACGTTTATGATGGGTTTTATCCATTTTTTTGTTTTGTTTTCAATCTTTATTTTTTTAATTTTATGTGAGAATAAATCTTTGTAATTATGTATGTGTACACATGCATGTGAGTGCCTGGGACAGTAATAAGATAGATTCAGTTTCTCTGGAATTCCAGAGTTTTTATGATCCATGGGATATGAGTACTAGTAATTGAACTCTAATCCTCTAAAAGAGCAGCCAAAGCTTTTAGCTGATCTCCAGTCTCCTCCACTAATTTTAAAAGGCCAGTTTCAATACTCTGTGTCTACAGAACATTTTCTAACACAATCCTACTTTCTTTGTAGCATCTATCAAAATTTAACTGTGTTATATTTATTTTTATTCTTGTTTTCAAAGTGATTTTCAGTTCCCATGAGAAATCACCCACCACTCACATATTCCTTTGCTCATTGCTCTGTGTTGTAAATAAGAATGTTTGACTCATAGAAGCACTCAAATATTTTAAAGGACATAATGAATAAGACATGACATTACTTTGAATTGGTAATTTCACAAAATTTTGTTGATTAAATAAATAAAAATAAGGTAGCCAAAGATGGTTAAATATTAGCAGCGTCAATATTTGACTATATAATACACAATATTAGCTATTTTGAAAATGACAGAATTAAGTTTTTATTAAAACTAAATTTTATTTTAAATGTATATAGCATAACAAAATCAGTCAAACCTCACTGTTAAACCATTTTGTGTTCACTCATTATCCTGTGAGATTTTATTTCTAATATCTCCGCTGTGTTTCATGTATCTCATCTCCGCAAGAAATCCCAAGGTCTGTTCCTATTTATTTATTCAGATTTTATGCACAAGGATAACTTATAACTCCTTGAGACAGAGCATCTCATTTTCCATGACACCCCACAGATAGCACCAATTACGCTGAAATACAAAAGGTTTCCATCCAAGCAAATAATTTGTTTTTTTTTAAGTGAAAAATAAAGGATATATCAACTCTGAAGAGATTTTTTTGTTTCTTTCATAACTGTGAATGACCTATGAGACTCATCTGATCTTTCCATAAATGCAAGAAAGAAAAATCCTTCATGAGTAAATTATTATATATTATATGAGAAAACAACTTTAAATTAATAAAAAAAGAAAGAATGAAATTGTTTGGCTTGTAGCACAGCATGTGTCTGATTTGAATCACCTCCAGCTACTGCTGTTTTGTCCACTTAAAATATTTTTGTTATGTCATACTGTAGAAGGAGGAAATATTTTCAGAATAATCATTTATAGAGCATATGAAGACAATTTCACATTATGAAAATAGATTAAATATGGTACATGGATATCTCATAATTTAAAGTCAAAGAATGCCTTTGCATTCATGTGCATTGTTCTGCAAAATATCCTGTTTTTAATAAATTTATTTTATTACACATGTGTAAAACAAACTACATACAGCAGGGAGAACCATGTGACAATCATGAGAATCATGAGTTTTGTAAATGTTGCATTTATAGTGGTTTTGCTATTTGTATTTGTCCAGCTTGAAGTAAACGTCTTTCCTGTCTTGTTGGGTCTAAATTTCTGAAGAAATTCAATATCTATCATATCTCAATTCTAATAACTTAACTTCTTTATCTTGATCTAAAACAATCTTATCCAATAACCAACTAAACTTGATTGTAAAACTATACTATCTGGCCTTCAATGCCCCTCAGAGACTTGAAATGGAATAAAACTTAAAATCCTGAGTGAACCAGCAGTGTGGGTTAGCAGCTTCCCAAATGTACAAATTGACTTAAACTGTTTACTGTCTGAACAGTCACCCAACACTCTCTTTAATGTTGGATCCTCATCTTTGGCTCTCGGGTCCATATCCCTGCCAGACTTATTTGCAGGGCAGGAGCTATTGAGGACTTGCTTACTCTGTTTTGCCAGAGTGCAGCCGTCATCTCTGCTTGCATCTAAGTTGCCTATTTTTAGGCAGAATTCTGTTTGTGGCAGGAATGAAGACATTTTGCCCAGTGGCTTGTTTGCCACATTTGAAGCTGTCTCCATAAGGAGGCTCTTTGGTGCTCATCATCTTCTTTGAGGTCGGCTGGGTGTTGTCAGGAGCTAACTTGTCTTGTTGTCAATGAAATTCAGGATTATAAAAACAACTTTAAATGCCATATTCTGTGTGTCTCTGAGGCTTTTGAAGACATTATTCAACTATTTTTACCTAATATATCTGTTAGACTTAGGATATATATTCCTTCATTATGAGTAACAATTAAGGCCTTGCGTTAAGGAGTAAGTTCAATCATCTAACTTTTGTTTTATTCTCCTATATCTCCCTTTCTTTCTTTTCAACTCTTATCTCCTTACCTCTGTATGCAAGATAAAGAAAAGAGATGTCCCTGAGTTTCACCCAGTTTTTTCTCTGTATAAGACCAATAATGACTTATGACCACCTCCTGATGAAATTATAGTGAAATATAACTCTTCCTTACAAAAGGTAAAAATAGTACAATATTTCTATAATTATAAATTAAAATAAAAATGCTAAATGTGGAAAGTATATAACACTTATGTTATTTTGGAGTGTTTTTCAAGACATTATATAGCATATAGTTAGCAATAGTTTTAAGTATTATTTCAACTAACTTTATGGAAAATCAGAATTCTATGTTACACACTTGAGATTAAAAGTCATCTCCATATTTTTATGAAAAATACTTCATTATTTTACATTTCTGATCACTTCTTCTGTTCAGACTTTATTTAAAATTCTGTGCGTCTTCTTAGTATCCTAAATTGTCTTGAAATTCCCAATTTTGGCTAAACTCAAATGCTAATCAAAAATATCTTTGATATATGTTTCAAATACAGTGGAAAATAAAATAATGTATAAAATATTAACACTTAGCTTTGCTAAAAGATGATTCTGGATAAGTCAATTAAAATTTCTAATCCACTGTTATTATTCATACATTAAAAACAATACCAGCTTATACTGTCTGTTTTAAAATAGTAAAAAAATATTAAAAATTTGTTAAGTAACATATGAGTGGAACATAGCAAGAGTTGAAAGAATTCTTATCCATGAATTTATTGGTACAATCCTAACTCTTGTATAAGAAACTATAAAGTTGCTAAGACGTACAAGCTTTACATGATGTATACATGTTTTTAAAATATGTTTCACATAGTTATCCCTAAGGTTAAGCTGATGAAAAAATAATGGCAAGATTTTATTATTATATAAAATGCTCTTTGCATTTCAATCAATAGCTCTTTGTGAAGACCCACTGGACTTATCTATATAAAGTATTTCTTTGTTCAGAAGTCACTACTATGATTAACTGTCTTGGTCCTAGAGCCTAGAAAGCTATGTACTTCACCTTCTCTAATCCCTTCAAATGTCTTGATGTAATATATGTAAATATCTTGAGGAATATAGTTCTAAAAATATGAGATTAGTGTTTTCTACACAAATGATAGGAATTTGTTTAATGTTAGAATAATAGTTATAAAATATCAAAATATTGTGACAACAAACTTATGAAAACCTGGAGGTCAGAATAAGCAATGCTGGTAAAATATGTTATTGCTAGGTTTCTCTACAGAAGAGATAAGCCAAATTATTAGATTTTCCTACAGATGTGCTAAAACATTGGTTATACAACTTCACCCTCTATATGCCAGTATGTGTGCTCACTTGGCAAAACTGTACCCTAATCCAAAGAAAAGTCTCTCACCACAAACACCTTGACACTATTTAATCATGAAGAACTCTCTACCAATAACATTTCAATTCCTTCTCTATTTGTGTTTTGAAAACTATGATTGTGTGCTGGTACCACATGTCTGCCAGTGCCAATCAAGGCCAGAATAGGGCATTCTGCCATGAGCTACCAATTAGATATGCTAGGAACTGATATCCCACTTAGACGAGCAAAGGATGTTCTTAACATCAAGCCATCTGTCCAGCACCCCTTCCCAGACTTGTTCAAGACAGATTATCCTGAGGAATCTTCTACAGAGCTTCTCACAATATCTCTATTGTTATTGAGCCTCAATTTCCCACTATAGTAGCAGTTCAATACCTGCCCTTATTGACTTTTCTTTTTATTCCCAGATGCACTTTCCTTTCCTCTCCCTTTCCTTTCTCCCAGTTAAGGGAAAGAACACTACACAGGAGGCTGTGTGTTGAGCACCACATTAGCTTTAGGACTGAAAGAATCAGGATCTATATACATATTCCTTGATATGTTTAGTTAGGAAAGTATTCTATAACATAGTACAGCAATGATCAACTAATATTAGTATCAACTCTGAGAAACCTTCCATATTTAAAAACACTTTATCCATTCTTCTACTGAGGGACCCTTAGGCTGTTTCTATGATCTGGTTATTATGAATAAGGCTGCTATGAACATGGTTGAGCAAATTTTCTTGTTGTGTGCTGGAGCATCTTCTGGGTATATTCCAAGGAGTGGAATAGCTGGGTCTTGAG
Organism: Acomys percivali; assembly: GCA_907169655.1. Lineage (NCBI taxonomy): Eukaryota > Metazoa > Chordata > Mammalia > Rodentia > Muridae > Acomys > Acomys percivali. The sequence continues at coordinate 118,686,316 of OU015745.1, forward strand.
GAAGCCCTATTCCCAGTTTTCTGAGATAGCACCAGATAGATTTCTGAAGAGGCTGTACTAGTTTGCGTCCCCTGGATGAGGAGGCCTGGCGGCACTCAGAAGAAGGATAGCAGGCTACCAAGAAGAGACTTGATACCCTATGAGCATATACAGGGGGAGGAAGCCCCCCTTAGTCACAGTCATAGGGGAGGGGAGTAAGGGGAAAATGGGAGGGAGGGAGGAATGGGAGGATACAAGGGATGGGATAACCATTGAGATGTAATATGAATAAATTAACTAAAAACAATCCTAAAAAATAAATAAATAAAACACTTTGCTTCAAGGTTTTAGCAAAAGTTTCTTTAAAGAAAAGAAGCTGTGAGTTAGAGCAATGACTTACAGTGAGTGAAGGACTCTGATATAGAAACAAATTTGCCTCTATTTCAAACCTGGGTAAATTTACATACTAAAAACTGCAAGGAAAGTATGTATATACAAAGGTGTTATTAGTACATATCTATATAATGTAACTTCTGATGAAGGTGATTTAAGAAAGAAAAAAATTTTTAAGTAACACTCATTCTAAAAAGCTTTGTTAAATGTATTTAAATATTTTAAAAAACATTTTTTACAAGAAATAACATAATAGAAGTTACAACATAGAAAATTGTATTGCCCATTTGGTGAGGATATAACAAGGAAGTATTCTATAAACTTCATCCTTGAGCTGAATTTGGTGTAGGTAAAATATAACAGTGAATATGTCACTATAACCCAGATTTTTGGGTCTCTCTAGAAAAGGAACTTCTGGATCAGTCTGCTGTAAGAATTAGTCATGTTACCCAAGCCTCACTAGACCTCCCCTTTATCAAGTATCACCTGTGGTGGCTATTTCCATTTGTCTTAGGTCACGAAGTCCACCTTATCAACAGTAAATCCACAGAAGTATGATAGGATATGTACTTGAGTGGTGTAGCACTATAACATTAGTAATCATGAATATGTTGATGAGCCTCAGATTCATGAATTAATGGTGATTCTTCCCAGGAAAAATTGTGTAGGGTCTGATCACAGCCTATCAATTGAGGCCATTGAAGCTACCCATGCTCCAAAGAGACTGGTGGAATAGAAATATTGAAGTCTTGGTTCATTTTAACAACATATGATGTATGAGATCGAGCCAAACAAATCTGATGTAAGATCACCAATTACTGTTGAAAGTGACAACCCACAAACTATCTGAAAAAATTACTTGTGTATCACCTAATGCTGATCAAATAGAAATAAGCACAGTCTTAGAGAAAAGGAAAATTCTGTAGAAATTTTAATATTATGGAACACATATAAGAAATTTCATAACACTGGATTAAGTTTTCCATCATCAATGCCTAGGCACTATTGATACCTAAAAGAATACAGAGCATTTGGGAAGCTATAGCTTCACTAAATATTCAAGGTGCCAGAAACTGGCAAGGCAGTGCTCATTATTTGAAAGTTCTAAGATAGAAAATTGGAAATAGATAATTTAAGAAAACTCAATGATCCTTAGGAAACTACTCAGAAATGCTCCATTATTCTAAGAGAAAAACTTAACAAAGATAAACGTAACTGAAGAATCAAACTAATTTTGCACTAAAGATATACATAAAAGATAGAAAATACAATAGAAGGCATAAATGGGTTCACATAGAAGAAAGAATTGGTGAGCACAAAAACAAGTAATTTGAAAATACTCAGTTGAAGAACCTCAAAAGAAACTACATAATAGATTTGTAAAATAATAGTAATAACAACAATTATAATAGCAATAATAATAACAATAATAAATAATGTTGGTGTTAGTACTTCTTTGAAGGTCTAGGGAAATTCTGTATAATCCATTTGCACTGAGCTGTTAATTTTTTGGATATTCTTAATTATGAAACACATTTAATTAGATGCTATGTATCTATTTAAATTTTGTACTTAATCTTTATTTAGCTTTTTATATCATATACACCTAGAAATTGAACTACTAGTAATTCTATTAAATAAAAAAAGAAGGAACATTTCCACATTTATTTATTAGCTGATGCTACCCTGACACAAAAACCAGATAAAGAGCCCAAGATAAGAAAATTGTGGGCTAATATTACTGATTAACACAGACTCATATATACTAAAAAAATACTTCCACACAGAATGCAAGAATACATCCTAAGAGATTATCTATCATGATCCTTTGCCTTCATCCCAAAGATTCTGGCATGGTTCAAAACACAGAAATCAATACAAATGTTCTATCACATAATTAGACTCAAAAACAGAATCCTCAAAACTAACTCATTGGGTACAGAAAAATCCTTTTTACAAAATCTATCATGCCTAAAGTTCTGGATAATCTAGAGATATGGCTAACATATCTCTACATTATAAAGGCAATATACAGCAAACTCACAGACAACATCTTGTCATATGAAGAAAAACAAAGTATTTTCACCAAAACCCAACAAAGACAAGGATGTCCATTATCTGTTCCTACTCCATATAATACTTGATGTCTTAGCTAGAGGAATAAGAAAAATTAAAGTGTTCCTGAGGGGAATTTCCTCACCCTGTATATGCTCATAGGGTATCAAGTCTCTTCTTGGTAACCTGCTATCCTTCCTCTGAGTGCCACCAGGTCTTCCCCTCCAGGGGACATGGTCAAATATGAGGCACCAGAGTACGTTTAAAAGTCATACCCTCTCTCCACTCAACTGTGGAGAATGTTCTGCCCATTGGCTAGATCTGGGTAGGGGTTTAAAGTTTACCTCCTATATTGTCATTGGCTGGTGCCTTAGTTTGAGCGGGACCCCTGGGCCCAAATCTGCCTATCATACTGTTCTACTTGTAGGTTTCTAGGACCCTCTGGATCCTTCTACTTTGCTATTCTCCCATGGAGGATACAAGGGATGGGATAACCATTGAGATGTACCAAGAATAAATTAATAAAAAAAATTTTAAAAAAGAAAAGAAAAATGAAAGTGATAATGTGTATGCAAATGGGAGAACAAAAGTTCAAAGTATGCTTATTTCCAGATGATATATTTCTATATATAAAAGCCCTAAAGGCTTCACCAAAAGTGTGTACATCTGATAAACCAAATAAAGAATCAGAATACCAAATTCCTTAGAAATTCTATAAAACAGTGACAAATATAACAACAAAAATAAGGAAAATAATCTCACTCACAATAAATATTGACATATTTTTAAAAATCTAACCACAAAATTAAATGCTTGAAAAAAAAGTTTGAGAAACAGAAAAAATTGAGAATACCATAGAGTGACCTCAATGTTCATAGACTGATAGAATTAATTTAATGGAAGTGACCATGTTACCCAAAGCAAACTACAAATTTGATGCAATCACTGTCAAAATCATAAAAACAATTCTTCTCAGAAAAATTTAAAACTACTTTATTTCCTTGGCAACACAAAACATCCAGGATAACCAAAACAATCAGAAAAGACGAATCTGCTGGAGTAGCACTACCCTAGAATTCAAATTACATAATACAAAAGAAAAAATGGAAAAGAAAACAGAATGATGTGTACAAAGAGTTCCCTGTGTCAGTGGAATGGGCCTGCAAGTCCACACATAAGCCCACATACCCACAGCTACAGAACTTTTTTCACAGCGAAACTAACAGGACACAAAGAGAAAAACACCACAGCTTCAATAAATGGCGCTGCTAAAACACGCAAGAATGAAAATGAGATCCACATCTCTCAATTTGTACAAAACTAAACTCCAAGTGCAATAATGGTCTCACGAAAAAAACTGTTGCTTTGAATTTTCTATGCAGGAAGAAAGGAAATAGAAGGGCCGAAAAGTAATTTCTAAACAGGATGTTGGTAATACAGGCACTATGATTTAAAAAATTGAATAATTGGACCTCATGAGACTGAAATGTTTCAGTAACCTAAATTGACATCATCAGTTGGATAAGACGGCAGCCTGTGAAATGGGGAGAAAAGCCTTTACCAGCTATATATCTGTCAGAGGGTTTATGTCTAGAAAATACAATTACTCAAAATATTAAACAGCAAGAAAATTACTAATTTAAAAAATGGGTCATGTAATTAAACAGTTTTCAAAGTAAGAAATATAAATGTCTGACAAATATGTAAAAAAAATTCAACATTCCTAGCATCACAGAAATGTTGATTTTTATAACTACTTTGAGATTTTATCTTATCACAATCTGAATGAGTAAGATAAAACAAAATGACAGCAAATGCTGCCATAAATTTGGAGAAAGGACTAAAGTTGTTTATTGGTGATGCAAACTAGTGAGGTCCCAGAGGAAATCAATGTGGCAATTTCTCAAAAAACTAAATAGAAACAGAGTACATGATCAATGTATACTACCACTCTTGAATGGTTACCCAAATCACCATAGCTCGTACTATATAGTTATGTGTTCAGCCATGTTGATGGCTTCTCTATTTATTTTATACAGTAAATAGAAGCAGCGTAGATGTCCACCAACTGATGAATTAATAATGAAAGTGTTATACATTAACACAATGAATTATTACTTCATTGTAAACTGAAACATAAAGTTAATTGGATGGAGCTAAAAACGCTAATAAAAAAAGAAGAAGAAGCTATCTCAGACCAAGATAGACAAAGGTTCAATATCTTCTCTCATTGGCAAATGCTATGTGTTTCATTTGGCATGCCAATAGAGATCAGAAAACCAATCGAGTGCATGAAGGGGCCTTCAAAGGAAGGTACTACCATAGCACAGTCTTTACTGGAAGAGGTGCAGTGTTGTAAATTTAAATACACACAGCTGCATAGAGAGATTCATGGAGAGAAGCTAGAAACAGAAGTTCCCAACAGAGTATCCCAACTGAGCTCCAAATTGATACTGAGCCTCAATCTGAGTCATGTTAGTCTGCACTGTGAAACAGAGCCTTCAGTCCATACGGACCACATCGTCTATGATAAATAATAAACGAACATGATTTCCCTTTGGGGAAGCATCAAACTTACATATTTGAAAACAAAGTAAACTAACACTATTAATTTAACTTACTGAATTTTGTGAGTTGTTTGTAACAGAAAAATAATAACATAAACAAATGTCAGTATCAAGTACACTAGTAGTCTTAATTTCTTCATATTTGCTGGTTGATATACTGGAAAAATCCCAAGGTCATTGCCCTGTTGAATAAAATTAAAGGAAATAGTCTAATAAAAGGTTGGAGTTAATAATTCTCTGAAATCACATAAAACAAAGTTGTTGGTCACAGAAAATGAACACTGGTGAATATTATAAATTAATCATAAAAAGCAGAAGACAAGAATATTACATGTTCAAAATTTAGCACCTAGGCATGAATACAAATAGGTTCTCAAATTATTTTTATCTCAGCATGAGTTTCTTATCTTAAAAGGAGTAAAAGGAAAAAAAAATCAGGGTCCAGAAGGATGAATTGGTAGTTAAGGCCACTGGTTGCCCTTTCAGAAGACCAGGTTCAATTACTAGAAACCATGTTGAATTTTATAACCAATTGTAATCTTAGTCCCAAGGGATCCTAGTACCATCTTCTGGCATTTTTTGAGGGCACATAGACTATGGTCTTCCTTTTCACACAGATCATTGGCCACTGGCCCACAAAGACAAAGAGCGAGAAGCCACAAATGGGTTTCAGATGGCCATGAGTATGACGGACGAGACTTCTAGCACGAGCTTCAGAGAAACAGCTCATTTTGTTGTTTCAAGGGTGAAGTATACAAAGGTCCTTAGAAGGACAGTATCTAATTATCATACATGAAGGAAAGGCTGATTGGTTAGAACATGGAACCAAATTATCATATGGGAAGGCAAAGATGCAAGATTGTGTGTTGAGTCACAGAGCTCTTGTGCAAGGTCATATTCAGAATATGTCCAGGAATTTGTGCCTACAGCCACTCTCAAGATACAGAGAGGCATTAAAGAGGAAGCTCCACTGAGAAAGGAGTCTTCCATTTTGCTCTAAGCTCAGAGAACTATCAGGACATTGTGGATTTCGACATTAATACCAGGATCTCCCAACAACAGATATACATGCAGATAAAATTATCAAGCCACAACAAATAAATAAATCATAAACATGAAATAAAATTAATAGAACTTGTCAACATTTGTCTAATAAGAATATTTTACTGATTACTATCCTGATCAGTCTGGAGACCAGGAGAAGTAGATATGCTAGGAAGTCTGTGAATGGAACATTACATTACTAGTAAGAAGCATTAGAAGAAAAGAAGGTTCTTGATGAAAAGCAGCCTAAAAGGATTCCTGATGAGGAGATCCGAAGTGATCAAACAAGAAGAAGACCCAAGTGAGAATGAAAGCATTGATCAGATGCAGAGAGCAGTCGAATACCACCTGATTAGGATATTCTCAAACTTGCTTGGCGGGGTTATTTCTTAAAAATGCAATTGCAAAAAAAATATAGAGAAAGACCTAAGGGTGAGTTCAGAAATCATACTAAATTTAGATCAATGAAAAATTGATGTGCAACATTAGACCAGATGCATTATATATATTAAATGTATTTGATACCCATTCTTATACAATCAATTTGGGATTTCAGCTAAATATAACTACTAGAAATTAAAATACAAGAGAGAATGATATTTATTTCTAAGAAATAATGTGGTGCATTCACCTTGACATTTTTTTTCTTTTCCTGATATTGATAACTATTTTGAGAATCAACACAAACCTTAGCCTCTTGCTCCTCTTTGGTGACAGTTTCCTCACTCAGAGATGGTTTCAATAGGATTCTAATACTTGGATTTGTAATCAATAATACAATAAATACATTTAATGCCCTTGATATAGCTTAAGAATACTAAGTTATGAATTGAAAATAATCTAATTTTATTATCAGAAATTACTGTTAGAATTTAGTAATACATATTAATTTACAGTCATTTAAACCATCTTAAATTTATTACTAGTGTGAGTATGTCTGTCTATCTTTTGTCTGTGTATACACATGTGCTATGAATACATGAGGAGGTCAGAGAACAACTTTGAGAAGTTGATTTTCTCCCTATGTCTTTATGTATTTCAGGAAAATGTGATAAACACGTTTAGTGTTTCGATTTACTGAACAGATGCAAAATGAAGCACTGTAAGTTCAGTCCCGTTGCATAGATTTAAAATACAACTACCACACCAAAGCCTGGGATCATTGAGGAAGGAGGAAAGAAATATTGCAAGAGCCACAGGAAAAGGGAGTTTTATATGAGATTGTGTCTACTTTAAAATTGTTGAAGGCTGAAAGAAGGCTTTCATGTATGTATTAGATTATATGTACTTTTCAAAGAAGGCTCTCCTATACATAGTGATCAAAAGTATCCTACTTCTGTCAATTCTCCATTTCAAGTGCCACTAAAACCAGTTTAGCTGAATGTTCTCTGTATGTGAAATTATTTTTCAAGATGTCATTCATGGAATTAAAATCAAATTATTGGCAAATCTTACCCATCTAATAATTATAATATTAATTTAAGTATATAACACACTGGAAACACAATTCTGACTTCACAATGTTTTCGCCTCCTTTGTGCTACATAACAAAATTATTTGCATGAATAACAGTCACAAAAATGTGAAGACCATTATATAAAAACGGGTTGAGTTTTGTGTTATCTCTGCTATTTGAGTATCCAAAAAAATTAGTTGATGAATAGAAACAAGTTTCCAGGTAGATTTTTCCATCTGAAGTTCCTTATTCTTAGAGAGGAGCACTGTGGCCACTTATTCTTAAGCATGACTTAATCTAATCATGCTATTTCTATGAGGCTGTTTCTAGTGATGCTTTGAAATTGAGTCAGGACCTCAATTCAGTCATCTTCAGTCTAGTTTTAGAGCTCCTGTAAGGTCAATCATGTCTCAGATGTTTTTCTATCATGAGGATTGAAATCACCTGCTAAGAAAATCTCCAGGGCCCAAGGAAAAAATAGAGGCATGAAAGTTCCCTCATCCACTAGCTGAATATTCTATAATACTTGAGATGGCTTAACATTTCTTTTAGAGAGTGTTACAGGATTAAAGAGTGAGGAAGGTTTCATGAGTTTGAAGAGGGGGCCAGCGAGTGATCTGATCTGATTTCATAGAGTTAGCCAACCAAAGCCATGAAGAGCTTTCAACTACAGTTGTAACATCAGAAAAAATAAAATATGATGAACTCATAATTTATGGTGATAAATAAAGACACTGCAATACACATCAAAATAAAAGCTAGAGGTAAGATTTGAAGTAGGGAGCTGGAGAGATGGCTCAGCAGTTAAGAGTACTAGTTCCTCTTGCTGAGTAGTGGTGTCTTGTTCTCCAGCACAGCTCATGCCTCAGAACCATCCGTAACTAATTCCAGGGGAATATGTGTGTTCTTCAATATCCTCAGGCACCAGGCACACTTATAGTGCACATAATACACACTTGTACACAAAAATTCCATGTATACAAATTAGTAAATCTTAATTTTTTAGAAAATTTAAGAAAGACATACACTCATTTAATGCTTTCTCATAAAATCTTAAAGATAAATGAGATTCCTTGGAAAGAAAATAAAAACAAAGATTCTAACATCAAAAATCTACATATAAAAATTTTAAGACAATATCAACCATGTAATCCTACCTAAGGTCTAAAATCTTCTATAGGCAGAAGTTTTCAAAACAATCAGATCTATATTCAAGAAACACCTGAAAGGCACAATAAACATCCTTTAAAAAATACAAATATGGATGGCCTTGTATATTTTTTGAATGGGGCATAGATATTGAGAATCTCATTTTGTGGATTACTCCTTTGATAAAAATGTTCTCTCTTTTATCCTTTGATTAATTTTGGTTTGAAATCTATTTTGTTAGATATTAGATGCTATAAATCTTGCTTTTTATATCCATTTGCTTGTAATATCTTTTTCTAAAGTCTTTTTCCAACTCATTATTCTGAGGTAAGGTCTATCTTTGATGTTGAGATGTATTTCTTGTATGCAGAAAAAGGATGCATCCTTTTTTTGTATTTTTTTCTGTGATCCTGTATCTTTTTTATTGAGGAATTGAGTCCTTTGATATAGAGAGATATTAATGACTAAGGGTTGTTATTTCCTAATGTTTTTTTCTTATAGTTGTTATAGTAGTAGTAGTTGTTGTTGTTGTTGTTATTGTTAGTAATGGCCTGTATGTGTCTATGAGAAAGGGAAAGAAAGAAGAAAGAGAGACACAGAGAGACATAAAGAGAGAGACAGAGACAGAGAGAGAATCAAGTGTATCTGTTTTCCATTGTTTTGGTTTATAGATAGACATTGCTTAAATTTGACTTTATCACAAAATATCTTTTTTATACATCTATGGTTTTTGACAGTTTTGCTGGGTATAATAATCTGGGCTGGCATGTGTGGTCTCTTGGAATCTGCAATACAGCTGTCAGGTCTTTCAGGCTTTCAGAGTCATGGTGGAGATGTCAGGAGTAATTCTAATAGGTATGTCTTTATATGTTACTGGGCCCTTTTCCCTTGCAGTTTTTATATTCTCTCTTTGTTCTATGTGTTTAGTGTTCTGATTATTATGTTGTGGGTGTACTTTCCTTTCTAGTCAAATCTATATGGCCATCTGTATCATTTTAATACCTTCATAGTCATGCCCTTTTTTAGATTAGGAAAATTTTTCTTCTATGAGTTTATTAAATATATCTTCTGAGATTTTGAGCTGTAACTTTTCTGTTTCTCCATTCCTTTATTCTTAGCTTTGAGCTTTGCATAGTCTCTCAGATATTTCTGGATGTTTTGTGTCAAAAGCTTTTTAGATTTAACATTTTCTTTCCTGGTGATTTCCTCCTTATACCTCTTGTATTCTGTCTGTAATGCTAGTGTCTGTAATTCTTGTTCACTTACCTAGATTTTCCAATTCCAGAATTCCAACTTTTTTCTCTTTTGCTGTTATTTCTATTTTCAGATCTTGAGCAATTTCATCCCTCATTTGGTTTTGTTGTTATTATTTTGTTTTGTTATTTTTGTTTGGTTGGGTTTTGTTTTGATTTTTTTTTCTTTGCTTTCTTGACATTCCTTAAGAGATTTATTGAATTTCTCGGATTTTTGCTTATTTTTCCTCAATTTCTTTAAGGAATTTTAAAATGTATTCTTTTAGGATCTTTATCATCTTCATAACATTGGTTTTAAAGTAATTTTCTTGTGTTTCAGCTACATGGAAATATTCAAATTTTGCTGCTGGAATATAGCTGGTCTCTGATGGTCTGAAATTTTGCCCTGCCTGCTGTTGATTATATTCTTACACGGATATTTAGGCATCAGAGTTTAGGTAATTATTGGTCTAGATATGGATTCATGGATTTGTCTTCACTGAGTGGGTGTTTTGTTCCTTACTCTCTGTTTCTTCTTTTGTTTTCTAGTCTTTGTGGCCTTTGATCCAGTAGTGAGTCTCTGACCAGGGCAGCCTCTGTTCTTCTGACTGATGTGACCTGCAACTGAGCAGCAGAAATCTACTGGAATTAAGGACTGGGTACTAACCACAGGAAAGGTGGGATGTCTTCAATGAAATATGCCTCTGAGACTGTTGTCTAGGGCATCAGTCTAATTTATAAAATTAAATGTGAAAATAATTTATAAAATGATCCATTGCCTGTGTTCTTATAAGTATTTTTTATTAATTTATTCAGAATATATCTCAATTGTTATCCCATCCCTTGTATCCTCCCATTCCTCCCTCCCTCCCTCTTTCACCCTATACCTCTCCCCTATGTCTATGACTGAGGGGGACCTCCTCCCCCACTATATAGTCATAGGCTATCTAGTCTCATTTTAGTAGCCTGCTGAATACATTTTTTTCTATAAATCATCCCAAATTTTCTCATGAATGAAGCAAATACAAAACCCTGCTGTAGTCATTCCTATAAGTCTAATTTCAATCTCTAATTTTCTTTCTGCCTCTCTGTATGTTTGTGTCTCTGCAGTTCTGCCTCTATCTCAACCAACACGTGTGTTCTCTAAAACATATATTTAATATTTCAACTACTTAGATACATTTTATTCAGAGTTGCAATCAGGTGAAAAGCACCAGATTTAAGTATCCATCCTACCCCTCCATTTATTCAGGTCAACTGCCTCTCAAAATAAAACAAAAACACAAAACACATATATGAATAATTCAAAATGTTTATATTACTTTATTACAGTATTTAGCTATAATTATCATATTGTAGTAGTCATTGTTATTATAATCCTTCACTAATTGGTAAACTAACTTTACTGGATATCTTTATGTGTAGGACAAAACAGGAGGGTTTGGCTTATTCTATTGTTTACAACACTGGAAGGCGATCTGAAACAGAATGCCAGTGAAAAGGGGGATAAAATATTATTTCCCTCTCCCATAAACATTAAAAAATTCACATATAAAGTGAAAACTTGTGAGATTTCAAAAACTCATTTTTTTGTTTTGTTTTGTTTTAATTTTATCATGTTTTCTCCTCCTCTATCTTTTCCCAAAGAGCAAGTCTTAAGATAGATTTCTGAAACTTAACTCTGTTAAATGACTCAGGGAAAGAGGAAGAGCTGGGCCACACATCTAGAAATTGTAGAAAAGCAATTTCTTAAATTTTGTCATAATACTTCAAATCTGGAAGAAAGAATGCCTTTAAATAAGTATGCATTTGGAAATAAAGATAAGAAAAAATCATCACAAAACACACACACACACACACACACACACACACACACACACACACACAAAAGAGTCCCAGTGATGGCAAAAGTTATCTGATTTGTATACTGAGAGGTCACTTCTGCACAATTAAACTTATTTTATTTACATAAAAAGTAGGTTAGGAAATCATTCTTTTTCTCCAAACACAAATGTAAGTTTATCTTTTAATAAAAATGACTTTAGAGTATAAACTTCCAACTAAAATAATATTAATATTGTGATTCTTATTAATTTGTTAGGGAGTTGCTTGTTGATCTTATTGTTTAAAACATAGGATTAGGTGGGAAAGAATGGAAGCTGAAGAACATTATCTGTCTAGGAGATAAACCTATGAGCTATAATTTAATTCTATAATATATCAGAGAAGACTTTTCAGGAAATTAATGACAGGACATAAAAGTTTTTCGTGAGATTCCAAGATGGTGGCACCTATCATGTACTGTATCTGATATACTGCATAGAGACCAGAGACCTAACAGAGAGACACAGTCTGCAGAACTGGAGAACACTAGGTGAGTGGGGTCTCCCGCAGCACAGACTACAGGCAGGCCTGGCCCCATGCCAAGCAACAGTCCATGGAGGATGGGAGATCAGTACCCAGATTCTGATACAGAACATGCCCACAAACTGTAGCCAGGCTCTGTAACCCAAACATGAGACAGTGAAAGACCAGAGCTCCAGCATATGAGAAGGTGAAACACCAGAGATCCTAGTCTGGGGAAATCTCAGGGAAATGGATGGATCTGTCCTAAGACCCCTGCCATCCACCATGTGCCAGTCCACATAAAGCTCCAGGGGCCTCAGGGAAGCCCAGGTAGCAGTGACCACATTACCCAGCCACAGCAGCATGGTCTGAACTCGACCAGACAAGAACATGGACACTGGCCACAGCAGTCTATGCCTGCACAATTGGGCAGATAGACCCTGGCCTAGCCAGGCTACATGGCCTGGCAGGGTCTCCCACATTCTTGAGAGAGGCTGGGCAATGCTGAGGGGTCAGTACAGAAACCTAAACTGCAAACCCAATGTAACAGGACTTAACTGCCAAAGTGGTGCTATCTAAAGGGGTCAGGCCAGGATCCTATCTATTGGCCACAAGGATCCATGCCTGCAAAATTGGGCAGATAAAACCCAGCCTAACTAGGCTATGTGCCCCGGCAGGATCACCCATGCACTTGGGAGAGGCTGGACAACCCTGAGTGGTCCGTTCAGAAACCTAAACAGCAAAACCAACACAAAAGACTGAACTCCCAATGTTGTGCTATTTAAAAGGGTCCAGACAGGAGCTGAACTACTGGCCACAGCAGTCTGTACCTGCACAATTGGGTAGATAATAACAGGCCTAGCCAGGTTTCATAGCCTGGCAGGGTCTCTCATGCTCTTGGGAGAGGCTAGATAACCCTGAGGGAACAGGACAGAAAACCACACAGCTTCCACAACTCAGTAGGACTGAACCACCTCAGTAATGCAATCTGAATGGGACTGGACAGAAGCCTACCTCTGCTGACCCACTGCGGAGCCTATGGTGTACTGCATAGCCTCCTGGAGTGGAAACCAGGTCACCTGCCTGTTGCAAGGAAGAATTCCCTGTTCCCCACAGGCAAGGGCAATGGAACTATAATCACTTACCAACTTTCCACTTTCAAAGACCAGTGAAGGATGCCAGAAGCTACCTCCAAAAACAGAGACAACAATATGACTAAAAGCCAGTGTAGCAAGCAACAAAAACCAAAATAATTCGGCATCTCCAGATCCCAGCTATCCCAAAAAAAGCAACCCTGAGAACCCAAACACAATTAAAATACAAAAAAAGACCTCAAATCCTTAGTAATGAAGATGATAATGGAAGAAATGAATGAAATCCGTAAACAAATGCAGGAGGATGCCGCCAAACAGGTTGAAGACATAAAAGAGGCCTATAGAGAGGCACTGGAAGAAATTCAGGAAAATATAGTCTTATGAAGGAAGTCAATAAATCAGTTCAAAGTTCTGATGATGAAAATTGAAACAATGATAAAGACACAAACAGGTGAAAACGGGAATGAGAGAGCTTAGAGAAGAAAGCAAGGAACATAGAGGTAAGCTTCTCAAATAGAATCCAAGAAATGGAGGAACTAATCTTGGGACTAGAAGATACACTCTTAGAACTTGAAACAACCATCAAAGAAAATGCGAAATCTGAAAATTCCTCACACAAAACATCCAAGAAATCAAGGACACCATGAAAAGATGAAATCTGAACATAATAGGCATTGAGGAAAGAGAAGATGCCTGACTCCAAGGACAGGAAAATATCTTCAACAATATCATGGAAGAAAATTTCCCCAATTTAAAGAAGGAGATGCATATAAACATAAACGAGGCCTACAGAACACCAAATAGAATAGACACTAAATGAAATTTTTTCTTCCACTTAATAATCAAAACAAAAGATATACAGAACAAAGAAAAAATATTAAAAGTGGCAAGAGAAAAATACCAAGTAACATACAATGGCAAACCTATGAGAATTACAACCGATTTCTCAACAGAGACCATAAAAGCCAGAAGGGCCTAGACAGAGGTCCTGTAAAGACTAAGAGACCACAGATGACAGAACATAGTACTGTACCCAGTAAAACTATCAATAAACATTGATAGAGAAAACAAGATGTTCCATGACAAAACCAAATTCAAACAGTACCTTTCCACAAATCTGGCTTTACAGAAGTTAGTAGAAGAAAACCACCAACCCAAAGTAACAAGCTACAGCCAAAAATATATGGGAAATAGGTAACTACACCACTGCAAAAACATGACCACACAAACATTCTAGTGCAACCAACATTAAAATCAAAGGACTTAACAGTCATTGGTCTTAATATCTCTCAATGTCAGTGGTTTCAACTCTCCAATAAAAAGACACAGACTAACTGAATGGATGCATAAGCAAGACCCAACATTGCTCTGCATTCAAGAAACACATCTCAGCTATAAGGTAGATATTACCTCAGGGCAATGAAAATGAAAGAACAACATACCCAAATTTGTGGGACATATAGAAAGTGGTGCTAAGAGGAAATTTCAGAGCACTAAGTGCCTTTATATAGAAATTGAAAACATCCCATATAAGCAACGTAATGACACATCTGGAAGACCTAGGAAAAAAAAGAAAAGAAACAGAAACACCCAAGAGGAGTACACATCTGGAAATAATCAAACTCAAGGCAGAAATCAGTAAATTAGAAAGAAAGAGAACAATTCACAGAATCAACAAACCAGGAGCTGGTTCTTTGAGAAAACTAACAAGATAGACAAACCGTTAGCCAAACTAACTAAAAGGCAGAGAGACAGTATTGAAATCAACAAAATCAGAAATGAAAAGGGAGACATAACAATAGATATTAAAGAAATACAAAGAATCATAAGATTCTACTTCAAAGGCATATATGCCACAAAATTTGAAAATCTCAGGGAAATGGACAATTTTCTTGTTCAATTCCACAGTTGTTAATATTCTCCCAACCAAAAAAAGTCCAGGGCCAGATGGTTTCAGTTCAGAATTCTACCAGACCTTCAAGGAGGAGCTAATACTGATACTCTTCAAGCTACTACAAAAGATAGAAATGGATGGAACATTACTAAATTCATTCTATGAGGCAACAGTCATGTTGATACCTAAACAACACAAAGACCCAACAAAGAAAGAGAATTTCAGTCCACTTTCTCTGATGCACATTGATGCAAAAATACTCAATAAAATATTCACAAATTGAATACAAGAACAGATCAAAGATATCATTCACCATGACCATTCATTCATTCCAGGCATGTAGGAATGGTTTTACATACAGAAATCCATCAATGTAATCTACTATATAAACAAACAGAGATTTTTAAAAAAACACATAATCATCTCCTTAGATGCAGAAAAAAAAAACATTTGACAAAATCCAACTGCCATGCATGTTTAAAGTTGTGGTGAGATCCAGGATACAAGGCACATATCTAAGCATAAGACAGGCTATATCAGCAAACCAATAGCCAACATTAAACTAAATGTAGAAATACTCAAGGAAATCCTCTAAAATCTGGGTCCAGTCAAGGCTGCCTACTTTCTCTGTATCTCTTCAATATAGTTCTTGAACTTCTAGCCAGAGCAATAAGACAACAAATGGAGATAAAGGGCATACAAATGGGAAAGCAGTAGGTTAAATTATGCCTATTTGCAGATGATATGATAGTGTACATAAGTGACCCACAAAATTCCACCAGAGAATTCCTACAGCTGATAAGCACCCTCAGCAAATTGGCTGGATACAAAATTAACTCAAAAAAGTCAGTAGCCTTCCTATACACAAATGACAATCATTCAGAGGATGCAATTAGGGTAACTATGGCCCTCACAATAGCAACAAACAATATAAAATATCTAGGAGTAACTCTAACCAAGCAAGTGAAGGACTTGATTTAAAAAACCTCAAATCTCTAAAGAAGGAGATGGAAGATGACACCAGAAGATTGAATGATCTCCCTTGTTAGTGGATTGGGAGAATTAACATAGTAAAAATGATCATCTTACCAAAAGTAAATACTGATTATATGAAATCACCATTAAAATACCTAAACCATTTTTTAAATAAAATGAACAATCAATTCTCATCTTTGTTAGAAAAAAAAAACAGAATAGCTAAATCAATCCTTTAAAATTAAAATGTCCTCTGGAGGGATCTTCATACCTGATCTCAAGCTGTACTATAGAGCAATAGTGATTAAAACAGCATGGTACTGACACACAATTGGCTGCTTGATCAATGGAATTGAATCAAAGACACAGAAATTAATCGAAACACATATAGTCACTTGATTTTTGACAAAGAAGCCAAATATATTCAATAGGCAAAAGGGTTGCATCTTCAATAAATGGTGCTGGTCTAACTGGATATCTACATATAGAAAAATGCAATTGTATCCATATTTATCACCATGCACAAAACTCAAGTCCAGATGGATTAAAGACCTCAACCTAAAACCAGAGATACTAAATCTGTTAGAAGAAAAAGTGGCGAAGAGCCAGGAACACATTGACACAGCGGACAACTTCCTCAACAGAACACTAACAGCCCAGGCAAAAGTCACTGTTAACAGAACAAAGCAAGAGCTCACAGACTGGGAAAAGATTTTCACCAACCCTGCATCTGACAAAGGACTAATATCCAAAATATATAAAGAACTCAAGAAATTAAACACCACCAAACCAAACAACCCAATTAAGGAATGGGGCTCAGAATTAAACAGAGTATCATCAACAGAGAAATATTGAATGGCTGAGAAACACATAAAGAAATGCTCAATGTCCTTGTTCATCAGAGAAATGCAAATTTAAAGGACTAGAGATTCCATCCTATACCCATCAGAATGGCTAAAATAAAAAACTCAAATGACAGCACATGCTGGTGAGAATGTGGAGAAAGGGGAACACTCCTTCATTGCTGGTGGGGATGCAAACTTGTACAACCACTTTGGAAATCTATCTGGTGCTTTCTCAGAAAACTGGGATTAGTGCTTCCTCAAGACC
>OU015745.1:118715861-118734591 GCA_907169655.1 Acomys percivali
TGTGTGTGTGTGTGTGTGTGTGTGTGTGTGTGTGTGTGTGTGTGTGTTTGATGTACAACTTCACAAAAACAATGAAGTAAAAAGGGCCCAGGAAGATTACAAGGACATCAAATGTGATCCACAGACAGCGAGTTACCATGTGTAAGTGTACTCTATTCTTTAACGACAAGATCATAAAAATCACCTTGAAATACCTCTATATGTAGTAAAATGAACCAAATAAGATACATCTGATCTGCTAAAATATTAATTTGGGTAATGATGCTCACTCTCACTAATTATTATGGATTCTGTAAATTCATATTGAACTAACTGTGAGCCTCTCAAACAGTTGGATTTTCTATTTTTTTATTTTTATTATTAATTTATTTTTGTTACATCTCAATGGTTATCCCATCCCTTGTATCCTCCCATTCTTTCCTCCCTCCTAGTTTCCCCTTATTCTCCTCCACTATTACTGTTCCTGAGGGAGATTACCTCCCCCTGTATATGCTCATAGGGTATCAAGTCTCTTCTCGGTAAACTGCTATCCATCCTGGGAGTGCCACCAGGTCTCACCCTCCAGGGGACATGGTCAAATGTGAGGCACCAGACTTTGTGAGGAAGTCATATCCCATTCTCCACTAAAGTGTAGAGACTGTTCTGACCATTGGCTAGATCTGGGTAGGGGTTCAAAGTTTACTGCTCATATTATCCTTGGCTAGTGCCATAGTTTGAGCAGGACCCTTGGGACCATATCCGCCCATTAAACTGTTCTCAATGTAGGTTTCTAAGACCATCTGGATCCTTCTACATTGATATTCTCACATGGTTCTCTCATCTAGAGTCCCAATAGGATGTTCTCCTCTCTGTCCCAGTTTCCTGGTAAGTGAAAGCTTTCGTGGGACATGCCCCTTGGGCTAGTATGCAGATATAACTGAGTATATACCACTTGAGTGTATCTGCTTCTGGGTTAACACACTCATTATGATTATTTCTAGCTCAATCTATTTATCCAAAATTTCAGGAAGTCCTTGTTTTTAATAGCTGAGTAGTATTCCATAGTGTATATGTACCACAGTTTCTTTATCCATTCTTCTACTGAGGGACACTTAGGCTGTTTCCATGATCTGGCTATTATGAATAAGGCTGCTATTGAACATGGTTGAGCAAATTTTCTTGTTGTGTGCTGGTGCATCTTCTGGGTATATTCCAAAAAGTGCAATAGCTGGGTCTTGAGGAAGCCCTATTCCCAGTTTTCTGAGATAGCACCAGACAGATTTCCAAAGTGGCTGTACTAGTATGCATTTCCCCTAGCAATGAAGGAGTGTTCCTCTCTCCCCACATCCTTGCTAGCATGTGGTATCTCTTGAATTTTTGATCTTAGCCATTCTGATGGGTGTAAGATGGAATCTCAGAGTTGTTTTGATTTGCATTTCCCTGATGACTAAGGAGGTTGAGCATTTCTTTAAGTGTTTCTCAGCCACTTGATATTCCTCTGTTGAGAATTCTCTGTTTAGTTACAAGCCCCATTTCTCAATTGGGTTCTTTGGTTTGGTGGTGTTTAATTTCTTGAGTTCTTTATATATTTTGGATATTAGACATTTGTCAGATGTAGGGTTGGTGAAGATCTTTTCCCAGTCTGTAGTCTGTCGCTTGGTTTTCTTGACAGTGTCTCCAGCCTTACAGAAGCTTCTCAGCCTCATGAGGTCCCATTTATTAATTGTTGACATTAAGGCTTCAGCTGTTGGTGTTTTGTTATGGAAGTTGTCTCCTGTCCCAATATGTTACAGGCTCTTCCCCACTTTTTCTTCTAACTGATTTAGTGTCTCTGGTTTTATGGTGAGGTCTTTAATCCACTTGGATTTGAGTTTTGTGCAAGGTGACAAATATGGGTCCAGCTGCATTTTTTTACACATAGACCTCCAGTTAGACCAGCACCATTTGTTGAAGATGCTATCCTTTTTCCATTGAATGGATTTGGCTTCTTTGTCAAAAAACAAGTGACCATATGTGTGTGGATTCAACCAGCCTGTTGCTATGCCAATACCATGCTGTTTTAATTACTATTGCTTTATAGTACAGTTTAAAATCCGGTATGGAGATTCCTCTGGAACACATTTTATTGTACAAGATCGTTTTAGCTATTCTGGGTTTTTTGGTTTTCCATATGAACTTCAGAATTGAACTTTCAATGTCTTTAAAAATTGTGTAGGTATTTTGATAGGGATTGCATTGAATCTGTAGAATGCTTTTGGTAGGATGGCCATTTTTACTATGTTAATTCTCCTTATCCATGAGCAAGGAAGATCCTTCCATCTTCTCATGTTATCTTCAGTCTCTTTCTTCGGAGTTTTGAATTTTTTTTCAAACATGTCCTTCACTTGCTAAGTTAGAGTAACTCCTAAATATTTTATATTGCTTGTGGCTAATGTGAAGGCTGTGGCTTTCCTAATTTCTTCCTCTGCAAATTTGTCATTTGTGTATAGGAAGGCTACAGAATTTTTTGAGTTAATTTTGTATCCAGCCAATTTGATGAAAGTGTTTATCAGCTGTAGGAGTTCTCTGGTGGAATTTTGAGGGTCACTTATGTACACTATCATATCATCTGCAAATAGGGATAATTTGACTTCTTCTTTCCCATTTGGATACCCTTGATCTCCTTTTGTTGTCTTATTGCTCTGGCTAGAACTTCGAGTACTATATTGAAGAGATATAGAGAGACTGGGCAGCCTTGCCTTGTTCCTGATTTTAGAGGAATTTCCTTGAGTATCTCACCATTTACTTTGATTTTGGCTATTGATTTGCTGTATATAGCCTTTATTATGTTGAGGAAAGTGCCTTGTATGCCCGATCTCTCTAAAATTTTAAACATGAATGGGTGTTGGATTTTATCAAATGCTTTCTCTACATCTAAAGAGATTATCATGTGGTTTTTTATTTTCAGTTTGTTTACATGGGGGATTACATTGATGGATTTCCGTATATTAAACCATCCCTGCATGCCTGGAATGAAGCCTACTTGGTCATGATGAATGATATCTTTGATATGTTCTTGTATTCGTTTTGTAAGAATTTTATTTAGTATTTTTGCATCGATGTTCATAAGAGAAATTGATCTGAAATTCTCTTTCCTTGTTGAGTCTTTGTGAGGTTTAGGTATCAATGTGACTATGGCCTCATAGAATGAATTTGGTAATGTTCCATCCATTTCTATCTTTTGGAGTAACTTGAAGAGTATGGGTATTAGCTCATCCCTGAAGGTCTGGTAGAATTCTACACTGAATCCATCTGGCCCTGGGCATTTTTTGGTTGGGAGACTATCAATGATTGCTTCTATTTCTATACGGGAAATGGGACTATTTAGCTTGTGTATCTGTTCTTCACTCAACTTTGGCAAGTGAAATTGATCAAGAAAATTGTCCATTTCCTTTAGATTTCCAATATTTGTGGCATATATGCCTTCAAAATAGGAGCTTATGATTCTTTGTATTTCTTCAGTGTCTGTTGTTATGTCTCCCTTTTCATTTCTGATTTTGTTGATTTCAATACTGTCTCTTTGCCTTTTAGTTAGTTTGGCTAACGGTCTGTCTATCTTGTTGATTTTCTTAAAGATCCAGCTCTTGGTTTTGTTGATTCGTTGGACTGTTTTCTTAGTTTCTAAATTGTTTATTTCTGCTCTGAGATTGATTATTTCCGGACGTCTCCTCCTTTTGGGTGTTTCTGATTCTTTTTTTTTTCTAGGGCTTCCAATTGTGTCATTAAGATGAGTACGTGCAATGTTTCCAATTTCTTTTTAAAGGCACTTAGTGCTATGAATTTTCCTCTTAGCACTGCTTTCAATATATCACACAAATTTGGGTATGCTGTTCCCTCATTTACATTGAATTTCAGAAACTCTTTGATTTCTTTCTTTATTTCTTCCCTGACCCAGGTGTCATTTAGCAGAGAGTTGTTTAGTTTCCACGTACGTGTAGGCTTTTTGTTATTTCTGTTGTTGTTGAATTGCAGCCAAAAAGCATGGTGATCTGATAGGATACAAGGTATTATTCCAATCCTCTTGTATCTGTTGAGGCTTACTTGGTGACCTATGATGTGATCAATTTTAGAGAAGGTTCCGTGGGATGCAGAGAAGAAGGTATATTCTTTCTTGTTTGGGTGAAAGGTTCTATAGATATCTGTTAGATCCATTTGACCCATGGCATTGGTTAATGATGTTATTTCTCAGGTTAGTTTCTGTTTCAATGACTTATCCTTCAGTGAGAGTGGAGTGTTGAAGTCTCCCACTATTATTGTGTGGGGATCGATGTGTGGTTGAAGCTTTTTTAGCAGATCTTTTACAAATGTGGGTGCTCTTGTACTGGGAGCATAGATATTCAGAACTGTGATGTCATCGTGGTTGACTTTACCTTTGATGAGTATGAAGTGTCCTTCTGCATCCCTTTTGATTAATTTTGGTTGAGAGTCTATCTTGTTTGATATTAAAATGGCTACACCTGCTTGCTCCTTGTGACCATTAGCATGGAATATTTTTTTCCAACCTTTTACCCTAAGGTAATGCCTATCATTATTAGTGAGATGTGTTTCTTGAATGCAGAAGAATGTTGGATCTTGTTTATGTACCCATTCAGATAGCCTGTGTCTTTTTATTGGAGAATTGAGACCATTGATGTTGAGAGATATTAATGACCAGTGACTGTTAAGAGTCTTAATTTTGATGTTGATTCCAATCGCACACTTGTGTAGTTGTGTTTTTGCCATGGTATAGTTACCTATTTCCTGAGTAGTTTTGGTTGTAGCTTGATCCTTTGGGATGGAGTTTTCCTTCTAGTCCCTTCTGTAAAGCTGGATTTGTGGATAGGTACTGTTTGAATTTGTTTTTGTCAAGGACTATTTTGTTTTCTCCATCAACGGTTATTTAAGGTTTTGCTGGGTAAAGTAGTCTGGCCTGGCATCTGTGGTCTCTTAGGGTTTGCGGGATCTCTGTCCTGGCCCTTCTGGCTTTTATGGTCTCTGTTGAGAAGTCGGGTATAATTCTGATAAGTTTGCCATTAAATGTTATTTGGCCCTTTTCCCTTGCAGCTTTTAATATTTTTCTTTGTTCTGTGTTTTTGTCTTTTGATTATTATGTGACCGGCAGCTTTCCTTTTCTGGTCAATTCTATTTGGTGTTCTGTAGGCCTCTTGTATGTTAATAGTTATCTCTTTCTTTAGATAGGGGAGATTTTCTTCTATGATTTTGTTGAGAATAGTTTCTGGACCCTGGAGACTGATATCTTCTCTTTCTTCAATGCCTATTATCCTCAGATTTCTTCTTTTCATGGTGTCCTGAATTTCTTGGATGTTTTGTGTCAGGAGTTTTCCAGATTTGGCATTTTCTTTAATGATTGCTTCAAGATCTGTGATTGTATCTTCTAGACCTGAGATTCATTCTTCCATCTCTTGAATTCTGTTAGAAAAGCTCACCTCTGTATTGCTCGCCTTCTTCTCTGAGGTCTCACGTTCTCATTTTTCTTCTGTCTGTGTTTTTATCATTGAATCCATTTTTGTCTTCAGATCTTGAACTGATTTTTTTATATCTTTCATCTGATTGTTTGTATATTCCTGAGTTTCTTCCATTGCCTCTTTATAGGTCTTCAGAGCTTGAACCATTTTATTTATTTTTTCCATTTGGTTATTTGCATTTTCCTTAAATTTTTCCAGTTCCACTCTATGTGCTTCTTTTATGTCTCTCACCTGTTTGGCTGCGTCTTCCTGCATTTGATTATGTATTTTATTTGTTTCCTCCATTAATATCCTCATTACTAAGGATTTGAGGTCATTTTCTTGTATTTCCATTGTATTTGAGCTCTCTGGGTTGTTTTCTTTAGGATAGCTGGAAACTGGAGACACCATGTTGTTTTGGGTTTTTTTGCGTATGCTTTTACTCTGTCCTTTAGACATCTTGCCATCTTTGTTATTGTTGAGTAGCTTCCAGAGTTGGATGGATGGAGTCTGATGAGAGATTCACTTGTTTTCTCACAATTTCTGCAGGCTAGAAGCTCTGATACTTCACTGGTGTGGATGGCAGGAGGTTAGCCCTGTCGTTTTGGACTCTCACAGGCAGTGATCCTCAGCTCCCCTGTGCTGTGTGTCCAGCAATTGTTCTGGGTCTCTGAATGAGCGTTGGGTCAGGCCAAGGTATCCACAGCCTTCTGGATTCCCTGCCAAGTCCAGCCAGGGACACTGGGCCCGAACCATGCACCAAGCTCAGCTAGAATCTCAGGGCCTGAACCGTCTGCTGAGTTCAGCTAGGGATTCTGGGCCCAAAATGCACACAGGGACCAGACAGAATTTTTGGGCTGGGACTGCTCACCAAGCTCAGCTAGGGGCTTTTTGGACCAAACTGCGTGCTGTGGTCAGTTATTGACTCAGGGCCCGAACCGTCTGCCTAGCTCAGCCAGGAATTCTGGATTCAAACTGCACACTGTTTCCAACCAGAGTCTTAGAGCCGGGACTGTGCCAAAAGCTCCACTAGAGTCTCTGGGCCCAACCTGTCTGCCAAGCACAGTTAGGGATTCTGGTCACAAACTGCACGCCGAGCTCCACCCGAGTCTCCAGCGTGGAATTGTGCACCAAGCTCAGCTAGGGAGTCTGGACCCACACTACATGCTGAATTCAGCCCG
This sequence comes from Acomys percivali, assembly GCA_907169655.1. Lineage (NCBI taxonomy): Eukaryota > Metazoa > Chordata > Mammalia > Rodentia > Muridae > Acomys > Acomys percivali. Next base: position 118,722,505 of record OU015745.1, read on the forward strand.
GGACTCCGGGCCTATACTGCGTGGAAAGTCCAGCCAGAGTCTTGGAGCTGCTGAGCCTGTGCACACCACTCAACTAGAGTCTTTTGGCCCAATCTGCCCAGCAAGTCCAGCTAGGGCCTCTGGGCTGAATCTGCGTGCTGACCTCAGCCTGCGTCAGTGACCCAGAACTGCCCGCTGAGCTCAGCTAGTGTCTTAGGCAGAACTGCTCGTTGAGGTGAGCCAGCACCTTCGGTGGAACTGAGTGCTCCGCCGAGCCTGCATCACAGCAGGAGAACTGTGGCTGCGCTGAGCTGGTGCCTAGGATGGAACTGAGTGCTCCCCCTAACCTGCGTGACAGCCAGAGAACTGTGGCTGCGCTGAGTTAGCGCTTCCAGTGGAACTGAGTGCTCCACCCAGCCTGCCTCACATCAGGATAACTGTGGCTGCTCTGAGCTGGTGCCTAGGGTGGAACTGAGTGCTCTGCCCAGCCTGTGTCACAGCAGGGGAGCTGTTGCTGAGCTAAGCTGGTGCCTTGGGCAGAACTGCTTGCTGCGCTGAGCCAGCATCTCCACGGAACTATGCACTGAGCTGAACCTGGGACTCTGGGGCTGAACTGTCTGCCGAGTCCAGTTTGGGTCACAAGGCACCACATGACCAAAATCCTGTCCAGAGTCCCCTCTCCTGCAGCAACTCCCAATGGCCACCACACTATTCGCCTCCACCGGAAGGCTTAGAGCTGCAAACCTCAGCCACTGACACTGCTGACACTGGTGCCACCTCTGCTGCTGCCTCTGCCGCTGCTGCTCCGATCCGAGAAAATCCACGCTCCTCCTGTGTGCACCGCACCCTGGTGCTTCCAAACCGTGGAGTACTCCTGCTGCCGTGGTGTAGGGACCTTGGTGTTCCTGGCTCAGAAATCTGTGAAATTCCCTGAATTGTTCATTGGAGCTTCCAAACATGGTCCACATTGCTCTCCGCCATCTTGGATCCCCCAGTTGGATATTCTTACAGTCCTGGAAGAAATTTAAATTACATATACTTTGGAAAAAACACTTTGTAATTAAAACATCTAAACTTGTAACTAGTTTTCCAATCAGGTATTTATCACATTCAAATGAAATCATGTTCTTACAAAGATGAGTGCTCATGTATCTGTATCAATTTTTCTTATTAATAGATGACCATAGTGAATGAGAGAATAAACACATTGTGGCATACACCTATGATGGAATACTACTCAATGAAAACTACGAATGAGCTATTATTACACGTAACTGAAAAATGTTAAGTCAAAAGAAATAGAAGCAGTAGTACATGAAAACAAATGTAGAGTAACAGACTACAAAGCAATAGTTACAGGAGAGATATGAGTGTGGGGAAGGGAGGTGGTACTAGTAAAGGAACTCATCTCAATGAACCATAAAACCTTGCAGTTGCTAGCCTCATTCAGTACTTTTGAGTTTGAATAGTTCCACTGTGGAGGACGTGCCAAACCTCATGGTATTTTACACCTTGTGACATAATACACTTCTTTTTTTCTTCTTCAAAGTAAAATTTATTATTTACATAAAATACTATTTTCTCAATGAGAAACTTTTCACACATCTTTACACTTAGTTGCCAAAACCAAAAGTGTCCCCCTCCGATGTCAGTGATGTGGAAGTACCACACAAGCAGACTCCATGACAGAGCAGCGCAGTAGTTAACAGTGATAGAAGATAAGTGGAACCAAGAGTCCTTAAGGTAGGACATTTCTAGCTGTACATGCACACATACCTTCCCCATGGTACGACTGGAACAACCTTTAACTTGTAAGATGCGCTGCACTTTAAGGGATAAGGAGGGGGTAAATGAAAGAAGCATCAGGAATTGTTACAGAAATATTAGAGTTCACTGCTTCTACTCAGCAAACCCATGCCAAATTTGAGGTTCAAGTAACTGAGATGCATGAGCCATATAACAAAAGGACCACACAGCACAAGGCCTACAGTAGGACCACATGTGTTCCCTTGACCATTTCAGAGAAGCTCAGATTTGGCTATTCTTATTCAGAGCTGCCATACTCAAAACAATGGGTGACATGGAGCGAGACATTACAAATATTTCTCTTTTTTTGTACTGAAATAGACACTTCTCTGATTATGTATAAGTTTGTACAAAGTGTTTACATTTCCCTGAATCAAATCACCACTCTATTTTAGAGTTAGAATAGTAAATGGATAATTACTCTTTAATCTTTAGGTCTTATTTTGGTTTGTTTGCTTTGTTTAGAATTTTTTTGTTATGTATTTTTGTGTAGTTCTTTTTTCTTAAAACTTTTTAAACACTTTGATGATGTTTTTACCCTCTTCCAATTTAACACAGATCCTCACCACATTCCTACGCACCCATATTCATGTTCTTTCTCACTAAATCTGGGAAACAAAAAAAGAAAACTCACACAAAAGGAATTGATAATAATGAAATAATACTTGATTTACTTCATTAACATTTTAGAGTTAATCATTGACCTTGTTTGTATCCAGTTAATTTAGGAGCTTAGATGCTGACTATGAAGGAGGAAGGCAGAGAACCAAAAGAGAAACAGGAAGAGAGTTCTGAGAGTGCTACATCTTATTCCAGCATCACACATTCAGTTGTCTTTGGAAATCTAGGTAGGTTGCTCTGTGCACTCTGCACCATCCTCCTTATGTCTTCTACCAAAGAGAACAGTTATCACTGCGCTCAGTGTAACAAGTACTGTTTGCTGAAAATCTACTCCTTGCATATTACTGTATTGTTTCTCCTCCTGATTTTCAACATTTATGGAAGACCTGCACCATTGAGTTTTTCTTTTTTTTTCATAGTACATTTCAAAATATGTGTGAGTTAAAAACGTAAATAAAAGTCTCATCTTTTGTTTTGTTGAATAAAATTTTACAAGTGAGTTTGTTTTCAAATAGCATACAACCTAAAAATTACATATCCTAATTTTGTATAATATTCTATGTCAAAAATAAAATAGTCTGAATAGAATGGACCTAGCAAACTAATTTTCAGAGGTGACTGACTCAATAGAAAAATTAGTAGCTCAGAATAACTGACAGAAAATCTTTCTTTTTTGAATTAAGCACTCTTTTAATTTTTAATTAAACATTTTTTATTTTTTACATACATATTTATATTATTTTTTGATCAATTTTTTTATTAATTTATTCTTGTTACATCTCTATGATTATCCCAGAAAATCATGGAAAACTCTAATCTTGTATTGGTAAGTGTGAAACTAAATCAAAATGCACTTTTTGCACTGGGACAACATACATATACTTAATAACCATGTGTCGGTAGGTTACAATATGAGGGTACACATTAGGGAGCAAAGACTTGGGTGAAAGCAAACCTAACTCTAATTATTTCAGGTAAGTGTGGGGAGCCAAAGCCCTAACCGAGATGGACATAGACCTTGGCCCTTGGCTCAAAACGATGAGTGGACCTGGACCAAACTGCTTTGTGACTTCTTTCCTTCCCCCAAGGTACTTTCCAGACACCCCGCTGTCCTCAGTAAGTTTCCACCACCTGCACAGACTAGCTTCTTAGAAAATAGGACAGAGAGTTCAGATACTATAGATAACTCCTTGGGGTCAGGTTTGCTTAGAAACCCTTCCTCCTACACCCTGCTAAACACCTCCCTACATCCTGCTAAACATCCTGGACACCTGCTGCCAAGTTCAACTTGCTCCCCCTCCCAAGTTCCTGCTTACTGACTATATAAACAGCTTGTGAAAAAATAAACGGTGTCAGCTTGATCAGACTCTTTGACAGACTCTCCGTCCTTCGTGGCTCTTGTCCCCCATTCTCTCCCAAGGGTCCAAGAGTCCAAGGGTCCCAATTAATTGTCCAGCGGGCCTGGACAGTAAGTATACTGGGTCTCAGTAAAAAATGAATTGTTTAGCTAACAGTGTCTGAGATATATTCTAGACATGCTAAGTTATCATACGAGAACCAAAGTAGTAATTCAGAATCCATATTCTGTCAGTGGAAGGACAAGTTTTGGAAGAGGTCCAGAGTCTCACCACAGGGAATCGCTGCAAGGCTTTGTAGATAGATCTAGGGGGCAGTGGTACAAGCCAGCAAAGGGAAAATGAGCAGCTGAGTGGGTTTTATGGAATAAACTATCATATTTTGGGGACAGATCAGTAGGTAAGGGCACTTGCTGCCGAGCCTGATGACCTAAATTAGATCTCCACATGGTTGAAAGAGAGACACAACTCTGGAAGACATTTTCTAACCTCCACCTTCAGGCCAGGGTGTGTACATACACCAAATAAACATGTATTTATTTAAATGTGTTTTAATTTGAAATTTTGTTTTTCATACAATATATACTCATAGTGTTCTTTCCCTTCCCAGCACCTCCAAATTCTCCCCCTCCCACCCAACACACTCAAATTCATGTTCTGTCTCTATACCAAAACAAAACACGCAAACACACACACACACACACACACACACACACACACACACACACACATACACACAAGCATATTTCGTGTTAACTATTTCTGAGCATATGGCCTGCCGTGAAGTGTGATTGATATAACTATTGTCACTTCACTGAAGAAAACTGTTTTTTGCTTCACACAACAGTGATCATTTATAAATAACCTTTTCTTTAAGGGTGGCACTTTGCCCACTTCTTTTCTGTGCTAAGGTTTTGTCTGTCTTGAGCTTGTGCATGGTTGCCTAGTTTCTGTAAGTGTATATGAGCACCAGCCTTGTGTTCAGAAAATCATGTTTCCTTCGAGTCTCATTCACCACTTTTGTTCTTTACAGATTCTTTTCATCATGATTCCTGAATCTTGAGATAGGGATGTGATAAAGACGTTCCATTTAACCCTGGGCAAAGTCTCTTACTCTCTACACATTGTCCAGTTGTAGGTCTTTGTGTTAATTACCAACTACTGCATGAAGCTTGTCTGATAAGGGCTCAGCAAAGCACTGATCTATGGGTGTGGTAATATGTCATTTTACTGCTATGTTCATTTAACAGAATAATAGTAACAAATTTTCATTAGGGACCATGTCCTATCTAGTTTCAGTTTCTTGTCCTAATTAATATTTTTTTTCTTGTATGTGGATGTTAGCATTTAAGTTCTCGATGTGTATTTCATGTAAACTTTAATAAATTATTTATTTATTCACTTTACATCTTAATTGCGGACCCCTCCCTCCTCCCAGTCCTACCCATCCCCAGGGACGTGATCGAAAAGCATGCAAGAAAGTCCTTGAGAACCTCTGCCTATATAGCTTTCATCCTAGCTCAAATAATTTATAAGGCAATTGAACATAATGAATAAATACTATAATTTAATTATTAGCCACAACAAAAAACTAAAGATGGCATTTTTTTTAAACTTCTCTTATTGTACTGGTTTAGAGAAATGGCCATGGTAGATTCTTCTCTATTCCCATGGCCTCCCCAGCCACATATAGTTGACTGACTTTATAGTATCAGGAATGAACTTCTCCTCATTGAGTGGACCTTAAGTCCAATTAAATGGCTGTTGTTTGCCCCCAATGTATAACTGCCACTGTTGTGCCTTTACAGATCCTTCACCATTCTCATCTTTAATGTGATTAGTAAGCACTATAACTGATAGGACTATTGAGTGCTGTTCTCCTTCTGCAGCGTATATAGCTCCTTTAGGGACCATGAAAGTCCATCCTCTGAGAGGACGCTTCCGTGGCCAGCTCTAACTGAAATCCTCATGTTCCTTTGTTCACACTGTAGGATTTCAGAAATAAGACCTTACTTTCATTTTCTGGAATGCAATCAAGGGTATCAATACTCTACACTGCTGGGGTGGGGGGAGGTGTCACAAGCCACACTAGAATTTTTCCTGGAAGATCTATGGCTTCAGTGGAAGTGGAATAAGACTAAACATGGCAATTTCAAGTGTGTGTGTGTGTGTGTGTGTGTGTGTACACATATATATGTAATATATAGTAGATTGTTAAGGAAATGGGGACACTGAGGGATTCTTCTAAGGTAAGGATTGAAAACCACATGTAAAAAAGAACAACTGTTTTATATTCACTCTCTACAAAAACATCAATTGCAGTGCTTTATGTTGAATTTGTAAATTAAACTGGAGTGTAGAAATAGTGAGAAGTTTCAACAATGACCCTAAAAGTCAGGTGTTTTCCTTGCCTGACACATCCAAGGTCCAAGAAATTATTTCCTCTTCATTTAAGTTAAGCTTCCCTTACACCATTCTTTGGCTTAGACACTAGAATTCTGCCATTATTTTACGAGCCGAATGGAGTCTTTCTCTGAAAGCATAGCTAATCAAATTTTAGGATTCTCTGAGAACTGTTGTTTAACTTTAGTAATTAAACTGTCTGTGAATATAATAATATAAACATCCCAACAAAATAATATGAACAAAGGGTTCACAACCTAATGAAAAGAAATGTTTCAATAAATTTAATGTAAATATTAAGTGGGCCAATTTGATGATTAATAGCCAAATCTAGAGGGTTCTCATTTTTCAGGATTTTCAATATCTAGATATGTATGTGGATAAAGTGATAGGAATTTGGCAGAGCATACAGCATGTGCAATTGTTATAGCAAATGATGTGCACATGAATATATATGTGCACATTCATGTTTGTGCAAGTGAACATTTATAGAAGCACATGTTCACATCTGTACATATGAATTTAGGTCAGAGGACAATCAGGTGCTGTTCTTCATATGCTGTCCGCATTCTTCTCTGAGATGGAGCATCACTTTGCTCAGACCTCACAAAACAAACAAACAAAAACAAAACAAAAAACAAAACAAAAAAAAAAAACACCTCAACTCGCTAGCCAGTGATTTCCCAAGGAATCTTCTACCTTTGACTCCCTAAATTGGGGACAAAAAATGCATGCCATCCCACCCAGATTTTCTTAGGGGAGCTCTGGAGATATAGTTCTGCTCCTCAGGCTAGCAAGGCAAATGTTTTATCAACAGAGTTATCTCTTCATCCCCAGAGCATTGGCTTTTTGAGAGATGGGTATGGTTCAGAGTATGGAGATTTTAGTAGGACTGGGGAAAATCGATGTATCAAGATATTTAAAGATATCTATAATGGAGCCAGGTGATGGAGGAAAGAAGAAAGGAAAGAAGGAAATGAAGACAAAGGTAAATCTTAATTGGACTTTTGGTTTTGCAACTTGAACATATGAATAAACTGTGGGGAAATTAGGAAGAAAGGCATTTACAATCTTGTCATCCACACTGCAATGCAGGGAACATTATGACTGAATGGAGTACTTTTCTGAATAAAGAGACAGATACTTTTTGCTCATTTGTGCACCCCAGTGTCCTAGTACAATATCCATCAATGGGAATGGGGCTGTTTGATGGAAGAATTATGAATAAATAATTAAGGGAAAAAAGGACTAAGACTCACCTTCTATTCATAACTGGACAAGAAAAATAATGTTTCATAATTACAAGGAGACAGATTTCATTTCTGTATATTACCAGTCAAATGGAAGAGTCTGTCTTGAGAATAATATCTTCAGCAGAAAATAAGAAAGGTGTCTAATTTTAAAACAGAATTGGAAATTTACTCATGCAGAAATATTAATTTTTCTAACTTCCACTTAATCCCTCTTTAAGTTCAGAGTACCTTTTATTGTCCAAACCTTTTAAACAAAGACATTTTATTTCCTCTTAATTAAGTCACTGAACTTATGTTAAAAGAATGTCTTCAAAACCTGAAGAGAATTTAAATACCTGCTTTCTTCTTCAGATAAATAAAACCTAAGATTATAGTTTTCAATCTGTGCTCATAATGCTTATCCTTTATGGGAAACAAAGGAGGGAAGCACCTGTTTGACTCCTCCACAGATATTTCTAATTTCTCACTTTATACCAAGTAACACAGATGAGAGATGTAAGAGTGTTTTCTTGGGGAAGGAAGAGGAGTTAGGTGTTAACTTGTCTACTTGGTAGATCTTTTAGATTCGCGAGTCTTCTTTAGCAGGGCTCCTAGCTGTGCTGTACAGGGAGTTGGTCCAAGACTTTATGAATGCTCACTTACACGAGGAGGTAAGGAAAGTGTAAAAACAACTCCACTGAAAACGCAGAAATGATGCATCTCCTTCATTAACTACTGCATTACTTTCAGAAGTGAAATAATCATAGGCTTAACACTGTAGAATATAAAATGCAGTATGTAGGCCCAAAGAAATGTATTCATCCATTCCACTGCTATATATTACGTATCTTTTTAAATTAAGTAATCCTTTAGATATGAATGATACAGGAGTTGTCCCTATTTAAACTTTGTGTGAACTAATTAAGAAACATAAAAACCAAGAAAATAATGTGACATTAGTTAAAGACAAGTTATTTGAAACAATAAAATGGGGTCTTGGGTGGAAAATTTTAGATAAACTTTGGTAGACTGGTAAAGAAAATGTTTGTACATTCTGATCAAATTTAAACTTTAATAGTTATTACTTGGTACAATTGGCTTTAACCATACTATATGATGGTCTCTTAAGTGGTTTTTGTAACTACAACACAGAAACAAAATAATAGAGTTAATGTAAGAAACAGGTAACTGGGACAGAATGTAACTGTAATATCTGAAAACTGTGTCTGAAAAACACCTTGGATCACTACATATGCTAAAATTTCCTTTACCTGATAATAGAATGTGCTTACCTTTAATGTTATATGGATATTTTCTAAGAACAGTAAATTCATCTATCAAAGGAAGTAGAAGAAAGAAAATATCTTGATTGGTATTTAAGAAACTTAGAATGAAGTGGACCAGGCTTTCAGGCATCTATAGGACAACTCATCCTACACTTCATACATGCATGCAAAATGATTTTGTTTTCTACTTTTCTCTCACAGGTAAGGTTTTATCTTTACATACATTTTCTGACTCACATTTAGAAAACAGTGTCACCAGGTCTGTGGCAGACCATTTGCACTAATTTAAAGACAACTGAAAAAAAGCATTCAATCCTTATTTGCCTATTTTATTATCCAATGGAACCACTTTCCTGAATAGATTAATTTGAGTATTTATTATTTTGCTACAATTAGCCTGTATACATCTGACTTTTATTATAACTGCTAATAATTTTTACATTTTCATTATAAGTTTTACAATTCTCTTAGCTTACAAAATTTGCAAAGTCTTTTGAAATCCATAAGATCTCTCCACTTGTAAATTTGAGCCATAAAAATTAAGTATTTGATTTAAAGGACACCTGTAAGTCATTATTTAAAAAGAAATAAATTGTGAATGTCAATCTTGGTGATTAATTTTTTACTGTATTTTTTTTTCTTTTCTAACATTAGTACCTCCTTTGCCTTCCTGGGTATTCCTCTTAAATGTTTTTTCTCAGATACTTTGTGGTATCATCTTGCTGTGAAAAATAAAATAAAATATTTCACAGGTACATGTTAAAAGTCTTTCTGAAATTTACCATTTCCAGTAATCGATCTAGTGAGTCCCAATAACATATACCTGTTATTCTGCCTCTTTGCAAGGCTGAGAAAGAAAGATCAGGAATGCAAGGCCTACCTCTGTTAAGAGTGAGTTCAAGGACAGCCTGATTATCTTTCTAAAGATAAAAAGTAAATGGAGCACAAACGTTCCATCCATCATCCTAAGTGAGGTAACCCAGATCCAGAAAGACACACATGGTATGTACTCACATATAAGTGGATTTTAGTCATATAGTATAGGATAAACATACTGCAATGCACAGACTGAAAGAAGATAAGTAACAAGGAAGATCCAAGGGAGGATGCTTAAATCTTATTCAGAAGGGGAAATAGAATAGAACAATGTAGAAGAGAAAACACAAAGAGATATGAGAGTGGAGTTCAGTTATGGGGCTAGGGGCGGGGGACAACAAGCCTATAGAGAAAAGAGAAGCAGTGGGAAGGGGCATCTCTTGGACAAGATGGAGACACAGGTCAGGCTAGACTCCCAGGGAGATATTAGACATTCTCTAGCAGAGACTTCTAGTAGCAGGGACCATAGGGACTGAAAGGGATACCCTCTAACTAGATAAGTCTCCTAGTAGAGGGAGTGGCATACCAACCTACCTTCCCCAAAAAATCTCAAACATTCACCCTGCCTATAAGATGTGCAAGGATAAAGATAGAGCAGATAGAGCAGAGAGTGATGGGAGGTCCAAACAATGCCAGGCCCATCCCAAGACCCAGAGAGAACCAACTGCTGACCCTGTTCTAGACACTCAGCTGTGTTTGCAGTCAGGAGTCAAGCAGAGTTGTCCTCTGAGAGGCTCCACCCAGCAGCACCTCGAAACAGATACTGAAACTCGCAGCCATACATTGGGTGAGGCGAAGGAAGCCTTGTGGGAAAGTGGGGCTGGGGAAGGAGGAAATAACCTGGAGCTGACAGGAGCTCCACAGGAAGACCAATCGAACCAACTAACCAGGGCCCAGAGGTGCCTGATGAGACTGAAGCACCAAGCAAGCATGTTGCATGGACTGGACCTAGGACCCCTACACAGATGTAGCTGATGGGCAGCGCAGGCTTCATGTGGGTCCACTAGTAAGGGGAGCAGGGGCTGTCTTTTGCATGGACTCTCTTGCCAGCTTCTCAATTACTTCCCTCGGGCAGGACTGTGTTGTCATGCTACAGGGGAAGAGGACACACTCAGCCCTGATATGACTTGATGAGCTAAGGTGGATGGGAATGGGGCTGGGAGACATCCTCTTTTCTGAGGAATAGGGGAGGGAAAGAAGAAGGGTGGGACTGAGAAATGAGGTGCGATGAGGCTATGCTAGGATGTAAAGTGAATAAATATTTTTTAAGAGGAAAAGAAAAGGCACAAAAGTACAGCTTAAGGACAAGATGTCTTTCCAGTATGCTTACGGCTCTATAGATAGGGCTCATATGACAGTCCCATTAAAAAAGTATGAGAAGACCATGTATGGGCTGGACCTAGGCCTCCTACACATATGTACCCTATGGGCAACTTGGTCTTCCTGTGGGCCCCCTAGTAAGGGGGGATGGGACTTGTCTCTGACAATGACTTTCTTGCATGTTTTTCGGTCATTTCTCCTTGTCTGGGCTCCCTTGCCATGCTACCATGGTAGAGGGAGTGCTCAGTATTAATGCGACTTGACCCGCTGGAATGGGTAGTGAGGTCCCCTTTCCCTAGGGGAATGGGAGGAGGTGATATGAGTAAGAGGGAAGGTGTATGGGACCTGGATGAGAGGAAAGATAGAGCTATGATTGGGATGTAAAGTGAATAAATAAAGAAATCTAAAAGACAAAGAAGATACAAAAAGAAAAGACAAGGCAAGACTGCAAGAGAAGCAGAAACAGAGGAAAGGCATAAAGGAATGGGGAAGATTGAGAAGTGGTCAGAGGAAGGAAGAAAACAGCATGGATTCTAGCTGAAGGATATGTTTAATATGAGTAACTTAGAAACAATGGCTATGATAATAAATATTGACTCTTCTTTTGAAAGTAATCAATTTCTAGTTATTTGGACTCTGATAAAGCACAGCTAGCCTGGGAAGCCGAATTAGAACAGTATCCAGTGTAAACTGTGTGTTTGCTATCTTGTGCTTCCTCACTCCACATGTGCACCTCCAGGTGCAAGACTGTAGAAAGTATGCCAGCCTGACATAAACTGTGTGGAAAAGTTAAAACAGACAATGTGATGACAGGCGGTCGGGAGTACAGTAACTCACCCAGCGAGGTACAGTCTGGCCTGTGAGTTCGAGGCCAGCCTAGTGTAGAACATCCAGGACAGGCAAGGCTACACAGAAAAACCCTGTCCCCCAAAAAAAAACCTAAAAAAAAAATTAAAAAAAGAAAGAAAGAATCGTAAATACGAGTAGCATCATATAAACTTATGTGTTATATCTAGAAACATATACAAATACATATATGCATACAATAACAATTAGTGACGACAGAAGTCAAGAATTTAAAATTGAATGTGGAGGGGTATATGAAGAAAGGAAAAGGAGATATGTTGAAATTATAATATAATTTCAAGAATAATACAATTAAGGATCGCTTAGTACCTCTGTACTGTGTCATTAATTTTTTTTTTTTTT
>OU015745.1:118734601-118754736 GCA_907169655.1 Acomys percivali
GTTCTTGTCTCTGTTTTTCAATTTCATTTTATTTTTCTCTAAAGTGATCACACTAATTTTGATCCTGCAAAGGTCAATAAATTGTAACATCAAATAAATGGAAAAAAAAGCTACCATCCCCTACTCAAATTCTTCATCATGATTTTTTTATGTATAATAAAATTACAGCACTGTACTTTTTTCCTTTCCTCCTTTTAATCCACACATATACTGAATGTATATGTATATAATACAGAATATACATATATAATATATGATATATAAAATACAATACACACACACACACACACACACTTAGATTCTACTGCTGTTTATCACTGAAGGAAGTCAAGACAGGAGCTCAACAGAACTAAAATCTGGAGTCTGAAACTGATGTAAAGGCCGTGGAGAGGTACTGATTACTGGCTTGCACAGTCGGCTTCATTATAGAACCCAGGACCAGCAGCTCATAATGGGCTGGGCCCACCTCCTTCAATCACTAATTAAGAAAATGCGTTGCAGCAGGATCAAGTTGACATGACTAGCCTGCATGTTATGCACACACACACACACACACACACACACACACACACACACACACACACACACACACATATATATATATATATATATATATATATATAAAGATATAGTTTTTGGAATTACTAAGATACACAGTCTAATAGCAAAATTACTGATTACAATCTAATCATTCTTCCTCCTCTTCCACAATGCTGCCTGAGATTTATTTAGGTGTCAGGTTTTTTTGTTTTTATTTTTGTTTGGTTGGTTTGGTTTGGTTTTGGTTTTAGTTTTTGGTTTTGGGTTTTTTTGGGGGGGGAGGTGTCAATGTATCAATTGGCACTGGGCTCAACAATGCTGTATGTTAATTGATTTTGGTTTTCTGCAACTGTGTCTTCTGTCTTTTGCAAGGAGAGGAGAGATTTTCTGGGTGAGGAGGAGGCTTAACTGTGGGTATAGAACATACTTATAATGTGGTTAGGGATTATACTGGATTGGTAGACTAGTAGTTGTAAGATAAGCCTGCATGATTCGTGACTTCACTAGCCCTGCTACACTAGGCCTGCATAGCTGGCTACGTTTCCAGTACCAGGCATGATGACAAACAATTGCCTTTAAACTATGTATGTTTATTTACAAACAGAGCTATTTGGATTATACTTGCTCTTTTTTAAGGTGAATGTTAGTAATATGATTCCTTGTGAATTTTTTCAGACAGCCTTAGTGTTATTTGTTTTTTCTGGGTGGTTTTCTTTTATTCATGTAAAGTTTCCCAGCTTATCAGTGTTTATATCTCTCCTCTTTATGTATTTAGAGCCCCCATTTTTCACATTTCCCGAGTCCAAACACCTGTACCATACTATTCCTGTACTCTTTATTGGTCCCCACCCTTCTACATCCACATGGTCTGATTTTACTTTGCTGGTTCTGCAGTTAATCCAGGATATGTACTCAAATTTGCAGATCTGCTGTTGGGAGCTTTCTATGAGAGAAAATATGGTTTCTTGTCTTTCTGGTTCTGAGTTACTTCTTTCAATATCTTCTTTTACAGTCCTATCCATTTACTTGCAAAGTTAATGATTTCATTTTTCTTTACAACTAAATAGCATACCGTAGTACATATGGCCACATTTTCACTATCCACTCATTCATTGAAGAACAGACATTGAGATTATTTCCATGTCTTAGTTACTGTGAAGAGCCCAGCAATGAACATGGCTGACAAATACATGTGGAGTACAATGTCAAGTCCTTTGGCATATGTCAAAGTGTGGTATAGCTGTGTTGTGAGGTACATTAATATTTGAATTTTGAGACTTGGTTTTCATGGTGGTTTTACCGGTTCTGCAATTCTACCAACTATGAAAGGGGATTCCTCTTCCTCACACCCACCCCAGCATTGCTGTCTGTTGTTTGGTGATTTTGCTATTCTGACTGAGGTAGGATGAACTCTCAAATTTGCTTGGATTGAATTTTTCTAAGAAGCTACCAATGATGAATATATTTATAGATATTTCTTAGCAATTCTTTTTCTTCTTTTACAAACTCTGTTTGGATCTCAAGCCTAAAAGTTTTGGAAAGAATCACTTGTTAATTTTGTTCTTTGTTATTATAATTCTTTATGAATTCTGGGTATATAGTTTTAAATGAAAATCCTGCTTGATTTTAACAATAAAGACTCAGGAGCCAGCTGCTGGGGTGAAAACCTGCTAGCTCGGCAGAGACAGAGAGAAAGCACACACCCAACCTTCCTACGCAGATCAGGTCCTGATAGAAAAGACTCAAAGACTCACTAGCCCAGCTGACAGCCCAGGAGGAAAAGGCCAAAAACCTAAGGTCAAAGCCTTGCTAACTCAAAGCTCAAAAAGCCCCCAAATCCAAAGGGCAAAGAGCTGAACAGCTCAAGAGCTAAAGAGCTAAAAGCCCCCAAAGCCCCTTCTACTTCCACATGCTGCCTTAAATACTCCTCAACTCAAAGTCTCTCCTACTTTTTAATCCCCATCAGCTGGTTTCTTGCTCTGCCTCTTGACCTAGGGTTAACTTTATTAAATCCTGTGTACAGAACACTCTTGGATTAAAGGTGTGTGTTAGCGCTTAACCGCAAAAAAATAATGACAGGTTTTTACAGTTCACAATCTCAAGAATCACAATGAGATCAAATATTCTGTAACATGGGTATGAGTCCCATGGTAGCTATATAGCTGACAAAGACTTATCCCATTCTGTGGACTTCCTATGTACTCTTAATCTGTTTTTGTGCTACTCAGAAGCTATTTAGGTCAATGAAGTCCTCTTTAGCAATTCTTGGCCTTCACTATTGGACAAGTGGTGTCATATTCACAAAGTCATTTTTATTTATTAAAAGTTGCTTACAAATCTTCCTCATTTAATGAGGTATGAATTGAGCTTCCACAGTGTAAATCTAGTTTTTATTTCCTCAGAAGACAGGATGAGAAGAATGAGAAGAGAGCCATTCTCAAGCCTTTCTCGCTGTTTCTGAATTATTGCAATCTAGATTAACTCATACACTCTAGCCTAAACTCCTCCCCAAGCTGACTGATTCAAACTGGCTTCTCTTGGCTTCTGATTGAATTCATCTGCTTGGCCCCAAGCTAACTCTAACAGTCTGTTCTAATCTTGTCTCTCCTCATTCTCTGGCTCATTATGTCTTCCGCTATGTCTAGCTTGTTTTCTCTGCAACCTGTCTCTGTAAACAAGTGTACTAAACAGTACTAACCTTGAGGGCACATTCTAGTAACCTCAGCCCCATATATTATATTATCTGAAGCAGAAATTGGTCCTCACAAGAATATCCCTATTATCCAAGTTGATACATAATCATTCTATGAAAATATTTTTACCTAGTCTTTCAGCATACAGGAATGACAAGAAATACACAACCAAGGCTCAAAAAGTGTATGGATATGGTTTCATCAATGAAACAAATGAGTTATTTTTAAATATTTAAAAAAAGTAAAATAAATATATCTTTACCAATATTTAGTGTATTTCTTTTGTTGTGTATGTATTTTATTATACACTTTAAAATCCAACTATGCATCTACATGCTTTCATCTTTTGTTCCTTTACTATTAAGGCATAAGAGTTTTCCATAAAAATAAACATGCTCAGTTATTATGCTGTTCTGTTCTATTTTATATGAACAGATTATCATTTCTTACCTGAAAATGGAATTCATGGAACACTTCCTATTTTCTATACTTTAAATAAAGTGTACCCAGTTTATACATATATAGTCATCATAACTAACTCTCAGTTCCAGTCAAGTTAATTTAGAATTACCTTCTGGTTCAAATGAAGCAAACTCAGTATTGTAGCAATGCAGTCTTCTGAAAATATCTCTTACTTTCTAAGAGATGGGGATTTTGCTGAACCTCACAGCCAAAATTAATCATTTATCTTGTGGTCACTTAAAACGTATAGCTGCTAGTATACCGTGCAGTCTGCTTTATTTAATCTATCTTTTAGAGAACAACATAACAACTTATCAATTTGCTCTGAATTTCCCATATCATCAACCTTTTCATCCTAAGCTAATGCATAGCTAACATCTTGTATGCCCCTACATAGAGTACAAACAGATTCAGAATCAGGAAAAAACCAGACAGGGGATGGAAGACATGCTATTGTGAAGCAAGGATTCCAAACCTCACATTTAGTGAAACAATTCTAAGAGGGCATGCTTTTATTTCTTTTCTTTCTTTAATGTGATATGTATGCATTATTGGTAACTCAGACTTAATCATCAATGCACCACAATCCTCAGCCAGTACCATTCACAGAGCAGGTAAGTGACACAAATATTTTGAGTCATGTTATAGTCTTCACTGTGCAAAGGATGCAGATTCACGAAAAAGAAGAGATATTAAAATACTGACATATTCAAACAAAATGCATTCATTGCCTGGAAAAAAGAAATTGTAGTACTTTCAAGAAAATTATTTATGGATCATTTTCTACAGACTTCATCTACTTCATCGGCTTCCTCCTCCTCTGCACTTATTCCTCTATCTAAGAAGTGTGGATAAGGTCATTCACATTTTCCTCTGTCACGTGGACAGTGTGATCCCTTCTTGATTGAACCAAGAAATGGAATTGATGATATCCAAATTAGACATACACATTCCCAGTTGGTAACTGGGCTTATATGTCATCCAAAATAACAAATGTTTTTAATATAGAATGACAATATAAGGTCTTTTAAACTTGTATTGTAAACTGCCTAATATCTCTCTGCTGTTTCAATACTGTCATTCATCATTCATAAAATCATGTTAAAGTTTCATATTGTCTAAAACCAAATGTATTGTTATTTCTCAGGAGGCCCATAAGTCATGTTTTTGAGTCCTTAACTGGCCTTTCATTAACAATGCCTTGTGTTATATTGTACATTATACTATTCTAGATTAAAATAGTTAAACTTATTATTTTACACTTGTATATTATGTAATTTAAGTAATATATAACATTCTAGGAGATTATATGCCAGTGTTTATCTTCTAGGAAATTTATCCAAATATATAAGCTTCTCTGATAGGAATGAGGTGTAAGTGTTGCTTCATAAATTCAGACAAAATATTTTTCTAAAATATTCAAGATGGATTATAGTGTTAAGAGCACAATGTTCCAAAATTGAAGCGTAGATTTCATGAATTTTTCCATGTTCAAAGTAATGAATTGCCAGTATGTTTATTTGACTCCAAATTTGAAAGGTAGTGTATAATTTATTGATGTTTCATAATATGTAGACAAATAAAATTTGTTCACAACTCTTTAAATCTTTATATTTTGTTTCTTTGAGAAGAATTTCTCTGTGTAGCATTGGCTGTCTGGAACTTACTCTGTAAATCTGGCTGGGCCTCGATCTCACCGAGATTTGCCTGCCTCTGCTTCCTTGAGTGCTAGTATTACAGGCATGTGCCACTATACCCAGCTCATGTATCTTTAAATTTCTACAACAAATTTTGGGTTAGAATTCAGAAGCACCTCTGCTTTCCATTAATGATTATCTTACATATCAATGCATAAAGAGTCTAAAATCTGGTAGCCTCACTCACATTTATAAATACACATATCATTAGCTAATCATGATTTTAATAAATAATTCTCAAAGATGTTTTACATTTTGACACCTATTTCTATCCATTTGTCCCCATATTTATCCTATTAACTAATAGTTTATTATTTTATTTTATTGAGGTGCTTAATTAATACAAGGAACTAGCATCAAATTTTTGGATAGGCTGTAATAGAACTTGCAGTAGATAATAAAATTAATAAAACTTCTAATCTCTAAAGAAGGAAATTGAGGAATATATGGACAGATCTCCCATGCTTGTGGACTGGGAGAAAAAACATAGTAAAAAATGGCCATCTTACTAAAAGCAACCTACAGATTCAATGAAATCCCAGTCAAAATACCTATACAATTTTTACAGACCTAGAAAGATCAATTCTCAACTTCATATGGAAAATAAAAATACTCAGAATAGATAAAAGAATCCTGTACAGTAAAGGATTGTCCAGAGGAATATCCATCCCTGATGTCAAGTTGTAATATAGAGCAACAGTAATAAAAACAGCATGGTACTGGCATAGAAATATATTATTGTATTTATGAAATCAAAGTGAAGGCCCAGAAATAAACCCACACATATATGGACACTTGATTTTTGACAAAGAAGTAAAAAACCATACAATGGAAAAAAGATAGCATTTTCAACAAATTGTGTTGATATAACTAGATGTCTACATGTGGAAAAATGCAAGTAGATCAATATTTATCAACCTGCACAAAACTCAAGTCCAAGTGGGTTGAAGACCTCAACCTAAAACCTGAGACACTAAATCTGTTAGAAGAAAAAGTGGGGAAGAGCCTTAAACTCATTGCCACAGGGAACAGCTTCCTCAACAGAACCTCAATAGCTCAGGCTCTAAGATCAACAATTAATAAATAGAACCTCATGAAATTGAAAAGCTTCTCTAAGGCAAAAGACACAGTCAACTGAAGTAACAGTGTACAGATTGGGAAAAGATTTCCATGAACCCTATATCCAACAAAGGGCTTATATCCAAAATATATGAGAATTCAAGAAATTAAACACCAACAAACCAAACAATCCAATTACAAAAGATGTACATAGCTAAACAGAGAATTCAACAGAGGAATAATGAATGGCTGAGAAACACTTAAAGAAATGCTCAATGGCCTTAGTCATCATGGAAATGCCTCTGAGATTCTATCTTACACCTATACAAATGTCTAAGATCAAAAACTCAGATTCCAGGACATACTGGTGAGGATGTGGAGAAAGAGGAACACTTCTCCATTGCTGGTGGGAGTGCAGACTTATACAACCACTTTTGAAATCAATCTGATGCTACCTCAAAACCCAATTATACCACTCCTGGGCGTATACCCAAAAGATGCTCCACCATACAAGGACATTTGCTTAACTATGTTTATAGCAGCTTTATTTATAATAGCTAGAAATTGGAAACAACCTAGATGTTCCTCAACTGAAGAATGGATAAATAAACTATGGTATATTTTCACAATGGAATACTACTCAGTTATTATAAATAAGGAAATGTCGAAATATGCAGGAAAATGGATGGAACTAGAAAAGATCATCCTAAGTGAGGTAATCTACACCCATATACACTCAGGGCATACATTCACTTTTAACTGGATATCAGCCCCAAATAGATCTCTTCTGAGAAACTCCACCCCTTGGGGTATCAGGACAGATACAGTCAACCTGGACTCTGGGTGGAACTCTGAGAGTTATAGGGGAAAATGGGGTGGATCGAAGATGCTGGATGGAGTAGGAGCTCCACAGGGAGACCATCTAGGCCTGAGGACATGAACACAGGGTGGCATGTACAAACTGATGCACCAACCAAGGATAATACATGCAGAGAACCAAGACCCTCTGTTCAGATATAGTGAATACACAGTGGATAGTTGCTGGGGACAGGGAGGGAGGGAGGACTGCTGCTGACCCTCTGACTTGCACTCTGGTGCCAACGATTTGGTCACTGCCCCTTGGCAAGATGGCCTTGCGGGTACACAGAGGAATGGGATGCAGGCTATCCTGATGAGACTAAATAGGCTGAGGCCTGACAGTGGGGTAGGAAGGCCCCCTTATCGGAGAGCCCTGGGGAGGGGAACAGGCCAGAAAATTGAGAGAGGGTGGGAGTGGGAAGATTTGAGCAAGGGGAAAACAATTGGGATGTAATGTGAATAAATTATAACAAATAAAATATACATCAAAAACGAAAAGTTAGTTAAGCATGTCAGGCTGAGTGTTTTATATACATGAAGGTTTATTTTCGTCACATTCTGGAAGCCAAAAAACAAACTCAGGTTATCCCATACGTTGGCCTATGTTTTGAGATTCATTGTGGTGAGTGTCACAAGATGGGAACACATACTGAAAAAGTACAAGAAGACTACTGAATCATGAGAGATTTTTGTGGTCAATCTTGACTTTTTTTCCTCGGGAAAACTAATTCTGTATGAAGCACATTAGTCATTTCTTAAGATAAAAGTTTAACTATCTCTCTATCTTGCTATTCTAGGGATGAAGCTTGAGAGTACATGAAGTTATTGAGACCAAAAATTACAGAATTATAGAAATAGCTGTGCCATGTTTGAAGAAACTTAGGAGTCTATAGTACAACAGTATATCATATGCAATAAATTATAAAGAAAAGCAGCACATACTTAAGCCATTCTATAATTTAATACAATGATTATTTATATACACACATATATAATGCAGTTATATACAATATGGAAAATTTTGAGTTATAATAAATTTTCTGACCACATGGTCACCACATTTGCTAAATGAGGCAAACATGTATATGGCATATCCATTAAGGGATATGCAATAATTTCTATTCTAAAGCACTTGGTATTGTTCTTACAGCAGCCTCTGGGGCTTAATGTGGGATCACAAGCCATCCCTCTGAAATAAGGTAAAAATCTCAGACAAATGTTGGTTTTCCAATCTTATTTTAACAACTACAGTGAAAATGGAATGACGTTAAAAGTCTCATATTGAATTAAATATAAAACTCAGCAGTTCCCTAGAACCTAGGAATGTCTATTATTGTATGTTTGCACATCAACACAAAAAGAAACTACCCAAAGAATAAAATTTAGAATATAGGAGTACTGCTGCCAACACAATAGCTATGAAATCATAAAGATTCTGGGTTTAATATTCTTACTCTAGCAGTTATTCTCAACTGCACTCCAGATAACACCTCCACTTTCACTACGTATTTGCATATCTTTCTTTACACCGTAGGTGTAGCCTAAATTAACATAAATTCAGTATTTTGTCTACAACGTTCTTACTCCTCCTTCACTTATTATACTCACTAGTACTTCTAGATGACTTTGTGTGTGGTAGATTTGATAACCACTACTCTATGGGAAATCTATTAAAAACAACTTTTGACACTGAGATAGATTTCCATTCTTCCTGATGACTCACACATAGAAGTAAGACCCTTTCGAGTTATGGCTCATACTTTGGTTTGCAAAGCAGAGTTATAATAGGAATGTGAGTACCTAGTACAGTATGTATTCTCAATTCACACTGACTTATACTAGTGCACAATGACTAGGCTGCCACAGTGAACAAAGGGGATACATTTGCTTTCTTCGGTAATGTGGTATTAAGTGAATATACTTTCTCCATCCTCTCTTTCTTTGTCAAATGACTAAACGTCTTCTTAGTAAACCATGGTAATTACATGGTACTGGTAGAGCCTCTTTTAGCTTGACTCCTTGAGGGAATATATGAGCAATATCAACACCAACACACATGGTTTCTTCTGAACAAACTGAAAAAAAATGAGTCATTAATGCAAAGTTAGTTATTCTCTCTCCCCCCTCTCTCTCCCCCTCTCTTTCTCCCCTTTCTCTCTCTCTCTCTCTCTCTCTCTCTCTCTCTCTCTCTCTCTCTCTCTCTCTCTCACACACACACACACAACACACACAAATAACAGAGAGAGAGAGAGAGAACACGAGAGAGAGAGAGAACACGAGAGAGACCAAGAGAGATAGAGACCAAAAATATGCACATTTGACTTCATCCAAATGAATGCTTAAATTTCTGCAAACTGTTACTTAATAAAATGAAATTCTATCACCATAATAATATCTCAAAATTATATATTTGTAGCATTTTAAAGATTATAAATATATGCTATAATAATCAAGCACAGTAGCAAAATACTACAAAACATATCTCATATTTAAACATCCATCCTCTAAATATCATCAGTAACTATTCATTTGAATGATTAACTGTCCTACTAACAGGACTTTTTACTTTTAACTTAGGTCATGCCTTATTTCATTTCTTTTTTTTTAATTAAATTATTCTTGTTACACCTCAATGGTTATCCCATCTCTTGTATCCTCCCATTCTTCCCTCCCTCCCATTTTCCCCTTATTCCCCTCCCCTATGACTGTACCTCAGAGGGATTACCTCCCCCTGTATATGCTCATAGGGTATCAAGTCTCTTCTCGGTAACCTGCTGTCCTTCCTCTGAGTGCCACCAGGTCTCTCCCTCCAGGGGACATGGTCAAATGTGAGGCACCAGAGTACGTGAGAAAGTCATATCCCACTCTCCACTCAAGTGTGGAAAATGTTCTGTCCATTGGCTAGATCTGGGTAGGGGTTTAAAGTTTACTGCCTGTATTGTCCTTGGCTGGTGCCTTAGTTTGAGCGAGACCCCTGGGCCCAAATCTGTCTAACATAATGTTTTACTTGTAGGTTTCTAGGACCCTCTGGATCCTTATACTTTGCTATTCTCCCATGCTTCTCTCATCTAGAGTCCCAATAGGATGTCCTCCCCTCTGTCCCAGTTTTCTGGTAAGTGAAGGCTTTCATGGGACATGCCCCATAAAGGGTCAAATAGCCTTATTTCATTTCTAATTCATCAAGTAGCTAAAGACAATGTATAAGTAGACATAGATATATGTATATATAGTTACATATAAACACACACACATATATACATACATAACACACACATATATATTTATATATACTTTCCCCATATTGAAATAATTCTCATCTAGAGTCCCAATAGGATGTCCTCCCCTCTGTCCCAGTTTCCTGGTAAGGGAAGGCTTTCGTGGGACATGCTCATTGGGCTAGTATGCAGATATAAGTGAGTATATACCATTTGAGTCTTTCTGCTTCTGGGTTAACTCACTCATTATGATGATTTCTAGCTCAATCCATTTATCCACAAATTGGCGGTAAACTTTAAACCCCTACCCAGATCTAGCCCATGGACAGGACAGTCTCCACACTTGAGTGGAGAGAGGGATATGACTTTCTCATGTACTCCGGTGCCTCACATTTGACTATGTCCCCTGGAGGGGGAGACCTAGTGGCACTCAGAGGAAGGACAGCAGGTCACTGAGAAGAGACTTGATACCCTATGAGCATATACATGGGGAGGTAATCCCTCTGAGGAACAGTCATAGGGGAAGGGAATAAGGGGAAAATGGGAGGGAGGGAAGAATGGGAGGATACAAGAGATGGGATAACCATTGAGATGTAACAAGAATAAATTATTAAAAAAAAAAGAAATAATTCAGTGGATTTCAAGTATAATGTGAATTAAACAAAATTATGTGAACAAGTATACTGGCCATCTTATCCAATGAATATGTATATACAGCAAATAAAAATATTAAAAGAAGTTCAAACTTAACCAGCATTGGTAATTGAAAATTAAAACTAAAAGAAGATGTGACTACACCCATATTATAGTGGATAAAATCCAGACTATTGACAGCATCAAATGCAGATAAGAATAGAGAGCAACATAAATACTCATGAATGGATGTATTGTTGTTATATGAATACATACTTTGTTAAATATGCATATTATTACACCTATATAGAATAAACTATCTACATCAAGAAGAACCATGAAACAATTAGGGATGGAGATATATATTCATAGTGTTTAGGTTATTTGTATTTAGCAACCTTGAAGAAAACATCTTTCCCATCTTGATAAGTCTAAAATTCTGAGTGTAAATTAGTATCTATCATATCTCATTTCTATCAACTTTAAAACATCTATCTAGACCTAAAAACATTTTAATCCCTAAACAACTAAGCTTAATTGTAAAACTAAACTAATGGTCTTCAACCCCATCAGAGACTTGAGAAGGAAAAAAATTAATTACCTGAGTACACAGGGAGCAGAGTTAGCAGCTTCCCAAATGAGAAGATGACAGACTTAAATATACTTTGACAGTTTTGTATTGTAGTGAGAGTTTTGGTTTCTTTAAAACCACAGTATGTTATATAAATACGTTTTTGTTTTAATCCCAGGTATTGGATAAGAGGCTGATTCACAGCAAGTGAATATGATCTGTGTCATGAACTAGCAGGGGTGTGATCCTTACCAGCTGCAGAGAATTCTGGGGACTCTAGTGAGGATGTGAACACCAGAGCAGGAGCCGGATAGAGATTGTCTGAAGAAGGAGGCTGCTGTTCCCCGCTGCTGATCCTGGTTGCTGTTGTTGTGGTTTGACTGGAAGAAGCTGAAGATATTTCGATGAAGAAGATTGTATTTGCCCGTAGGAACCCAATGCCCCTAATCAGTAGGAAGTAGTCAAAAGTGATCTACGCTCTCTTTATCCTTTGATTATCTTTCTCTCCAAACTAGTGTTAGGGGCTTGGAAGGGATTCTGGTGGAATAGGGTTGGAAGTGTGGTACATAAATGAACCCAAATAAAATAGATAAAAATACACCAACAATGTATACTCCTGGTTTCATAAAATCCAGAAGCTTTGGTTTTGTATGTGTATTTATGAAAATGAGTTGACAATGTGTATCTACACAAAGATCTACATGTGGATATTTGTAACAGTTTTTTTATAAGTTCCAAAACTTGGAAGCAAAGTAGAGTTCCTTCAGTGGGGGAAAGAATAAAGAACCTAGTATATTCATACAATATTCTTCACATTAAAAACATGAGCGAACATGGTACTAAACATCACTGAAAAAAGTTAAATACATATTACAGTATGCAAGGTATCAGTCTGAATAGGACACCTTATATATAATTTCAACTGCAAGATATTCAGAAAAAAGCCCAACATAATGATCAATACTGATATAGTGAAAAAGAGAAAGATGAAAAATTACAGTGACATGTTTTCAATGTGGCAAAACCACATTTTATTATGATACTACAACGGTAGAGAAATGTTACCACACGTCAAAACATACAACCCTGAACTGAAATTCTGAACTCTAGTACAAAATGCTTAGTTTTTTTCTGATTTACCAATATTTGTTCAGGGTTCTCTAGAGTAACTAAACTGGACTCATTATATTGACAAGGCTGGCCTTGAACTCACAGAGTCATCTGCCTCTATCCCATGAATGCTGAAATGAAAGTCATGCACCACTATAATCGGCCATAGATATATTTTTAAATGGAAAAACTTTGTTTTCAGAAGTGGACAGAGTGTTAATTATACAGAAGAAAATAACAATGAGAATACAGCATATAAACTTCATAACATTCATTCAAAATTATAATCTAAAAATGACAGAATTAGCTAGAAATCAAAAGACACAAAACAAAATAATACCTTTCAATTTATAAGAATATATTTGTATTTAAAAATAAATGCAAAATTAAGATATTTTCATACATTATATAGCAGCTAGCTTTGAGTATAAAAACAATTAGCTACTATGTCTATTTTGATTAGTTGCAGCTCTTCTATGTCAACTGGAGTCTTCTTATAATTAGAAGCTGAAGTAGTGTAGCTTTATAAGAACTCTGCACCTCCATTTGTCAAGGATGGAGCATAGAGAGGAGGATGAGTTAGACAGAGTTTTTAGATGCCAATTATACCTCACACTTGCCAAGAGCAAAGGAGGTGAGGAAGATTGTGTAGAAGCAATTCCAGGCTCAGTGCATTTCTGAGAGAGTCATGTACAGTTCAATAGAGATTAGCAGTGTAAGGACAGTCTTGGAGTTCTATCATTTAGTGAACAGGAGTCATCTGCTAGTTGTACAACTGATAAGTTCCAATACTGCAAATAGTTAAGGTAAAGTTAAGCTCAAGCCACAAGAATATGAGAAAACAGATTCAAAATTTTTCCCAGTGCACTCCTACTGTGGCCACAGCTTCTTACAGAAAGTTACTGGCAAACATTTTAAACCTCAAACTTTTTAGATAAAGCCACCGTTACTTAATCCTTTTCAAATATTTTCTTCTGTTGATCGTGTGAACCCCATAATACTTCTATCATCACTTTTTATATGAACCAAAAAAATTTGGCATCAAAATGTAACAAAATTAATTTAAAGCAGTCTTAACTAAATGAAATAGCATGCTTCACAGAGCGATGAGTAATCATTTTGCAGCATGAGTTAAATTGTTATTTTGAGTTATATTCTTCCTGAATTACTAATTTTTGAAGTTGAAAGCTTTAATTCTTTAATATTTTTATCAGTGATTCTTGTGTGTATATTACAATCCTTATGCTGGATTTCAAATGTTGACATGTATTTGGGGACATGTTAATTCATCATCAAAGATTTCTTACATTTACATTTCATAGATTGACATTCACTTTATTTTTAATACCCATATAATGGGATGTGGCTCATTTTGAAATAAATACCCATGCTAAATATTAAAGCTAATAGTTATAGAGTCATATATCTATAGTATAAGCAGTTATAATATTCTCAGTGCAGGCATAATTCAAACTCTCAGTCTCTTACTGATGCTATAGCAGAGGCTGGAGAGTTATTAGAAATATCTCACAGAACCATCTTATCTTTTTATTATGTTGTTTAAAAATGAGGTTACTATAGAGGTCCTCTGAAAGACTCCACCCAGCAGGTTTCGAAGCAGATTCTGAGATTCACAGCCAAACTTTCGGATGGAATGCATGGAGTCTTATAGAAGAGTTGGGGGGTGGGGTGGATAGAAGGACCTGGAGGAAACAGGAGCTCCACAAGGAGACCAATGGAGCCAACAAATCTGGATGGTGTCAGGGGAGTGGGGAATGGGGGAGTAGGGGGTGGGGAGAAATGCTCATGGGCAGTGCAGAAATGCACAGATCAAGGGCCATGGTGAGGACCTAGACCCCCTGCTCAGATGTAGTCAATAGGCAGCACAGTCTCTTGTGAGTCCCATAATTTGGCGAGTGAAGGCTGTCTCCTGACATGGACCCCAGTGCCCACTCATTGATCACTTCCCCTGGCAGGGCAGCCTTGACAGGCCACAGAGGAAAAGCATACAGACAGTCCAGATGAGACCTGGTAGGCGGGGGTTACATGATAGGGAAGAAGGGCTTCTCTTTCTGAGGACTAGTGAGGAAGAGGAGGAGGGATGAGGGAAGGATTGTGAGACTAGGAGGAGACAAGGGAGGTGGATGCAATCGGTATGTAAAGTGAATAAACTTTTTTAAAAAGAAAAGAAAAATGGAGAAAAAAAAAGAACACTCAAGGCTGTAAAGAGGTTGTTCACTGTTTAATCCCACTTGTTGCTCTGCCAGACTATCCAAATTCAGTACTCAGAGCTCATTTAAAGGAGCTCACACCCACATGTAACTGTGGCTACAAAGGACCGGATGCCCTGTTCTGGACTCTACAGGCACCACAGTCACGTAACATCTATTCTCACACAGACAAATAAATAAAAATAAAAATCATCTTAAAAATATCAGAAATCTAATCTGGCAT
This sequence comes from Acomys percivali, assembly GCA_907169655.1. Classification (NCBI taxonomy): domain Eukaryota; kingdom Metazoa; phylum Chordata; class Mammalia; order Rodentia; family Muridae; genus Acomys; species Acomys percivali. The sequence continues at coordinate 118,749,894 of OU015745.1, forward strand.
CCAGTGTGACGGCACGAGCCTTTGATTCCCCAGGCCTCAAGATGCAGAGGCAAATGGCTTTCTGTGGGTTTGAAGCCAGGAAGGTCTACAAAGTGAGTTCCGGGCCAGCCTGAGCTACACAAAGAAACCCTGCCACTCAAAACAACATCATCAAAAGTCGAATTTGGGAAAAAAAAAAAAAGACGTCCAAGAATGAAGATTGATAGAAAAAGCATGATTGAATACAGCCTTTTGCATACTGTCATAACGGAAGCCAATAAGAACTTTTGGATGTGCAAATCACATATTTGAGGATTATTTTGAAAACTACCCACAAGAAGGAAGTTCCAAGCCAACAAAACAATGCTGAAAAGTTGATGTGTAAATCTTAATAGGAAGAAAGCATAAAATCCAACGTTGATTGACAGAACTACAGAAAGAGGAGGTTTATCTAGGGTAGCAGGCGGGTGGGGATTAGAGTCAAACGTCTAGGTGTTCGACTACTGCTCCAGTTCAAAGAGTGCTAGGAGAAGTTCATATACTTCTCAGTGTCTACATAACAAGGAGATAATAATGACAGTAAGATTTTTGTGACTATTAAACAGTAACACTACAGATATCTTTAACACTAATCTGTGGTTTTAGAAATAGTAAAGGGCATAGCTACAATCTCATGGGTCAGTAGTATCATAAGTAGTTGAATAGAATTGAAAAGGTTAACACTGAGAACATTTCAGATACTCTTACGTCATGAAATCTCTTTCATTCCTCTCTTTGATCAAAGTGTTAATGCATGGGAAAAAAAGACATTATTAGCATCGTTAAGGCTTATAGTCAGCCTGAATATGACATAATTGCTCTAAAAATTAACAGACAAAATGTTTTCTGTTCAGTAGCTCCCTTTTAGTAAAACTTTGGGGACATCTGAGGACTCCATACTGCTCCAGTTCTGGAACTAGTGTTTAGCAAGGCACTCCAAGGGTCTTTCAATTTGGTATCATGGATCTTCCAGGTCAAGTAACAATATCACAAGCGATATTGTTTGCAACCAATCCTCCAGAAACAATGGCTATTTTGTCCAGGCACATGTCCACTTGCTTTCAAATGTTTTACACTACTAATAGCTCCCAAAGTTCTTCTATTGCATCCCCAAAGTTAGGGGAATTCAACCCAGGACATGACTTTTGCTTAATGAAATTTCTTCAGAACAATTCAAAAAAAAACATCACTCCCAAGATCTTTATCAAGCATGTTGTGCAGCACATTGATGCTAAAGTTCTGAAAAATAAAAATGAGAATAGTAGTTATTTTTATTTATACTTATGCAGGACCGAGACTGTCTTAAATGCCTGTCTCACTTGAAAATTTCAAAGAAATATTCAGAGATAAGCTCAACTTTAAGGAAGGAATTTGGAAGAGATCCTGGATTAAAGGGATCTGACTTTAAACCTGTACTCTCAGTACTAGATTTCTAACCACAGATGATTAAAATATTTTCCAAATACTAAAAAAGAGAAAATGTTAAAGAAAAGTGGTAATCTTCTCCCCATAAATTTTACAACTGAATAACCAGACTGACATCTTGATAACTAAGTATATGTTGAACATGGACACCAACCAGCTAGCTGAATTACCTAACTACACTAGATAATAGTTCCATAAATGATAAAATCTCACCAGAGTCAGCATTGCTACTAATTTTCAAATGATCCATCAGTCTATTCTGTGCTGGTCTTATATGACAAAATGCTGCAAGATAATAATTTATAAAGGTCCAAAAGTCATTTAGTACTGCTCCTTATACTGTTATATTCAGGATATAGGTATTTGATGATTCAGTGTCCATAGAGCCTGCTCTCTGGTTCCCTATAGAACATATATTACAACCTGTGAGCATGGCAAATGTCTGTTTCATATATTCTATCCCTTAACCCCATCATATTTGCAACTAGGTTTTCAAAGTCACACATAAGATAGGTAACAAAAATAGTAACTTAAGGGCTATAGTTGGTGTACTGCTGGTTTTGTGTCAACTTGACACAATCTAGAGTTATTTGAAAGGAAGTTATCTTAAACCTTATTTGAGAAAATGCCTCCATAAGATCCTGCTGTAAGGCCATTTTTAAAATTAGTGATTGATAGGGAAGGGCATTGCCTGTTGTAGGCAGGGCCATCTCTGGATTGGTGGTCCTGGGTTTTATAAGGAAAACAGACTGATTTTGACATTTTCTTTAACTGATATATCGATTTCTTCAATTATATCTTCTACACCTGAGATTTTCTCTTCCATCACTTGTACTCTGTTGGTGATGTGTCTGCTCTTCCTGTTCTCTTCCTGAAATTTTCCATCTCCAGGATTGTCTCAGATTGTATTTTCTTTAGTGCTTCTATTTCCAGACATTTGTTCAGCTATGTTCACAGCAGCTTTATTCATAATAGCCTGAATCCAGAAACAAGCTAGATGTTCCTCAACTGAAGAACGGAAAGACATGGTGGTACATTTATAAAATGGACTATTACTCAGCTATTAAAAACTAAGAAATCATGAAATGTGCATGTGCATGTGTTCTAGATGGATAGAACTAGAAAAAATAAGCCTGAGTGAGGTAACCCAGACCCAGAAAGACACACATGGTATGTACGCACTTGTATGTGTATTTTAGCCATATAGTACAGGATAATCATGCTATGATACACAGACCTGAAGAAGATAAGTAACAAGGAGGATCCAAGAAAGGATGCCTAAATACATTCAGAAGGGGAATAGAAAAGACAGAGGTAGACCCAACAAGATAGGAAAGATGTTTACTTGAAGTTTGACAAATACAAATAGCCAAATCACTATGAATGTAGCATTTATATAACTCATGATTGACACATGGTCCTCCCTGCAGTATGTAGTTTGTAATATGCATGTTTAATAAACTAAATGCATAAAAAGAAAGACAGAGGTAGCGGATGAAGAGAAGGAACAGGGAAGGACATGGAAAGCAGAGAGATATAAGGGTGACGATCTGATCTGGGGCGAGCAAGGGTGGAAGAACAGAAGGCCTACAGAGAAAAGTGAAATTGTGGGTGGGGGCTTCTCTGTGACAAGCTGAAGACCAAAGTCAGGGTGGGCTCCTGGGAGGATATGCCTGGGACTCTAGCTGAGATTCCTTGTAGCAGGGGTCACGGAGACTGAAAAGGACACCTTCGAATTAGACAAGACTCCTAGTAGAGGGAGGGGAACAACAGCCCACCCACAAAAACTCACCCTGCCTACAAGATGTGCAAGGCTAAAGATAAAGCAGAGAAAGCAGAGACTCAGGGAATGTCAAAACAATGACTGGCCCAACTTGAGACCCATCCCATAGGAAAGAGCCAACCCCTGACACTATTAACGATACTCTGGTATGTTTGAAGACAGGAGCCTAGCAGAATTGGCCTCTAAGAGGCTCCACCCATCAGCCAAACATCGAATAGGGAAATCCTGTAGAAAAGTGTGGGGAAGGATAAAAAACCTGGAGGTGACAGAAGTTCTACAAGAACCCCAACAGAACCATCTAGCCAGGGTCCAGAGGTGTCACAGACTGTCTCAGTCAGGTATAGGCCCTTGGGAACAAGAGTTCTCGAAGTGTCGGTGCATAAAAATAGGCGAAGTGACAAACAGACCAAGCCAGGTGAGCTCAGATCTGAGTGTATTTTTTAGGCAAGTAGTCTAAGTTTTTATACATATATTTTGAAACAGAGGGGGTGTTGTGGTTACATTTCCCACAGAGTAGATTCATGGAAGTCAGTGAGGAATCAGACATACACAGTACAAGTACAGAATGCAAAGTAATAGTGTTGTCATATTTTGAATTACAACTTTAAATGAAACAATACAGGATAGAGAATACACAGTAAAGTCGTCATCACTTTTAAGTTATTGGCTTCGTATCAGTATGCATGTGCCCTCTTTGTCAAGGGTCAATGTTCTCTCATAAATGGAACTTATACCTAACACCTATGTGCCAAGACAGCTTTTTCTTTAGTCCTCCTTTCTAATATCTGAGCACCACTATCTGGAGCTTTCTGAAACACTATTTCTTTGTAAGCCATAATATAAATTATTAATTAATAATTAATTCTTAGCCATGTTTCTTCTAATAAGTGAGGCAGATCTTAGTGGTAGACTCCAAGACTGAATTGTCCCTGGCTGCAGTCCCAAGCTAGGGAGTCTCATAGCAATGTTGTCATGCCTGAAAAGTACTGATATAGGAGTAAATTTAGGAGAAAGAATAGAGATATAATATTCCAACACAATGAGAAAAAAGAAGGCTGCAATCAATTACATCTGGCAGGAACATCAGGCCCATTCCAGGAGGCTCTCTCTGGGTAGGGGTCGTCATCTCCAGTTACACAACAGCATTTGTCACACAGACTCCACTGGAGGGGTCTTGACACAGAGGGGCTTGCTGAGACTGAACCACCAGGCAAGGACCATGCATGGACTGGACCGAAGCCCTCTATACAGATGTAATCAGTGGGCAGCTAAGGCTTTAAGTGGGTCCTCCATTCAGGGGAACAGTGGCTGTCTGTTATTGACTTTGATGCCAGCTTTATGATCACTGCCCCATGGCAGGACTTCTTTGCCAGGCCACAGGGGAAAAGAACATGTTCAGTCCTGATGTGACTTGATAAACTGTGGATAGGAAGAGGGATTCTCCTTTTTCTGAGGAATAGGCGAGGAGGGAGAGTGAGACTGGAAGGAGAAGAGGGATGGGACTTTAACCAAGATGTAAGATGAATACAACTTGATAGGTAGATGATAGATAGATAGAAAGAAAGAAAGAAAGAAAGAAAGAAAGAAAGAAAGAAAGAAAGAAAGAAAGAAAGAAAG
>OU015745.1:118758181-118773942 GCA_907169655.1 Acomys percivali
CACACACACACACACACACACACACACACACACACACACACACACACCACCACCACCACCACCACACCACACCATACATACACAGACACACACAGAGAGTGGTGGTCTCCTAAAATTTTCAGTATTCCTCCATTTTCTTCTAGGCTAGAGTTTTCTGGATAAAGAGCTTTTTTAAATGTATCATTTCTAAAGATCATGCTTTTAGAAAATTGGTCTTTATGGATAATTTCTATGTGTTCCTAACAAAGACACCATATTTCAAAGCCTTGTCTCTAGAACATTTACATTCAGAGCTGTATTGTAATAGTATGCAAAATGAAGCCTTAAATTCAATGCTTATTTGATTATTGTCCTTTTGATGGTAAGATTTTCAGCCAATATGACATATAAATATTAAGACATTTAGAGCAAAATGACAGCACACAGGCTCTTATCAAACAAAGAGAGCATTTGTTGTAATTGATATTTGACTTGTCTTTACAAGAGACATTTCCATTAACATGGTGCTAAAGAGAATCACATTCGTGGGAAAAGAATAATAAACTTAGGAAACCATTGAGAACAGCTGTAAGCAGTAAAAGAAGTCTAAACTGCAATTTTTTCAAAATGCAAATAAATAATTACAGTATTTCTCTCTATGATCAACCCTAAAATTAGAGCAATGCAAATTTCCTTTACATTTCCTCCTTAGTGATCAAATATTCAAATTTAATACATATTTTACTCATAATTTCTTACAGATATAAATAAAACCATTCATCAATTATGAATTGAAAATGTGCCCAAGTTTATACATTTCTGACCACTGTTGACCAGGATAATTAGTGCACATGACATTTAGTTTTGTTAACTCTCAAGATACATTCTAGTAATCACTTTTTATAGAGAACTGACTTGGTCTGAACAAGTTCAGAGGGCAGGTAGAGGCTTTTCTTTATGAACAAGAATGGCTTACTGGGACACAAAATACAGAGCCCACGACATACTATAATTTGGATAAAGAAAAACACTGGAACTTTCTAATATCTTAAATCATATAGAAATAATTTCATGCACATAGACAAAGACAGAAACAGAAACTGAGAAGCAGATACAGAAAGGAAGCAGGGAAAGGGGAGATAGAGAGAAAAATCAATTCCAATAAGTAGGATTTTGATTTATTTTTGTCATGTCTTATTTTGCTTAAAGAAGGATAATAAATGCACATATTATAGGAGCATCTTGCAAGTGGTTCTGATTTAATATTTATAAAATCTGAGTATAAAATACACATGTGATTGGATGCTCATCAAGGCTGCTCTTGCTTTATTCACCAAGTGAACGCAAATGTTCCAGTAACTATGGCTGTGTGGCCAACTATCCAATAACCATTAGCATAAAACAATGTCATTTTGCAAAAATCTTCTAACATCTAGTAATTCAACCAGAACATTAGAGGCATTGCTTAAGTTTCCTGGGGCTTCAAATAAGAAAAACTTGGGCCTGAAATAATAAGGTACATTTATTCATATGTTTGGTAGATGATGATGGCCATCAGTCAGTAGACTTGTTTCCTCTCTATGACATTTCCTTTTGAACAAGTTTGGACTGCTTTGGGAATGTCAGGTTTCAACAAAAATATAATATTTCCAACAGAGAATCAATCACGTGGATCTATGTAAGCCATTTAGCGATACAGTTTCGGTCAGATCTTTCAGAAGCATCCCTTCATGTGCAAGGGCAAGGAATGGGCATGTGGACTTAAATGGCCATCTTGTTTAGATAAACACAACTTTGAAACAGCACAGAGGACTGAGCTCTGGACAGAGGAACAGCTTTCATGTTTTCTCAAAATTCTTACTGGTCTTTCATGGGATAATCTGTAAGTTATCGTCTTTTCTTTCTGGAAAGAGCTTTATCTTCCTTATACTTGTGTTTGCACTAGAACTTGTTTGAGTTACAAGCATTTTTTAAAATAGAACTGTCCAAATTTTCCGTATGACCAGAGACATAGCTATATAGATGATAGCATATTTTGTACGCGTGATAATGGAAAGTCTCAGTTGTGTGCTATGCAGGGAACGCAGGAGCTAGAAGTCTCGTACATGGCTCAACCTTCTATTATGATATTTCAGAGATGTTGCCCGACTGCCACAAATACAGGTGCTTAAATAAGCAGGGATGATGACAGCTCATGCTATTCATGAATATATACAAATGGGCGAAATACTAAAGAAAGAAAAAAGGAAAGAATGGAAAAAGAAACAAGGGTTTATGAGAAAAATACTTACTAGTTCAATCATTTATGGAGGTAGGTCAATATTTGTGAGTTGTGTATTAAAATATACAGTATTAGAGTATCAGATAATCTTAGTTGAAAATAGAGTACATGAGTCAGAAGACCTGATGGTGCATTAAATCGTGACTAACCTTGTGTTTGGAATCAAGTGTAGATTTTATATAATTTCTTGTCTGCTTCATATTCAATTCAGGAAAGGGGGTAAAAATGAATGGGCACACTAACTTTTCATGTGTCATTATTCTACTTTATGAAAATGATGATATTTATGATTGAGATTTATTAAGCAATACACTGTTGGAAGGTGGTTATGTTTATTTAGTTTTTAGGTGATCTAATATTTACTGTAATGAACTATGCAAAATTTCATTTTAAAATCAAATACAATGTAGCACTTTTATTTAAACAATTTACTCATTCTCATCTGAATACATTTTACTGAAAAGAAACAAGTAAATAGGGTAAAATGTCAAGATGTTGCTTATATCTACAGGTTTTCTACTCTTTATGGAACCATGGCTAAACAAAAACAAACCAAAAACTTAGGAAAATACTCATTACATAAAAACAACAACAATAGCATTAATAATAATAATAATAATAATAATAATAATAATAATAATAATAATAATAGTTTCATATTGCATGAAAGAACCACCAGCCAATCAGTGTCAGCATTCTCTCCTAAATAAATTCAAGCTACTTAAATAACACACAAAAAAATACTTGCCATCAGGAAAGAATCCTGGTCCTCAGGTTTATCTCTGAAAGGAAAAATATGGTGTGCCAATCGCAACATCTATCAAACATTTTATCAACATTCTTTACAGCATTCCTTTGGGATGTATCACCTATATAGTTAAAAAGAACAGCGAGTAATGAGCAAGAAAAAACTAAAAAACAGAGCAATGTAGAGTAACAGCCTTCATGAGGATGCTGATATCAAGCCAGCAACAGGAAGTCAGGTATGTTAATACTTGAATAATATTTTACTTAAATTTGAAATACACATTCTATGAAATATAGATGACTGACAGATTAAGCAACACTTGCTTAATGGAGGTGAAAAATGGAGGCCATATATATGATAAATAAATAGACAAATAAATGATAATAAATAGATGATAAACAGAAGATAGCAGCAATGCCTAACTCTGATTTATAAAGTAAGGAGAACTAATAATGTGGAACTAAACTAGGCTTCAAATGAGCATACTTCGGCTCAATTTGCACTTATGTATTCACTTCCAGGAGTAAAACATGAGGCTATGTGCAAACTTTATAAGGTCAAATTTGTGCACTTTGAAAACACTCAGATTTAAAACTACAGATGACTTTTTTTTTTTTTTTTTTTTTTTTTTGCTGAAAGTGCTGTAGTAGTCAGTCAGCAATGCAAATATGTACTACTTACTAAATAATGAATTGCTTATCCAAAAAGCATTAATATTAGGAACAAAGTCAAGAAAACCTTTAAAAATAAGTTTTCAAATTCATTTGAAGGGCTTTCTAATCTTATTCTAAATGAAAATGTGACTTGGTGAGATGGATGGAACTTGCTTTTAAAATTAATGTCATTATTATTATGCCTATGTTTAAAAGGATTTCCAGTGGGTAAGGTCTATATATGATCTGAACAAAAGATGCCTCATTAAACTAACTGGTGGAAACTGAGGGTAGGGCTGTGACTGAATAGATTCCCAAAGGTGTGAACTCTATTCTGCAACCACTGACTTGGAAAGAAAGAAGCTTAGTGACAGGAAAAGGAGCATAGGATGATTTCTTTCTCTCCGGACCATTGTGTGACTGGTGTGATCTTCTCAGCCTTTTGGAGTTGTCCCCGCACCTTTTACCCTTGTGGTTTCCTACCTTGTCTTTTCTTTCTTTTTTTTTTTTTTTTTTTTAATTCCTTCATTATGACAGTATCTCCTATGCTGTAATTTAAGGATTACACATGAAAAAGAGAAGTGGGAAAGGAAAACATTCAGCTTCTGAGCATTAGTTAGCATTCCCTGAACTGGCAGTTGTTGGGCAATTAAGAAGTTTGTGTGGAGTGTGGGATATGACTTTCTCACGTACTTGGTGCCTCACATTTGACCATGACCCCTGGAGGGGGAGACCTAGTGGCACTCAGAGGAAGGACAGCAGGTCACCAAGAAGAGATTTGATACCCTATGAGCATATACAGAGGGAGGTAATCCCTCTGAGGAACAGTCATAGGGGAGGGGAATAAGGGGAAAATGGGAGGGAGGGAAGAATGGGAGGATACAAGGGATGGGATAACCATTGAGATGTAACAAGAATAAATTAATAAAATTTAAAAAAAAAAGAAGAAGCTTGTTCTAAAGTACAGATTTTAAGTGTACTGTGTGGGCTTTAATGATATTGTTTGCATTTATTCTAGGGGAGGAAACTTGGAATGTTTAGCTGCACACAGCACTGGAGGAAAGAGATGGGGGATTATAAGGTAAAAGTCATCATGAAAATGGTCAAGCTCGAGTGAGTTCTGTGTCTATCTGTGCTGCTGTTCCAAAGGATGATTTAATCTCCACTTTAACCTTGGTTTCTCTACTGTGGTTGCTCATGGTTTTTAGAAGACACCCAGGTTTACTGTCTTAGTGTGTCCAGAGAACAAACAAGCATCCAAGCATGTACTCTGAACAGCTCACATCTGTGGCTTTAAAATGTCAATACCCTAAATCCATTAGGCTAATGTCCTGAAAAATACAGAAAGCAAGCAACAAAAAGTGTCAATAAGTGCAAAACTCCATCAAGAAATATCCATTTTGACCTTCTAATTCATTATACACAATTAGTCCTCCAAATAGTTTGGTTATGTTCAACCAACTATGATTTAAGTTTATTTGTTTTTAAATGACTGAAAATGTAGATATTTCTCCTTGGTCTCTAAAGAAACTTATGTAATTGCCTCTTGTTTTTAATCAGTAATCTGGAGGTGATTCAAAGTTTAATGCAGAAGGTGCATAGGTTCCATGTTAATAGCCATTTATGCAAGGGATTTGAGACTCTGTAGACTTGGATATCCAAGATGGGTGTTTGTACCACTACCCTACAGACATTTAGAGAACTTTAATATTAAGATACATGACATTTGTGTAGGATAATGAAAACACATTTTTATCAGAAGGTAAAAGGGAAACTTTCTAATTGAACATTTAAAGCCTGATTACTTGTTATTAATAAATTCAATAATTACATTTATGACAACATTCAGGTACTAAACATATTCGTTAAAAATAGGATAAAGTCAGTATTTTTTTCTATTTTACTAAAATATTTTTCTATTAAGATCTATTAGAATCATCATTCAGTACAAGAACTTTTAACCTCTCATGCCAAAAAAAAAAAAAAATCAGTATTTCTCTTCAAAGTGTGCCTATATGCCTTTGATTATACTTGTCACATTCGATTACTGAGCAAATTATGCCCCTAGTTACATAAACTTCCATTATTTCAACATTTTTTCACCATTTCAAAACTTTCATGACTTAAGAGTATTTTGTTCATTATTTCTAAGAATAGTATGAACATATAGATAAATTTGATAATGTGTGGAGTTATTTATTTCCTGGTTTCTTTGATGTACTTAACTTCCTTGGGTTGGAATTTTCCTTCTAGTATCTTTGGTAATACTGGATTTGTGAGTAGATACTGTATAAATTTGGTTTGTCATGAAATATCTCATTTTCTCCATGTAGTGTGATCCAAAGTTTGGCTGGGTATGTGTCTAGATTGCACATGTGTTCTCGTAGAGTCTGAAAGACATCTTCCTAGGCCCTTCTGGTTTTAGAGACTGTGTTGAGAAGTCAGGTGTAATTCAGATAGGTCTGCCTTTGTAAATTACTTGGACTTTTTCCATTGCAGTCTTTCTTTCTTTGTTCTGTATATTTTGTGTTGTGATTGTTATGTGGTGAGAGGGTCTTTTTTTTTCTCATACAATCTATTTGGTGTTTTATAAAGTTTTTGGATACTTATAGGCATCTTTTCTTAAGGTTGGGGAAGTTTTCTTCTATAATTTTTGAAAATATTTTCTGGGTCTTGTAGTTGGGAGTCTTCTCCTTCTATTCCCATTACTCTTAGGTTTGGTCTTTTAATAGTGTCACAGATTTCCTGGAAGTTTTGTGTCAGAAACTTTTTAGATTTAAATTTTTCTCTAGCCAATGTATTGATTTCTTCTATGCACTATGTTCTTTCTTCTATATCTTGGTACCATTGTTGATGCTTGCATCTGCAGTTCCTCTTCTCTTCCCTGGGTTTTTCATCTCCAGAACTGCCTCAGAATCTGCTTTCATTATCGCTTCTATTTCCACTTTCAGGTCTTGAACAATTTTATTCATTGAATTCACCTGTTTGATTGTCTTTTCCAGTGTTTCTTTAAGGGATTTATTCATTTAGTCTTTAAATGTCTTTATAAGCTTAGAATTAAGGTCATCTTCTTGTGCTTTGACTGTGTTAGGATATTCAAAGCTTGTTGTAGTAGGATAGCTGGGCACTCTGTGCCATATTGCCTTGGCTCTTGTTGATTGTGTTCTTATGCTGGCCTTCAGCTCTCTTGTTGTCTCTGGAGCTGGCTGGCCACTGGGCATACAGGCAGAGTTGTGGGCAGAGAAATGGAGCACAGGAGAGTGGGTGTTCTTTACCACCATTGTGTGTGTTTTAGGGGGACCTTGCAGGCAGGGGATTAGTAGGGCAGGGTCTACTCTGGATGTTCCTGGGGCTGGAGGGACTAATGAGGAAGGAAGGCAGAAACTTGAGCCTAACAATGGAGCTTAGGGGATATCATACAGCTCACCTCTTCCAGCTGTATACCAGATGGACACAGCAGGCAGGGTATTAGTCGGGAGAGTTCTAACTTGCAACTTTATGGGGCACACTCTTCCACTGCTGGTGGGAGTACAAACTTGTACAATCACTTTGGAAATCAAAATATGGTGGTTTTTTTTTTTTTCAGAAAATTGGGAATATTTCTACCTCAAGATCCAGATATATATATATATATATATATATATATATATATATATATATATATATATATATATCTCCTGGGAATATACCCATCTGTGTTCATAGCTTTATTCATAAAATCTAGAAATTAGAAACAACTTTGATGTCCCTCAACCAAAGAATGAATAAAGAAACTGTGACATATTTACATAATGGAATACTACTTAGCCATTAAAAACAAGGACAGCATGTAATTTGCAGGCAAATGGATGGAACTAGAAAAGATAGTCCTGAGTCAGGAAACCCAGACCCAGAAAGATACCCATGGTAAATTCTCACTTATAAGTGGATATTTGACATAAACTACAGGATAGCCATCCTACAATCCACAGACCAAAGAAGCTAACTAACAGGATTGCCCAAGGGAAGATGCTTGGATCTCACTCAGAAGGGGAAGTAAAATAGAAATTGGTGGTAGGAGGGAAATGAATGAGAGATAGGATGCTGAGAAGAGTTGTCGGGAATCAGGCATTTGAAGAGGGGGAGAGAAGGCTAGGAGTAAGGACAGAAATCTGTGGAGGGGAATCTCTGGGACTAGACAGAAACCTTGGGTAGGAATAAGGCTACCAGGAGTCTATGGGAGTGACAGTAGCTAAAACTCATAAAATTAGGATATATGGACCCTTAAGTGGCCACTTCCTGTAGCCAGGAGTAACTTCCAGTGAAGGGCTGGGAGCACCAATCCAACCACAAAACCTTCCACCCAAAATGTGTTCTGCCTACAAGATGCAGGGATAAAGATGGAGCAGAGATTAGAGGACTGGCCCAACTTGAGACTCATCCGATGGGAAAAATCCAGTGCCTGACACTATAAATGATATTCTTCTCTGCATGCAGACAGAAGCCTAACATAACTGTCTGTCGAGGGGATTTACCTAGTAGCTGATGGAAATATATATATGGAGATCCACAGCCAAACATTTGGCAGAGTTTGGGGAGTTCTGTGGAAGAGAAGGAACAAAGATTAAGAGAGCCAAGAGCACCAAGGACACCACCAGAAGACCTACAGAGTCAACTAATCTGAGCTCACGGGGACTCACAGAGACTAAACCACCAACCAAATAGCATGCATAAGTTGGACCAAGGCCTCTGCACATATGTGCCAGTTTTGCAGCCTGATCTTCATATAAGTCCCCTAAAATCTTAAGCAGAGGCTGTTTCTGCCTCTGTTGTCTGCTTTTGGATCCATTTCCCCTAGATGGGCTGCCTTGTGTGCTCTCAGTGGGAAAGGATATTTCTAGTCCTGCTAAGTTTTTATGTGCCAGGGTAGCTACTACCCATGAGGGGCACCAAACCTCAGAGAAAGGGAGGAGGTGTGTGAAGTGGGGGACTAGGAGGAGAGGAGGGTGGCTATGATCAGGATATAAAGTGAATAAATTAATTAATATAAATTGATAATGAATGTATTAATTTTTATATGCTATGATTTAAAAGCCCTATTTGCTTTCTCATTCATATGCATAATCACTCATATGATTTAGTTCAGAGATTTTTATCACCAATTCATAGACAAAAACATGAGAGATTAAGTAACAGGCACAATATCAGACCTAGATATAGATAAGAAATTCAAGATTCCCATAAGAGTATATCTGCAAAAGCTCTACAAAGCCAATATTAAAAATTAATGTACAAATGTAATTGTAATGTTGAGGGCAATGCCTAATTTAAGTAGATTGGTGTGGTGGTTTGAATAAGAATGACCCACATACCCTCATGTGGTTGAATGCTTAGTCACCAGGGAGTGGAACTCTGAAAGGATTAGAAAGATTAAGAGATATTGTCTTGGAGAAAGTGTGTCACTGGGAGTGGGTTTTAATGTTTTAAAAAGTCCATGTCAAGTCCTCTCTCCCTCCCCCCACCTCTCTTTCTCTCAAAAACTATGCCTACTCACATGCTCACAAACCTGGTAATAATGAACTAAACCTCTAAAACTGTAAGTTTCTCCCCCATTTAAATGTTTTCTTGGTCACAGTGTCTATTCACAGCAATAAAACACTGACTGAGACAACTGCTATACTTCTTGGAAAACAAAAAACAAGATAGATCAATAGTATTTACCTCTAGGAAATTGTGCCCCATGTTGCTGATGGGGGTTTTTGCATTTTATCACTTGGTTTGTCTCTATATATGCCTATTCTGGGAAGATGCTTTCTCTCAATTTCTTTATCATCAGGCTCTGCAATGATCCATGAATATCTTTCAATCTTTTCTTGGAGTTTATCATTATTTTTAAGTAAGATGTGGGATTAATTTTCCCATTTTAGTAATGGAGATTGGAGGGGCATACAAGGTCATATGCCATCCAGAGAAACAATTGCCGATTAATATTTGATGGAAGAGGGAATGCCACTTTCTTCCATATTGTACCCACTGAGGAGTAGCCATGCTCAGGTAAATAAATTCACTTACATACTGTAATATTTCACCCATGTATATGCAAGGAACATAATTTCAATTCAGTTATACACACATGCATTGCACAAGCACACACAGAAGCTCATGGACACACAAACACACACACACAGACACACACACACACATGGACACATACACACAAATAGACAGGAAAGCTGGATGGAGACTTCTTTGGAAGAATATGGGTTTTGGTAAAATAAGGAATATGGATGGCAGTGAAGATGGGATGGAAAGTATGGAAACTCACAACACACATTTGATCCTTGAGTTCTGTCTTCCCTCTCTTGAAGTCCCTCCACCATGGCTGATTACTGATTTCCTGATCTCTGTGAGTATTACCAATAAAACATATATAATTGATAATGCAAAAATGAAGTCCAGAAATGAAAGAAAACAGGTATTTTGTCTTTCCAGCTCTAGGTTACCTCACTCTAAATGATTGTCACTATCTCTTCCAAATATCTGCCAATACCGATTTTTCATCTTTCTTAACAACTAACAATATTACATTGTATAAATGCACCATAGTTTTATTACTCTTCAGTCAGATAAAGGGCAGCAAGGTTCACTTCATTTTCTGGTTTTGTAAATAGAATGGACCAAGAACCTATGGCACAGCCAACTATAGGCTTAGGGAAGAGTCTACTATCATTACTCTGTTAAATTGACATAATATCAAACAGTCTCCTAATGACTTATCACTATATCCATAGATTAGTGCATATCTGAGCTCTCATCAGGGACACTCGTTTCTTATTATTATTATTATTATTATTATTATTATTATTATTATTATTATTGTTGTTGTTGTTGTTGTTGTTATTATTATTATTATTATTATTATTATTATTTGTAGTAGATGATGATTAACATAGAGGTTCATGACTGGCTCATATAGAGAGAATAAAAGACTGCAAAATGATCACCCCTAGCATAATATCAGCCTTTTCTCTCTAGGCTCAGGGATCCTTGTGGAAGAGAGGAAAGGAGAGACTGTAAGAGGCAGAGGGGCTGGAGCTCTGCAAAAAACATATTTTCTGTACACATCAAGACAGGTGCACATATGCATTCACAGCAGTCATAACAGCATGCGTAATACCTTTGAAAACACAAATCAAACAAAATCCTAGTATAGAGCAAAGAAATGGACAAAAATGACCATCTCTAGCTAATTAATAACTTCTGGAAGAGTCAAGTTTTTATAAGGGTGTGGCCCCTGATAGGTCAACCATCATACATTAAAAATAGGTTTTGATGTGTTAGAAATAAATAAAATTATACAAAGGTGTGTGTAAAGGGAAGAAGGATGCCTGTGGAAGAATTTGGGGAAGGGATGTGCATGATCAAATATATTTATGAAAATTTCAAAGAAATTATAAAAATGAGAAAATGCAAATAAAAAATAATTCTTACATTAAAATCCTTAACTCCCTGCACAAGGATGTTGCTTTTGAGATAAACATTTTAAAGAGATGATTAAATTAAAATAAGGACTTTAGCATGAGCTTAAACTAACCTGACTGATTAATGTCCTTGTGACAAGTACCTTCTCATACACAGTATTAAAAATGTCTTTAAATACATGACTTTTTTTCCAGAGGAAATTGAATGTACTGTGTTTTTCTAGCTATACAAATTAAAAGGAGCAATCACATTTTTGTAGTTTCTATTTTTACATGACCATTTAGCATGATTGTTATGTATTTTTCTCATAGTCTAGTTTTTTTCTATTGCTGTAATAACACACCAGGTCCAAAAGCAACTTGGAGGGGAAAGTGTTTACTTCAGTTTACATTTTATAATCCATTAACAAAGGAGATATGGCAGGAACTCAATGCAAGAACCTGGATGTTAGAACCTTTCTTCTTGGATTATACCCCCCAGCTTGTCCAGTATGGTTTCTTAATCTAGGACCACCTACTCGGAAGTGAAGGCACTGACAGTGAATTGAGCCTTCCAAATTAAATCATTAATTAAGAAAATTCCCTACAGGCTAGTCTGATGGATGCAATTCCTTCAGTGACAGTTTCTTTGCCCAGATGATACTAAGTCTGTCAATCCGACACACATACACACACACACACACATACACACACAAACACACACACAAAACTACCCAGCAAAGATTATGCATCTTCTCATTATGATATTTTATCACCGCTATTAGTCTTCCTGTCCAAATAGTCCACTTCCACATTCATTTACATATATAATATAAGTGCATTATATGTATACAACATATGTAACATATTATATACTTATATATTCCATAAATTAATAGAAAATATAGTATGTAATGATATATCAGTACAATATATGATATATTTTGTATTATATAGATAATTACCAAGACATTATTATATATTATATAAATATATTATATATAAGTAATATATCATATATAATATGCATACATAAGTGAATGTGGTAGTGGATTATTTGGACAGAAAAAATATATTATATAAACTTATGAAAGAAAACATGGAGTAATTTGTATTTGTTTTGAGTCTAGCATATTATAGTATTTTTAATGTCAAGACCTTGAGTTTCATTCATTCTCCTGAAAATGACATTTTATCTGTGAATTGTCATACATGGAAACCTCATATGTATGAACATGAATTTTTCTTTCACTCTTCTTTCTTAATCTTATTTTTCATCTGTAATAATGCTCAAATATAAAAACATATTTCACTCTTATGCAGGTGTATATAATTTAGAAGCACAGGCCATAAAATTATATACTTAATTGTTAAAATTTAGCAAAACATTTATTGTCTATTTTTCAACATCTACTGTGTATTTTAGGCTGTATACTATAAGTATTACTAACAAAACAAAATCTAATTATCAATAACAAAACTACAACCCTTAGGAAATGAAAATAATAATTATTAGCCAACATAATGACTGAGAAAAAAAATGGTGTACTCTCTTTTCCAAAAGCACAAAAAGGAAACGCAACCTAAATCAAAGTCAAGGGTTTAACGTCAATCTTTCTGCAAGAAACAAAGTATTTACCAATTAAGGTAAGCTGGGATACATCCTGGTGAGATAGGCAGAATGAGCTCACGTCCAGGGCTGAGTCTGAATCTGTTCTGTTTGTTTAGGTGTTAACATCATTTAGGTTCTTCATCATTAAAATAAGTGTTATAGGATAATTGAGCACAAAGCACTATTCTATCACCCACATTTAAGTAAATTGAACTACTCTAGTTTCTGGCTTCTAGACCTACGGAGCATTTAAAAAAAGAAATGCTCTATTTGATTATTGGAAATAGCTGCAATGCTTATGTGATGGAATTATACACGAAGAGCTCCAGCCAATATTGTTGAGTGATTCGTGAAAGAAAAAAAAATCATCATGGGTAAAGTTTATTATATGACTGCCACTTTATTTAATTGCAAATATTTTACACTTTAGGATTATTTAATTTTTAACTTAAAACATTTTTGACTTTATAAAAGACTTCTGTGAAACAAAAACCATCTGCTTACCTGTCCTACTGTCAAATTATCTTAGGGGGAGGCATATATACAAAAACCAAAAGAGTGGCTGAAAACTTGATCAGCAGTTAAGATCGTTTTCTGCTCTTGTAGAGAGCCAAGTAAAGTTCTCAGCCCTATTCCAGGTAGCTAGCTTATAACACCTGTAATTCTAACTCCAGGAAATGCAAAGTGTCTTCATGGCTGCATAAGCACCTTCATTTAAATGCATATATATGAAAACACCCCACACATCCACCCACACACCCATGCACTTATAATGAAAAAAAATCTTCAAGAAATAAATCCTCAAAAGAATGATTGGTAAAACTCTCTTATAATTTACAAGAGCCCAAGTCATGAACCAAATAAAGAACACACAAAATTTTAAAATCAAACAGGCAATTTGTGGAAGTCTGTTGAATCATTTCTAACCATACAGAGATGGTAAGAATAACCCATGTTATTATTGACAATTCTGCTACATGTTCTTGGGTGTGACTAGCTAATAATGTGCTAAAAACTACTTTTTTGTATTGTTTAATTTCATTTTTTATCATATGGTCTTTATATCTTTCAGACCATGCTCTAGATATGTCTAAAAGGCATATTTTCCCTAGTAGACTTCAGTATACAAAACATTCCCATTTTATCATATTTTACACATATCTATTGAGTGTTACAAAGTACACTAATTTTGCCATAATATATATACATATATATATACTGACTAAATAAATATATATTTATTTTTAATATGCATAAATATAACTTACTCTTATAAAACAAAGATATCATTGTACATCGTGAAAACATATGCCATAGAAAGATTAAATTTGTTCAAATTATAAATAACCAAAATATCAATATATTAGTACAACTAAAATGTAACATCGTTATTCCATTTTTATTATTTATTTATTTGTAATTGAATAGATGGATACTTCCATGTTCAGCAATGTACCCTTTAAACTGATCATATAAATGGTTGATATGGTTGTGTTTTCCTAATGTTTTGTTTTTGATATAGTAGAAATAATACAAGATTGTTTGAGAACACGTCATTTTATCCTGTCTATTCTCTCAAACTTAACTGGAAATTTTATCTTTATGGTAACGTCACACTGGCCAGAGGACTGATACCTGTCTTCCATTTAGGCAGCAGAGGATGGTTCCGTACTCATTTGATCCAGCAAGAACCCTGGATATTCACAGCATAATTCTGAACCCTTTCAAACAAATCATTATAAAGAAAATAGAAAAATGGTGTTTGGGAGGCAATGATAACATCTGCCACAAGATTATGCAGGCTGCAAATGTGATTATTTACTGTTTTTTGTACACTTGAATTATCTTGCATGCAATTTGTCATAATTTGAAAAGTGTTCATGATCATGATTATAAGGGCTACACATCTGCTTAATCATTCATTTATTCATCTCATTGTAGAAAAGGCATTTAGGGACACTTTAGTTTCTGTTGATTTTCACAGGGCTTGATATTCAATATATTTACAGTTAATGGTGTTTGTTAGAAGTAAGATTTCAATTAACAGGTCAATATTTCTCCTAATAGATTTTAGCTTACATTCTGCCCTTGTTACAATAACATAAAGTGCATTTTCTGTTTGCAGGTTTTCCTATACTGGTTTTAGCATTAGATACCAAGTTAATTTTTGTAATTCGTTATCATAACTGATACTCTTCAAAATCATCTTGGATTTAAAAGTTCTAAAGGATTCAGCTTATTTTTTTTACAAAATCAAATATAAAATTCATATATGAGATATTTACACATTAATTAAAATGCCATACCAGTTGGAAATCTCATCAGAATCATTACATTTAAATGAAAGAAGCAGCACAATAAAAGCTAACCTCTTATTTTAGATGGAAATTGAAGATCTTAAAATTGAGGTTCCATCCATTTTAATGAGTTATAGTTGGAAATGCTTGATCCAACTTTTTAACTACTCATTTAAGAATTGGGTATCAAATAAAATATTAAAACCAACATGATTCTCTATCCTTAGTTGACTCCAGTTCCAGACAATCTTTCCTATTTGTGTGTTAAAAGAGATTGTACCAACAAAGTGAATTTGTCTTTTTTTTTAATTAATTAATTTATTTATTTATTTATTCATATTACATCTCAATTGTTAGCCCATCCCTTGTTTGTCTTTTTATACCATAAAATATCTGCTACTATATCATTCTGTTCATTCTCCTATTAAGGCATTAGAGAATTTATCCACCTGGCTGCATCAATCTATTCAAAGTTTATACACACCAACTTTAACCAACATTTACAATTCCTCAACCTTGAAAACAATCTGCTTTAAAATGACGCAGCCCTAACCACAAGCACTAGAATATTGGGCCCCTGTTTCCAATCCCAATATTCTGCTGAGATGCTATTCTCACTCAGAGCCTTTCCATTGGGTATAGCTTTGCTAAATCTGGAGATTTTTTTCATGCTTAGAGATTTCCAGAGAAACTAAGACAACGGTGTGTGTGTGTGTGTGTGTGTGTGTGTGTGTGTGTGTGTGTGTGTGTGT
>OU015745.1:118773952-118789836 GCA_907169655.1 Acomys percivali
TGTGTGTGTGTGTGTGTGTGTGTGTGTGTGTGTGTGTGTGTGTGTGTCCTTGCCAATGTAGACCTATCATGAAATCATGACAGTTTCCTAACATTTGTCACACTTCTTCAAATATAATATAAAAATGAATATAAATCTCCATATACATCATATCACCAAGGTCTAGAGTATGGTACATAATTGTACACCAAGGAACTGATCTCTACAATAGGGAGGTCAATGTGTTCTATAGGGCATGCCACCTACAAGTGAGAGCTTCAAAAACTGGCAATATACATTCCAGTCCAATTTAAAACTGTTGGAAACCACGCAAATCAATACTGCAAATCTTTATTCAGGAGCAGAGAAAGAAAGACAAGGCCTCTACTCAATCAGTGAGACAGAGAATGAGGGTTGCACTTTACAGCTCTCTTTTTCTCCCCCATTTCTCAGAAAATGAGAGCAGTCTATAAAGTTGTATAGAATATTTAGCCTTTCAATATGCCAGTTCAGCTACTTAACGTCATCCAGAGATACTCAGAAAATAGTGTTAGTTACATATCTGGGCAACCCATAGTTCAATCAAGGTGACACATGAAAGTGACCATCACAGTGGCCTGTTGGAAGCCAACAGCAAGTGCGGAATGCTTTTATGAGTGGATATCAAAAAAAGAAATCATCCAAGATTATATGTAGACTATTTTTCACCTTTAAATCTAGATTATACCATTTAGAAATTGCATTCCATCATCTAATAACAAAAAATTTTAAGTGACATGAATTATATCTAATTAAAAGACAATTTAGACAGACTGCCTTCCATTTGCTCACTAAACACACACACACACACACACACACATACACACACACAATATTCTATTAATTCATTTGTATTTTAACCACTCAGAAAATTATCTTGGAATGATACTCAGACTAGATTTTTGTGGTTGTTGTTGCTGTTTTAAACATGATTTCATTATATATCCCAGGATATCTGAGGCCTCAGGAACTCTTTCTTTGGCATCCCTAGTACACGCATTACAGTATATACTGGAAACCCCAACTCTTTAGTTTGAATTTCAAACTGAATATCAAGTGACAACAATAAAAAAAATAGTGAAAATTTAACAATAGAGTGTATTCAGAATGGTTAGATCAGTAAACTACAAACCCCTACGCAGATCTAGCAATGGAAAGGACATTCTCCACAGCTGAGTGGAGAGTGGGGTCTGACTTTCACACGAACTCTGGTGCCTCATATTTGACCATGTCCCCAGGAGGGGGAGACCTGGTGGCACTCAGAGGAAGGACAGCAGGCTACCAAGAAGAGACTTGATACCCTATGAGCATATACAGGGGGAGGAGGTCCCCCTCAGTCACAGTCATAGGGGAGGGGAGTAAGGGGAAAATGGGAGGGATGGAAGAATGGGAGGATACAAGGGATGTGATAACCATTGAGATGTAATATGAATAAATTAATAAAAAAACAAATAATTTAGAATTTGGAAATATTTCTATTCTTTGGATAAGAGTGGGAATTTTAACTATTGGTTGTTTCCCTTTCTTTACAGGCCATCTCTTATAGGTAAGGTTTGCTTCTGCAGTTCAAGAAGGATTTAACACATGCCTCCTCTACAACTCTACTGTTCTTGTACTTAACAATCATCTCTACCAGAAATGTCAGCTATATATCAAATCAAAGCCATGCTCCATGGTGTCTCAGGGGCAGAATTTCTTTCACTATGACATCAGAAAGTGGTTGAATCAATCTCTGGGAATGCCTTTCCAAGAGTGTGCATGGGACATTTTTGTCAGGACAGTGTTTTACTTGAGATAGAAACGGTAAAAGGGTAGAGAGAAAAGAACGAATGACGAAAAGTCAGAGCAAGAAGCCATGGGTGTAGTGCTCCAAGGTAAAATCAAAGAAATCCGAGACAAGCTTCACTGGGCTGACAGACGTTTCCTCTTCTCCTCCCTTGACATCATTGTCCCCCAATTTGCTCTTATATAAAACACTGAAACTTAAACCAGAATTGCTTTGGAAAAGGTTAATTTATTTTAACTCAATTACAAAACTTCTATATAACTTGAGTTTTACTAATAAGACATTCTTTAACCTCTTAACCTCTTCTTCAGACTAACAGATTCAAGATCTTTTCTTTGTTGTTTTTGCCCCTATGCCTAGGCTTTTCAGGACCATCCAGATCCATCAAATTCTGTAGCTTGAAGTCAAAAGCTGGGATTAGCCTCACATTCTTGATCCTCTTTACTGCTAGTATTTCCTCAAAACATCCAAACACTCATCTGAAGAGAAAGTTCTAATTCAGATGGTCCATATGCTAAGAGTGGGTGCTTGAAACCACGCTGTTTTGTTTTTACAACAAATATTAGCACAACCTATGAAAGGGCATTTTTTAAAAAAGTCACCACACCACCCTTTCCTGCATATGATGGACATTCATTTAGAATCAACACAGCATTAGGAAAGCAGGAGATAAGAATAGAGCAACACAATAAATTCTTGTGGCACAGATCTGCTTTTACTCCTAAGATGTTTGACAAGAAGAGAAAATGTGATGGAATTAGATAAGAGATTTCTCTACTAATGAGCTACAGGGAAGTTCGATTGTCATCAGGTGTCTGGAAGCTTGCCTCCTCCCCTTGCAGGCACGATTAACACAGGGTTGAATCTAGCCTATAGTGTAAGGGATTGTTAAATTACAAGTGTGTAGTGGGATGTCTAACCTATACTAACCAAATGACCAAAAGCATCATCACCATGTTCTCCACTCCTTCCAACATTAAAGGATATGCTAAAAACAAATGCATGCAATATAGGCATGCTCATGAGAATTATCCCACACAGTGGTCAAGAATATTGAGATCAGGTATGCCTTGCCTCGGTTGTAGAAAACGCCATCTTGTGAGTAACATCTGAACAAACTATCAATGAAGTATTTACTTCCATAGTCTCTGTTAACACCCCACAGACCAAATTTATCCCAAGTGAGATTTTTGTCTTTTGTTGAAAGTCGAATATTTTCTTACATAATAAATTCGAATTAAAGTCTCCCCTTTCTCTGCTCCTCCTAGGTTCTCCTCACCCTCCCTCTCATCCAGTTTTACTCCCTTTCTGTCTCTCATTGGAGAAAAGAGATCATATTTCAATATAACAAAATAAAATACAAAAGATTAAAAAGAAATACACTGTCACATTGAAGTCAGATACCACCAACCAACAGAAGAAAACAAAGACACAACAATCAGAGGCCCACTTGTTTGTACTTTCAGAAATCTAATGAAAACAGAAGAGTGGAAGCCATAATATATAACTAAAATGTAGAGTGAAAGTAAGGGATTCGTTCAGACAAATAAGCACTGGAGAAGCCAGGGAAGTTCAACACACAGCTTACCTTTTCGATGCGATGAGGTGTGCAGCTGCTCTTCCTGGGATGCCAGAAATGATGTAGTTTAGCAATCTGAGGATCCTTTGCTGTCTGATGAGACAGGCTTTGCCTGTAGCTTACAGAATTTATGTTTTTACTTATCCCAAGCCTTTCCCCAAAATCTTGATCATTGCTTTTAGACCATAAACCCATTCTTTTGATTGATGCCACTTGTGCTTTAAAACAGCCTAAGTGATTTCAATGTTATTTTAGGGCCAATCCTGACACCTCCGGGTGTTATGTTTACTTTAGTCCAGCTCTCTAGATCCTAAATCTTGGGCACTATCTCTGAGTCAACAGTACCCATTCTTGTGAAAGAAGCCAGATGTACTTTGTCAAAAAAAAAAAAAAAAAAAAAAAAAAGTCTGGTGTAAACCTGTCTTAAATTGTTGTGCACTTGGGACTGAGTTAATTGTTATCCAAATAGTTTCTTCTAAAATTGTGCTGTGTTTAAATATGGCTAAAGTAAAATGATCTGGGCCAGACTCTGGAAATCTGAGTCCAGCACCAGTAAAAAACAATGGGGCTGAGCCAAGTTTCATTCTCACCTCACCGTCATCTTTTTTATCCCTGCCTACAGTTACGCACACAGGACCTGGTGTACACAGCAGAGCACCTGGTGTAGACCCATGGAGGCCCTGTGCATACAGCTTCAGTCTTTCTAAGTTTATATTATCTTTGCTCATGTTAGTTTAGAGGGTCTTGTTTCCTTGGTGTCTGCCCCCCCCCCATCACTCTTTCACTCTTTCTATTTACTCTTGTGTGGGAGGTCCCTGAACTCTGAAGGGACGGTTTTGGTGAAGATGTCCCATGTAGGTCAGCGAGTTCTGAGAGCACTCATTCTCTGCATAGTGTCTGGCTGTGGGTTTCTGTGTTTGTTTTCATCTGCTGCATAGTGTAGAAAGCATCTCTGATGATGGCTGAACAAGCCACTGATCTATAAGTAGAGCAGAATATCTGAGGAATAATTTTATCCTCCTTTTTTTCTTTTTATAGACCAGTAGTGTTTGGTTTTCCCCTAAGTTTCTGGGATATATAGCCTCTCGTTCTTGGTACCTCAAACAGTGTGAGGTATGGTTTTCCTCTCATGGAGTAGGCTTCAAGTCAAGTCAGCTATTGGTTGGTTACTTCCACAAGTTTTGGGCCACCATTGCACTAGCATACCTTGCAGTCAAAACACCATTATAGATCACAAGGATTGTGGATAACCTGGTTTGGGGTTGGTACTGTGCCGAGCATTTTCCTATATGAAAGATGATAGAATGTAGGGGGAGAAGGCTCCATGTAAGCACCAGCTTGCCCTCTCCATGTTCAGTGAGTTGCTTTATTTAGATAACCCTCATCAATGTATATAATTTAAGAAGTTTCTACTGTATTATGTTTCTATACCATCCCTAATTTACCCTTTAATTTTAGCTGTCTCTCCCTGTATTCTCCTATCCAACTCTCTTTTACTTGTTCCTTCTCACCTGACCCTCCCATTTCAGTGCCCCACCATCTGTCCATAATTATTTATTGAATTTCCTTTTGCTAAAGAGTTCTATTTGACTCTCTTGTTCTTGACTGTATTCCTACCCTCTGTGGGTCTCTGGGGTGTAGTTTGACTATCCGTGACATAACAGCTAACATCCACATATAAGTGAATATATATCATGTTTGTCTTTGTGGGTCTGAGATTTTTCTATTTTCATAAGAATCTTCATCAAAATATTTGTAACACAAATAGATTGACGAATTTATTAAAAAGAAAGTGCAATGTAGAAATCAATACAATGAGAAAAAAACAGTCTTGCTGTAATAAACTCATGAAACAATTTTGATTTTTGTACAAGGTATTTTATATACATATATATTATATCATATGATATGGTGTGACCTACTGTTATATTCGGGGATATAAATCCAGTGATACATATTAACTTGTAAAAATGCTTACAAATCTTTATATTTAAAAATTATTTTTATATGCTAGGTCAAAAAAATTTATTGCCAAGCTTCATTCCAGGAAAAGCCATGCATTTCCAGGAAATTGGATGTGTTTACTTTAAAGCTCAGGGAGTTGCCTGAATAAATAGGACTCCATATTAATCAAGACTCCCTCTCTGCAAGTTTGTGCTCAAATTTCAAAATCTGATTTGTTGTTTATCTCTAAAGAATATGTAAAGCTAACTACGCCTTGGTGCCCTTTGCCCTCTGCCAGAACAGCAGGCTGAGGCAGTGCCAACTGAATCCAGCCAAGGAAGCGGAGTCTGAAGTATGTCAGCTCATCTCGCAGTGACCTAGGAAGGAAGGCTTCAGTGGGAGCCCTGAGTTGAGAGGTTATTTATAGATGTTATGAAGACATCTTAGGCACGTTAAGAGAACACAGTGAGAGGCACTTTGCCCAGTGTGAGCACAGCACGGAGCTGACACAACAGTTACCTCTGCCATTCGTTTGGAGCCAGATTAAACTTAAGCCCAACTTTTTAAATTGCACATTAATTTATATAATGGAGGCCATTTGAAAAGAACATTCTATCATTGATAAGAATCGCAGAATAAATTGTACACATTGGTGGTTAGGACAGATACAAATATTGCTTTAGAAGCAATTTTGTTTTGTTTTGTGACATGGTCTCTCTTTAAAGCTCAGCCTGCCCTCAGAATGGCATCAGTCCCCCTCAGCCTTCCATGTGTAGGGATTACAGGTATGAGCCACGAGCTTGGCTTTATAAACTTGTGCACTGACTTAGAATTCACTAAAGCTTGGTCCCATTCTGACCACATGAACATGTTATATTTCACACTTTATATAAAAGCTCTTTAGTCTCTTGTGTCTTCTTTAAAAAAATAAAAAGAATATGTAAAGCATTACCCCACATTTTCTATACCTCTTAGTGTAGTTTCTTTCTTATTTATTTATTTATTTATTTATTTATTCTTGTTACATCTCTATGGTTATCCCATCCCTTGTATCCTCCCATTCTCCCCTCCCTCCCATTTTCCCCTTATTCCCCTCCCCTATGACTGTTCCTCAGCGGGATTAACTTCCTCTGTATATGCTCATAGGGTATCAAGTCTCTTCTTGGTGACCTCCTGTCCTTCCTCTGAGTGCCACTAGGTCTCCCCCTCCAGGGGACATAGTCAAATGTGAGGCACCAGAGTACATGAGAAAGTCAAATCCCTCTCTCTACTCAAGTGTGGAGACTGTCCTGTCCATGGGCTAGATCCAAGGACAATACAGGCGGCAAAATTTAAACTCTTAGTGTATTTTCATTTTGTTTATTTTCCAATTTGTTCTCTATTCTTCCCTCCTGTGTTATTTTTGTGACTCTTTTATTGAAAGGTTTTGGTATTAATGGACAATATATATAAAGTATGTATTCATCAAAAGAGATACTGTGTAGAAATCTATTTTGTTATTTCTGGACAACATTTGACTATAACAAAAATGTATATTTCTCTATGTATTTACAAAAAGAACAAACATGTGAGTCAAAGGTAATTGATAATATAACATTTTAATGCTAACAAATAATTTAAAATGCACCATCTCATCATTTCCTTTTTTTTTAAAAAAAAAATATTTGTATTCTACTACCATGGCTTGCCTAAGATATTTCCTTTTCCATCTTTTGAATGGCACCTTTCTAGGTTCCTGAATTCTGCAAAAAAATATAGAAATATAAAAACGGAAAGCTTGGCTCTATCTATATGGTAACATGTGGTATGTGAATTTACCAGGGTTACTTCACTCAGTAAAATTTTACCCATGTCTATCTGTCCATTTACCTGAAAATTCCATAATTTCATTTTTTCTCTCTGGCTAAACAAAATTCATTGTATATACTTTCTTTAGTAGTTGATAACAATCTAGTATGATAAACATTACTTCAGATATACACCCAAAAGTTGTATGCCTGGGTTATGTGGTATTGCAGTCTCCATTGCTTTTAAGAAACTTTGCATTGATTTTCATAATGACAGCAGCCCAAGTTCAATAAGAATTCCTTTTATCCACACCAGCTCAGCATTTGTTGGATTTTTTTTCTTGATCTTAGCCATTCTGATTGAGGTAAGATAAAATCTCAAAGCAGTTTAGTTTTTTATTTTCTGAATGGCTAAAGATGTTAGAGACTTCTAAAAATGCTGCATAGCCATTTTTGAGAAACCACTGTGTTGTTTAATACCCCTGTTATTATTGGGTTGTTTTCTCAATTTTAGGGGTTGTCTGTTTGCTTGATGAACCTTTTTGTCTGTTCTAGACTCTAGTAATCTGTCACATATATCACTAAGATTTCTCCCAATTATAATCTCCTCTTCAGCTCATTAACAGTTTCCTTTTTGTACAAAACCTTTTTCACTATATTTTAATTTCACTGATTACAATAAAAATGTTCACTTATAGATTTATTTCCTGAGACACAAAATTCAAATCTGAAAATTCATACCTGAGCTTATTTCCTGAAATGAACTCTCTTTCTTCTAGAAGTTTCAGAACTTGAGGAATAATACTGAAGTTTGTGGCTCATTTGGAAGTGGTTTTTATTCATGGGGAAACATTGGGAACAGCTGTGATTCCCCCACGTGTAGAAAATTCAATTTTCCCTGCACCAATTTTTGAAGTTGTTCCCTTTCTCTGGTGTGTATTTTTAGCCTCTCTTTCAAAAGTAGGAAGTTATACATTTGTGGACTTACCTCTGGGTTCTCGATTTTATCCCATTATTCACTGTGCTGCATTTCTGATGGTTTTTCACTACTATGGCGCTGTGTATAACTTGAAGTCAACTATGTTGCAGTAGCAGTGGTCCAGCTTCAAGATATATGGTAAAGAGCAATCAAAGAAGATATTTTCATTGACCTTTCTTCTCCATACCCGCACCTAAACTCATGAAACAGTGCAGTTACATACTTCATACAAAGACATATTTATCAAAGAAATATTAACAATGTCAGGAATCATATTAAAATATCTATGTTTTAAATATTTTCAAAATATTTTTCATATTCCCACATCTGACCAAACATAAAATGTAACTGTTTTTATTAGAGATGTGTCAAGTCTTGTTAAATATTTTTACATTGGTTGTAAAACAAAATGGATTTAATTTCAATGTTCACCTAAGTCCTTAGTTTGTAAACAGATGAAATTTCACTATATATATGCATATATATAGATATATGCATATATATATAATTACTATGGCATTAAAGACATTACTTAGATACAGAAGAGATTGGTGAGTAGTTAACAGCACTTGTTGCTCTTCCAGAGGACTTAAATTTAGTTCCAGCACCCACATATCCATTCATAAACATTTGAACAATACTCTCTTCTAGCATCAAGCAGTACCAGGAACACATATGTTACATAGATGCACATGAAGGTAAAACACCAATGCACATAAAAATAAATAGTTTGTCATTTTTATTCCTGGAGCCAAGTATGCTGATAAATTTGGGGAGGAACAAGAATTCTAGTTCCCAGGCATGTTTTAGTTCTTATTGGCATATGCTATCTATCTCTTTTATACTTGTATTCTAGGACTGCTTATAGATAACTGTTGAATTTAGTATGATAAGGACACATTTATAACGCTTATTTTACACAATCCAAATTACTTTGGAGCTTTGTTGACCAACATAGTCAAAAGCACATCTCGAAGAAGCATTTTATTCATTTCCTCCTCCTCTGAGGGAAATTGTACTTTCATTAAGAGAAAAGTATGAGCAGAGTCCGAGGAGAGATGGACAGCCCTAACTCCTGCTGTAATTCAACTGGGAGGCATCCGTCAGCATTTGAGACATGTTACAGAATCTCCAAGCTTTGAACAGAAGCAGTAGGCAAGGCACATGGACAAGGGCAGGAATGAAGAGTGCTGTCTGGCTACCATCATAAATGTGAGAGGAATCTTTTCAAGTCAGTGCTCAGGCAAAAGGCAGCTGGACGACGACAGGGAAGCCGCAAGGGTCACTGCTCACACAGCACTTGTGCTGCTACTGAAGGAGCTGTGGGGCCAGCAGCAAAGGCAGCAGCTGGGCTGTGAGGTGGACGCAAATGCTGAGGCAGGAAGCAGGTGGCCACAGGAGGAGGAAAAGATGAGTTTGGTGTTCAGGAGCATCTGCCCCACACATTGGCTCCTGTGCCCACGGTCTACAAAGATTAAAATGCAGAGGAAAAAGCATTTATTTTGACTGATCATCCTCAAAAACCATTTTGACACCTATTAGGCTGAAAAGAATGAGCTACTGTGGTCAACAAAGCAAGAATGCTGTAGCTATGTAGGCCCAGTTGTCTGAGAAAGAGCAATAGTATAGTCCATTTCCACCAGGGCTGGGTGGTCAGTGAGGAATGCTCACCTCCTTAGAACTTTCCATTTGACCAATGTATAGTACAAGCAAACTGCTACAGTTCTGAATTCTTAAGGGGAAAATTGGACATCCTGCTATAAAACATATACATCCTCCGAAAGAGCAAGAGTTTCTAAAAACCTACATAAACAAATGTTACAGTCCCCAAGAAAAATACATAACAAAATATGTATAACTGTTATACATATAATTATATTAAAATCCTATTTAGAAAGTTTTATCTATAAGAACATATTCTGAAATTATTGAATGAAATTTTCTGGATTGACTATTGTTGTTGCTTTGAGTAATTCTCTATTATACTTACAGAAAATCACATGTGACGTTCTATTCACATCAGACATTTTAGAGAGATAAGTTAAAATAATATAGTTTTACATTAGCATTTTTTAACTCACTATAGAAAGATAAAACTTTGAGCTTCCTTGCTATAAAGAAGCTTGGATGTTCTCTCGTTAGTTTTTACAAAGTTCTGATTTCACTCCAATCTGGTCACTCTCCCATACTTGAAAAGTGAAATTTGAAAACTAAGAACTAAGGTCAGAATTAACTTGAAGTCATAACAAAGACAGTTGAAAACATCTGAATATTATTCTAGTAGATTAAAATATATATACATATATACATACATATACATATACATCTCCCAGTTCCCACACAACAAATTCTTAACCAATAGGTATTGGTCAGAATAAATAGTACTTTTATCAAGTATCCTAAAGAAATTAAAAAAAAAATAAGAAAAACTGATTCAAAAAAGTACTTGGGAATGCTACTGATAAATAGGTCGATTCACCTTAATTCTGTCTTAGGATAGACTATTTCTGACAACACTAATAAATTGTGCACAAGATTGATTTCATTCATATTGGGGATATAATCTGTTCTGCAGTGCATCCTGTTTGCTATTGACTCACTCTTTTGTTTCACTTGTTTGTCTGTGATCTGACCTCAAGGTTAAGGCCTCATTTGCAAGAATTATTTTCATTTCTTCACTATGTGTTTGGTGGTTTTCTTTCCTGTAAGTCTGTTGAATTTTCAATGCAGAAATCTTATGTCTTAGGATTCGATTTATTCTAACTGTTTCAACTGTCTGGTAAAAAATTAAAGCCAAGAAAAACTCACACAAGCTAGCAATGGGTCCAAAAGAAGCTTCAAAGTTAGACATTTTAAGTCCCTTTTTGTTTTGTTTTGTGTTTTCTATTTTTTATCCCTTATTGTAAATTGGGATTGATATCTCAATGAAGTTAAAACACAAATAAGATGGTTGCAGTTCTAATTATTTTAGGCATCATGTTTATTGGTACTGTAACATAACATGATTAAACCAAAGCAAACAAAAACAGCATTTGAATTTGTTTCCTTGTTTTACATCTTTTTTACATTCTAGCTTCTTAGCATAAAACAGCTTAGTGGAACAGGTTGAACTGTAACAGCATACTAAATTTCTCCATTTCGTATGTCCTTGAGCAGATGTGAATTGAAAAGAGAAATTATCCACAAAAAAACCTATTAACATTAATACTGTGAAAAAACAGCCATGCTCAAAGTTATCTGAGTAAGGTATGAAGAATAAACAACATATTTTAAGAAACTCTTATTAATGCCTCATATTTGTGTGCTACTTGCTATCTCACAATTAGGGACTATATAAGGTAACAAGAGAAAGAAGTTATGCAATGTTGACAACTTGTGTGGACTCACCAGACATGTGCACTGTGCTTGAATAATTCTATCTTATCTAGTTAAAGTGATGGATACCACCTGAGAAAGATATGTTCAAATAACCAAATTTTAATATTTTTAAGAATTAACATTTGGTAGTAAATAAGTGACAGCTTTTATAACAGAAAGCATATTCCCTTCTACTTGGATATCTACAAGATACAATGATATGAGTAATTTTTCAATAAATGAGAACTAACAACAGTAAAAATGTAGCTGAATTAACAGCACTTTCAAGTCTCTAAATATGCATAAACGTTGACAGGAAAAGCTACAAACTGAAATACTAATCTTTTCCTGCAAATGCCCTAGACAAATAAAATTTTAACTTCCAAAATAAGTACTATTTAAGAATATATTTCCTTTATAATGTGTACATATTCATAGTCTCCTACAAATTAGCTAAGGGGCCACAGTTAACAATATATCTTCTGTGCTCTGTGACTTATGGGGGTCTACAGGTCTTATTTTGTAATCATCTGATACCATCAAAATCTCTTAGGTAAATTGGCAGGCTACATTTTAAAATTATAGTAAAGACTAAATGTCAAAAGTGATTAATACATTTTAATAAAAAAAAAACACTAAAGAGTGAAAATATGCTGTCTCAGACATTAGGTCTTCTCACCAGCCTGAGCCATTTGTTATCAGACGTAATAGAGTGATCATTGAGATGGCGCTTTGGAAACTCACTGACTGTGTAATGAAGAGTTAAGAGAGTCATATGCATTCAGCATGTGATAACCAGTACTGATTGTCATCTTGACTAAACTGAGAAGGGCAAAGGAGATTAATAACACACCACACATCGAGGTGTGTCTATAATGTCCCCAGATAAGATTAACTGAGGGGAAAAAAACTTGCCTTGAATATGGACAACACCATTCAATAGGTAGAAGAAAAGACACTACATGAAGTAGTACACAATGCGGCTTTCATTCTCAGGTGTTTCCTGGTTGTGAAAAAGTCAGCTGCTCGGCTTCCCCACACACATCAAAAACGGAGTGAAACTCTAAAACTGGGATTCTAAGGAAGTCCTTCATCCTTACATCAGCTGCTTTGTTAGAGTGAGGAAAAGTTCAACTGAATACTATGGAGACATGCGGTAAGATGATAGCTAAATTCAAGGTAAGTTCAAAAGCAAAAGGAAAAGACAGGCCATGAAAATAATTATCTATACAGATAACATTCTAAGAAACTATCTTAGCATATTCTTTACATAAAAGAAATGTCAGAAAATAGAAACCTAAATTTCAGAATCAAAGATTTAATTAATAAGGAAATGTGAATTAGTACTTTAAGGCCTTCAAATGAATTATTTTTGAAAACAAGACAGAGAAATTCTATCTATTTGACATGACAAAGATAAGAAACTATTTAAAATATCAGATTTTTCAATAAGAGAAAACAAAGTGAGATAGATAGCAGGCAGTTTTAATAATATCATGGAACATATTGTAAGAAGAATTTACAAAAAATAACTTCCTGCTGCCGCTGTTGCCCTCATGAGGCTAAGAAGCTTCTGTAAGGCTGGAGACACTGTCAAGAGAACAAAGAGACAGCCTACAGACTGGGAAAAGATCTTCACCAACCCTACATCTGACAGAGGTCTAATATCCAAAATATATAAAGAACTCAAGAAATTAAACACCACCAAACCAAAGAACCCGATTGAGAAATGGGGCTTGGAACTAAACAGAGAATTCTCAACAGAGGAATATCAAATGGCTGAGAAACACTTAACGAAATGCTCAAAGTCTCTAGTCATCAGAGAAATGCAAATCAAAACAATTCTGAGATTCCATCTTACACCCACCAGAATGACTAAGATCAAAAACTCAAGCGACACCACATGCTGGCGAGGATGTGGAGAGAGAGGAACACTCCTTCATTGCTGGTGGGAATGCAAACTAGTACAGCCACTTTGGAAGTCTATCTGGTGCTATCTCAGAAAACTGGGAATAGGGCTTCCTCAAGACCCAGCTATTCCACTCCTTGGAATATACCCAGAAGATGCACCAGCACACAACAAGAAAATTTGCTCAACCATGTTCATAGCAGCCTTGTTCATAATAGCCAGATCATGGAAACAGCCTAAGTGTCCCTCAGTAGAAGAATGGATAAAGAAACTATGGTACATTTACACTATGGAATACTACTCAGCTATTAAAAACAAAAACAAGGAATTCCCGAAATTTGTGGACAAATGGATTGAGCTAGAAATGATCATAATGAGTGAGTTAACCCAGAAGCAGAAAGATTCAAATGGTATATACTCACTTATATCTGGATACTAGCCCAAGGGGCATGTCCCACGAAAGCCTTCACTTATCAGGAAACTGAGACAGAGGGGAGGACAGCCTACTGGGACTCTAGATGAGAGAAGCATGGGAGAATAGCAAAGTAGAAGGATCCAGAGGGTCCTAGAAACCTACAAGTAGAACAGTATGATAGGCAGATTTGGGCCAAGGGGTCCTGATCAAACTAAGGCACCAGCCAAGGACAATACAGGCAGTAAACTTTAAACCCTTACCCAGATCTAGCCAATGGACAGGACATTCTCCACAGTTGAGTGGAGAGTGGGGTCTGACTTTCACACGAACTCTGGTGCCTCATATTTGACCATGTCCCCTGGAGAGGGAGACCTGGTGGCACTCCGAGGAAGGATAGCAGGTTACCAAGAAGAGACTTGATACCCTATGAGCATATACAGGGGGAGGAAATACCCCTCAGGAACAGTCATAGTGGAGGGGAATAAGGGGAAAATGGGAGGGAGGGAAGAATGGGAGGATACAAGGGATGGGATAACCATTGAGATGTAACAAGAATAAATTAATAAAAAAAATTTAAAAACTTAAAAAAAATAACTTCCTTTTAAACCCTGGGTAGAAAACCCAGGTGTAGTGGCTCGCACCTTTAATCTCAGCATGCATGAGGCAAAGGCAGGTAGATCTTTGTGAGTTTGAAGGCATCCTGATGTACATCATGAGTTTTAGGACAACCAGAGCTACATAACAGGCCCTGTCTTGACAAAAATTTAAAATAATAAGAATAAAAACTTGTTAGAGTTTGAAACAATAAATAAAGAGCAAGGACTTAAAGCTATCTTTGGTGGGAAAAATTTGGTGGAACAGAGCAGCTCACATTGAAGACTGTACGAATGACATGGCCAGGCATTTAGAAGACAAGGTGCCAGATTGGATAGATGGTTCAGCATTTAGGAGCATTTGCTGCTCTTTCAACTACTGGAATTCAGTTTCTCAGCACAAACTTTGGCCAGCTCACCACTGCAGGCTAAATCCTACAGCTTCTTCTAATCTCTACAAGCATCCTCCCTTCTCTCTCTCTCTCTCTCTCTCTCTCTCTCTCTCTCTCTCTCTCTCTCTCTCTCTCTCTCTCTCTCCGTGTGTGTGTGTGTTTGTGTGTGTGTGTCTGTCTGTCTGTCCGTCTGTTTGTTTCTCTGTCTCTCTCTCTCTCTCACTCCATTCTTCTCTAACTGTCTCTCTCTGTCTCTTTCCATCTCTCTCTCTCTCTCTCTCTCTCTCTCTCTCTCTCTCTCTCTCTCACACACACACACACACACACACACACACACACACACACACATACACACAGCACAAATAAAGATTAACTAAGTTGCATTATAAGAAATCTAGCTTATTGCAAAGATATTTTGAGTGACCATGAATCATGGACAAAGATTTAAGTTAACTCCAATTCCATGTTCCAAAGTGGGAGCAGTTCCGTGAACTTTGTATACATCTACAGAACAAAGAAAGTCGAAAATTAAGGCAATGTC
The DNA here is from genome assembly GCA_907169655.1 of Acomys percivali. NCBI lineage: Eukaryota > Metazoa > Chordata > Mammalia > Rodentia > Muridae > Acomys > Acomys percivali. Next base: position 118,789,253 of record OU015745.1, read on the forward strand.
AAATACTTTCATAGAGATGGAAGAACAGTGAAGTGTAAGAGGCTTTTTTACAGGTTCAAGACGCTATCTTATCACACTCACAGATTTTCCATTGGTGGAAGCTATTTGTCTGCTAGGTTAATAGATTCTAAAAGATTTCCATCTATTAGTCATGAGGTATTAGTTCTGACACAGAGGTGGGCAAAGAACTGCTGTTCCTAAGGGCTAGAACGAATCAGTCAATCAGTCTCTACAAACCCTGCTTTCCCCCAACCCTGGGTTTTTGTTTTTACTTTTGTATGGCAGGACTCTGTGATGCTGAACTCCAGGGATGCTCCAGACCTCAGAAGACTCTTGGTGGTCCAAAATAACTTATCATGTTGGTGAGACTTTGTGAGTGTAGCCTCTGCGAGTCCTAAGAGACATAATGTAACAGTAAACTTTCTGTTCCTCTAGCTCTTCTGATTGTTCTAGCCCGAACCCTGAGCCTTAACTTCAGGAGTTGTATTACAGATGTGTGCTGGGTTCCACATTCTTCATTTTGCTTAGGTTGTTTGTTTGTGTGTGTGTGTGTGTGTGTGTGTGTGTGTGTGTGTGTGTGTGTG
>OU015745.1:118789846-118811090 GCA_907169655.1 Acomys percivali
TGTGTGTGTGTGTGTGTGTGTGTGTGTGTGTGTGTGTGTGTGTGTGGTGTTTTACTGGTGGTTTCTACCTGTTGCGAAGAGAAATTGCCTAGGTGTGAGATGAAGGCTACAATTATACATGGACAAGAAGACAGATATTTGGAATGTAGTTGGAGATTTTGAGGGTTTTGCAAAGTAACAATTGCATATTCTCCTGCAAGGTAAGTGACTTCAGGAGCCCTTGGTATTTGATCAGGTTTCTAATACCTAACCTGACTTCTTCATTATGGGACATTTCTTAAATCTCATTAAAAAGTTATTGGTTACTGCTGATATATGATTGCCACTATTGTACCCTTAGAGTTGATCTGCCATGCTGCTCAATGCTGTGCTTTACAGGTTCCATAACTAGGTAGAACTCTTGGTGGCTTTTCTCTTTGGAAAACTTGCATAGTATCTTCTGGTACCATAAAAGCTAGTTCTCAGGGCATTCACATATACTCTATCCCAGAGTCCTTGGAGCGTATTTTCTGAAGTACATAGTATCTTCAACAATCGTGACTTGTTTTCATTTTGTAGAGGCATTCAAGGATAATAATAATAGCCAGTAATGTTTTGGGAGTCTCTCGGCTATAGGGAGCAGAGGAATTCCTGAATGAAAGATGCATAGCTTTTTGAGGACTCTGAAACAAATTGCCTCATAGTAAATTGGAAAATCCATAACCCATATGGGAGAAGCATAAGAGAGATGGCAAAATTATCCTCTGGTGTAGGAGTGCTTATGTCTGCAGCTTCCTCTTCCCTGATATGTAGAACATTAGATTGCCTGCCTACAGAGATCCTCTACAGAGATGGGCTAACCCCTCCCCTGTGTTCCACCTGATACTAGCTTCTGTGTATGTGTATCTACCCTGTCTTTATTTCAGCACCACTACTCAGATTTTGTGACCCCAGAGGCACTTAACTGCCTAATACTAAGCCAAAAACAAAAAAAAAAGGACAGAAATACACACACTGAAGTGAAATGGGTAAAGCCAAGGAGATTTTAAACCCACACAGACAACTCTCAGAGACTAAGAAATGCTCAGAGCAAGCAAAATAGTATTCTGCAGAGATGAGACCACCAATTATTTGTCTGATATCAAGTGGTCAGACATGAACACATACATATAAGTAACATTATTTAGACTAAGCATGCTGTGTGTGTGTGTGTGTGTGTGTGTGTGTGTGTGTGTGTGACAGAAATTGATGAAAAAGACCACACATTTGCTAAAAATTAGGGGCAGTAATATGGAAGAAGTTAGTGGGAGGAGAAAGAGTAAATCATATAATAATGTCAAAAAAGAAGCAGCACATCAGATGAGTCAACTCCCAGTTTGCTTTTAAAATTGTGCCATCATTATCAAATATGCTCTAGAAATTGAATGCTTATAGGACAATAGAACCTTAAACATTCTGTTTGAACAGTCTACCCACACTGGACCCATATGTTGCATGAAGTCATGCCAATATAGTAGGAAATCAGCAACTCATGAGAAAGCAAGGCACTAATTGAGAAAGAGTGAGCAGCACTGCACTCATTTATTTCTATGAACAAGGTGTTCTAGGACTAAATAGTAATTCATTATCCTGGTTTCAAAAGCAAGTCTTCTCCTATATTATCTCATAATGTCAATAATGAGCCAAAGAAATATCAAAGGCCAAGAAGAGGGGTCAAAGAAGAATGGGAGGCAGAGTGGGCAGGGGAGGATACTCTGGCTCATAAGAATATAAAGTAAATACTTGAAAGACTATATTTCCCCTTAGTATTTCATTTTTTAGAAAACTGATTTTTTTATCTTGATGAGTTAAATCTCAGCATATAGAGAAAATAGCATATTGCCAAAAGAAAATCAATGTGAACATCAAATATTTGATTTAGTGACAATCACAACCAGTATAAACTTACTTCCTCATCCTGTAGAACTAAAAAATGGAATAAACATAATGACCAGTGATTCAATTGCAATACTTATCTAAATACAATAAGATAAATATATAAAAATACATGTCTATGTCTTTTTATTTGAAGTATCTAGAGGTTTGTGGTTATTTTGGCTTGTGTTTTTCTTAATAAATAGTGCCATTGCTGAATTATAGATGAAACACATTATAAAACTACAAAGGACACTTATTAATTAGTTAAAGGTATATAACTAATTATATCCAGAAATAATCAAGAAATTATTTTAAGAAATAAGTGGTTTTTTCTTTCATGAAAATTAATTACTAATCCTATACATTATTCTGTGTGACTTCTAGAAAACAATAAATCTTATCCCTATAGAAATATCACCCTATTCTTGATGGTTCCTCTATTCTGAAATATTGAACACTTGAAGCATGATGAGATAAGTATTGGGGTCCAATTAGAGTCCTCAAATTTTAGGAGCTTCAAACTCAAGAGCAGCTAAACTTTTTTGAAAATTAAAATACAAAGAGCACACTATCAAGCCATGTGTTATTACAGAGTCCACATGTTGTTTTAAAAATAACCTCTTTGACAAATGGATATTTTTGTCAGGGAATACATTACTAACCAATGAGTAAGTGAAGAAAATTGAGGAAAGATGAACAAGAGCTGGCAATTACTAATTGAAACCATAACCAAAGATCAATCATGATAAATGATTGTGATTTTCACAAATACTGCTAAAATAAGATCTCCGTTTTTGCTATACCAGGGCACTGCTAATTAATTTTCACACCAGTGGGAGAGTTAAAATAGTATGACTTTGTAATTCATAGTTTCGTTCCACCAAATCAGGGCATATCTCAGAGGAGGCCTCTAAGGAAAGTTCAAAATGGTAGAGGAAATAGGGGCAAGGAGGTGGATTTCTCCGTTAATTTCAGAAGCAGCCTAGGGCTTTGATTCCATTTCCTGCATGTCAAAGCAAATGTGAAAGGACTAGAAAAGAGCAAGTAAGGTAGGACCCTTCGCTTGCCGTCAGTCTTGCAGGCTAATTTGAGATACCTTATTCCTCCTAAATTCTCAAGTGATTTCTAAGTATAAGAACATTGCCTGTTGATTTACAAATGGGAGTTGTCAATATGCCTTTGTTATTGACTGACTGCAGCCTTTGCAGTGGGTAGCAGCAAATGCTCCTTAATACTCCCAGGTCTTTGGAAAAAGAGATACTTTATAAATAATTTCATTATCTGAAGAAAAACCAGTGAAGAATGCACTAGGCATAGTTGAGGAGAATTAAGCATATTCAAAGTCATAGACATGGGTATCCTGTGAGAGGAATTACCTCTAAGAACACATCTTGATCTCTATTCACTCGTAATCATAAATAATTAAACTGAAGAATCAGGAAAATGACAGCTTCCACTTAGCTTCTATTAATCACTGTTACTGAGTAGTGGGAAAGTGGCATGTGGTTTTAAAATCATGATGTGATTTTGCTTTATAAATATTTATAACTAGCATGGTTTGGCTTTAGCAGCTTTCTGGCAAGTATGTGAGAACAGAAAAATATCACATTCTAAGGTAATATATTATTGTAGGCAATAAATAATTTTCTTTACAAATTTTAACAACATCTAAGAAACTTAAAACTGCTGTTTTTTCTTGCAATCAATAATGTAAGTGAAATCGTATATAAGGAAAAGGACATATATAGTTGCTCACACATTGTGAGCTTTTTCTTCTATCACAGATATATACATTTTGTTATCATTAGTTACTGTGTACGTGAGCAAGATAATATAACTATGTAACAACAATGACCACAACAAAAAACAAATATACTTCCTGAAGGAAATTGAGAGAATGAAGGAAAAGATACCCATTAAAACAAAGTCAATGTTTGCCCTGTAAATATTTGCTAGTATAAATAAGAAATGCATGATAAAGAGTGATACTGTATTCCATTACTAAAATTATCATGTCTGCTACGTATATGAAAGAAAAGCACCTAATCATAAGATGAAAAGTAATGTCTCTTTACCTAAGACTTACCAACCACTAATATTAAAATATTGGCGGTATGGGTAAGAGTGTCTTTAGGTTTTATGTTTCTTTAACTGCATACATCACACACTTATTAAAAATAGATATCCTTAACTCTTCCCCAAATTACTGTTTTTAATTGTACTCAGATGTTTACATTTCAACAGGAGACTCGATAGTCCTTGTTTACTTGCTTTCTATTTTTGAACATTTTATTAGTTCTTTGATAATTTTGTGCACTGTATCTTGATCATACTCATTTCTTCTCTTCATCCAAGATCCATCCCATCTTCCCAACCCACACAATTTTGTGGCATGCTTTTTTTTTTTTAAGAAAGTAAAACATCGGGTATAGTTTATGCTACCCAAATACTTTTATGTGTGTGACCTTAATAGAAGATGGTCATCCCATCAAGGCTGTACCTTAAGGAAAGCTGCTCTTCCTCTTCTGGTAGTATCAATTTCCAGTAACTCATTAGGAAGGGGTTGGACTTTGTGCCAAGTTCACTCGACATTCTAGAATTTTGTCTGCCCTGAACCTCTGAATGTCTTATATATGGTGTCTCATCTGTTGTAATTCCATATGTGCAACTACCCTGGTGGGTCTAAAAATACTGTTTCCATGTAGTTGTTCACCACCTATAGCTATAGAGAGAATCTCTTGTGTATTGTATGGAAACATCACCTGTCAATAAAAACTTGATGGCCTATTAGCTAAGGCAAGAAATAGGAGGTGAGAGTTTATAAGGTTATTGAATGTTTCAAGTGGACATATCCTGAAAACAGTTGGAAATATAGCATAAGAAATGAATTGCCAGTTAGGGCTCAATAGGTTCTTTGGAATTCATTGTTTAAAAAATTTTAGCTAGAAATTATAAATACAGTTGAGCAATGAAGGGCTGAATCAAAGTGACAGAGAAATGAAGTGGCTCGAGTAGGGGAGAGAGAAAACAGAAATCTCAACAAAGTGCTGGATGTGGCAGAAAGTAGTCAGAGTTGGATGTGGGAGGAAAATTAAGGGAAAAAACACAGTTGTTTAATGGAAAACAGAGCAGTGAGACAGGAAATTTGGAGGAGTCATCTAGTCAGTGAATCAAGGTACTTTGGGATTACACATTTGTAAAATAGGCTACACATTTGTAAAATACAGAGCAGATTGTGGATGCTCTTCATGGTAACAATTCCATTTGGAAGGCACTGATCAAAAGTTTTGACCTTTTAAAACTGTTTTTAGTAAAATGTTTCACTTTTAGTTTGGACAGAAATAGATTACAATTTTGCCACTTTAAAAATTGTTCTCAAGATGAATCTCAGTAACCACTGGCATTCACAACCTCTAATTTGGTTTAATTTTTTCAGTTAACTCATTCATTTGTTTAATCCTGTGTTGAGTCATTAGAACACCTGTACTTTATCAGGCTCCGAGCTAGGTATGAGCACTAAAATTATGCCTTTTTACCTATAATTTATTAAGTGCCTATTGTGTGCCTGTTACATCCTGAGCAAAATACATTTTTCTGAGATTAATTTTATTTAATAGCATAACTCCAATCCATAATGTTAGAAAATAAACTTAGTACAATTATGCCCCATACATTTATCCCTTCATATCTAAGGATATTTTCTGTAGTGTCAGAAATGGTAAATCTAAGGAGTAAATTGCCAGAGTTGAAGCTAGAGCGGGAAGCCATTCTTGTATATTTTAATTTTCTTCTCTGCTATTAGTCAAGCAAAGAAAATGCTTATGAAATTAAAAGTTTCATAGAGGAAAGCTAGATTTTTAACTAACAAAAGCTGATGAAAATGTTCACATTAGAAAAACTCTCTATCAATATAAGTCCCTTTCAAGACAATCACGATGATGATGATGATGATGATGATGATGATGATGATGATGATGATGTCAGAAAGGTAAAAACTAATAGCACTTGAAAGTATGAAAACTGTTTTCTTGGTCTAGTACATGAGATGATGCCAGAAATAAAACATTCGTCTAATCCTTTAGTTAATTGCAATTAAGAAGTTACTGTGCTTTTATGATAATAAATACATTGAAAAAGCAATACTGGTGAATAGAAACTTTCCTATTTCCCCAAACATGAGTTATTTTCCTGTTAAAAATTTTACAATGAGATGTGTATTGTGCGCAGTCAAATACTGCAATAAAGAAAAGGCAAAGACTGATAGTAAGATGGAGTGAGGATACTAAAGCAATTTGTGTTAGTCAGAGACTATTACTTATAGTGCTAATATGTGAGCTCTTGGTTACAGAGAAATTTTCCTAAGGATTCTAAACATAGAATATCAGTTAATGCAGATAGATTGCTCTATTTATACAGTGACAAGATTCAGGAAAAGTGAATTGTATGGAGCTAGAATATAGAGTACATATAAGGAAGTAAGAGGTAGCTACAGAAATCAGTAGATCTTTACAATGTGGATGGTACTTTTTCAATGAAATACTTGTGACATTTCTACTAACAGGGCAAACATCAGCAACTATGAATTTAAGAAAGAACTATTTGGATTTAAATGAAGAAAATCTAGGATAAGAGACCTGATCATTGGAAGGTCTACATAGTAAATAAGTTTTAAAATGTTACAGAGACAAAGTAAAATTTAGTAAGAGCATAGACAAGTTATTTATATATTTATTCCTTAAACTTCAAAACAGCTTAATTAAAAGACAGAGAAGTGTCAAATATTACCATTTTTTTGTAATATTTCTTTGCAACACTAATCTTTTTTTTATGACCTAATGTAGAGAATAATAGAATTCCACCAGCATGTTAATCCTCTTAACTAAGTGTAATAAGCCTAAGAAAAAAGACACGAAGGATATATTTGTTACACAGGAGGGAGTTTCATAATTGCTGAATGGACAGTGTAGTTTGACAAATACCTAAAGAACTGTTTCATGCAGATAGAAACAAGTAAGATGTTCTGCTGCAAAAAGAACTAGAAATCGTTTGAAAAAAGTAAGAAACTAATGTTTTATAGGATTTTTTTCCTCCATAAATAAAGAAGAGAATTATTGAAACACGAAACAAAACACATGCATGCTCACACTTATGAAATGGTGACAAGTCTGAGTATCATAAACTTTCTTTTAGTAATACATTTCATGCCTGAATTAAATTTTATAAATTTGATATGGTGAAATATTTATGGAGGTGAAAACAGATAGATTATTAATTTTACGATTCTAAAATCACACTACACGATTCCTTGAGGTTTTCTTTGATAGCATTACCCATGGCTAACTTGTTAGGTAAGAATAATGACTGGCTGTGGTGATGCTGCTGCTAATGATGGTGGTGATGGTAAAATAGCACAGTGAAGAAACGTAGGAAGAAAAAAAAATTGTCACTATTATTGTCATTCAAATGACTCTAAAGTAAACTCACAAAATAACAGCAACCACGCAGGCAACTCTCACATGAATTGCGTGTGAGTTTCATCCTAAAGACATAGGGAGAATGAGAGTAAGCCATGCAAGCAGACTCAGCTGCGTTACGATGGTCAGCTTATTATTTTCCACCGATGTAATGGTAGCCACATAGAATGCTGTTGATAGCATTCCATATCAGAAAAAGCAATGTTCTAAAGTCTAATTATTTTTTTCTAAAATGATAATAAATAGGTTACATAGAGAATGTATTTTTAAGGAATAAAGCTTTTTATTTGGTGTTCTTGGATTATTTTGTGAGGGGTACACACACGAGTGTGCAAGTACATGTACTTCTGTGCCTGAATGTAGCGGCCAGCAGAAGGTTTGGGTGTCTTCTCTACTGTTTTTCACATGATTGTTAAGATGGAGTATCTCATGGAAACTGAAACTCATCACTCGGGGTACATGCATACATAGTTATACCTGAGTATATACCTGGAGAATTTGAACTTAGGTCCTCTTGATTTCATAGTAGATGCTGACCCATCTCCTAGGATCCTCTTGGCTTTGTTTTTCTCCCTGCCTCAGAACATTTAGCCTTCTGTAATAAGAAGCAACCATCTTTCTAGTCCTTTAATCTGTTAAATTAATTTCTATATATTTACATAATGTGAGATACATACATAAGCATTTATCCAGATGGGATATCTCAGAAACTGGGAAAGCAAATGCAGAGACAAAGCACTTTCATGGTTGGAAGAAAATAGCTAACCTAAATACAGAATAGGGAAGTCCTGACTTTTGTGTCCTACATGAGGCAACTTTAGACTCAGTCATTCGCCAGGCCCTCTTGATAAGATCTTAACCCTGGCAAAAGTACTGCAGGGAGCCCCAAAAATTAACTAGTAAGAAGTATAGAACCTATTGGAATCTTTGAAAATGAAAGCTGAGTTTTTCTCATTACATGATGTTTTTAATCCACCTTAGTAAATACCATGATTACTACTGATTGTCAATTTGGCAAGATCTAGAATTACTCATAATACAAACCCCTGGTCAGAGCTGTGTTTTGGTTATCTAAATAAAGTTAATATGTTGGCCTTCTTTTGAGGAATTATCTTTATTAAAATCATTAAAATGTGAAGACCCACACTTAGCGTAGGTAGTATCCCATATACAAGAAAGATTTAATTTAAAAAAGCTTTTGCCCTTTTTCATGATAGCTACTTCCTCTTCTGATAAGTGTGTCTACTGTGTTCCTACCATTGCACTTCTGTTACAATTACTGCTGACATTTTCTGTTGACATCAGAGCCCAAGTTATTCATCCTTCCAGTGTGTATTAAAAATGCATCCCTTTTAGAAATTCTCAAGACCTTCAGCATCTGAAGTATTCATCCCTGTGTAGTGGAGAGCTATTTTAATCTTAGTATCTCCAGTATAAATATAGTCATTATTATGATACCCAACCTGCCATCATGTCCAAACAAATTCTGGTGGAATATATTTTTCCCTTCTACCCATTCAGCTCCTCTATAGAAGTTTACCTAATAAAACAAAGTTTATTCTAGATACAGATACCTTACTATAGGTACCTAGGAGATATTTTCATCAAGGATGCTTATATTACAATAAGAAGACATAGAATACACTTGAAGGGTACTGTTACATGTAGAAAGCAATACCATAAGAAACTGCATGAAAAGTACCCCTATTAGAAAGGATTTTTTAAGAACTGGGTAGATAGCTCAGTTGTTAAAGTGCTTTTAATACAAGTATAAGGACTGGAGCGCAATTCACAGCACAGATGTAAAAGCCCAGGTTTGGATGAGCACCCTTGTTATCATAGTGCTACAAAAGCAGATACAAACAGTTGATTCCAAGTGCTCATTGCCCATTCAGCATATCTCAGCCAATATGCATGCACGCGCACACACACACACAAGCACATCCCTCCTGTATAATCTAGTGAAAGAAAACATTCAAGATACAAAACAATATTCTCTGTGTCTGTACGAGAGGATAGCTGAAGACACAAGGACAACATCAGTTAAGATCTCTGCAAAGAATGAGGCAGGACTGTTAGAAGAATCTGGTACCCAGCTGCACTGCTGAACTTCATGAACAGCTGAGAAGCATGCATGGGGGAATGGGGTTAAAGTTGGTGGGGGCTTCCAGGAAGGCGCTCTCTCCTCCCAGTAGGTCCACTGTAGAGAGAAAAAACTGAGGGCAAAATGGACTGTAGAGTTGACACCAGGATATGGATACAACGTGTGTGCTCTGGGCAGGGCTTCTCCAGACTATGGAAACAGGTGGAAGTGTGAAGTGTGACCTCAAAACGGCAATTCTCCATCATGACTGCCTGAGTGACAAGTAGGAAGCAGCTGAGAAGTTCACTGTTGAACTTAGGTGTGAGACCCATCTAATCAAGGCAGATAGGAAACTATGTGGAGACTGAACAAGCAGACACAGACCAAGACATAGCCATGGCTATCCAAAAGTTTTCAATGCCAGAGTTCCTAAATAAAACTGAAAATTGTATCTCTCCCATCATACACTTTCCCACAGCATCATGGAGAACAGAGGAATTAAAAGTATATACCACCAGGGAAGATATTGAAAGTGATGCTGTGGTTTTAATCCACTTTATTTCACGGTCTCTCTTTTTAAATATCCTCCCTTGTACAATTTATCTAAATGTCTTACATTTATTTTTATAGCCTTCAATTAGATTTTATCATTCCTCTGCAATATTCTGCACCCATCCTATTATGTGCTCTCTACTTTTCTCCCTATACACATCCCATGGTCTTTCCCTCTAATTCTTACTCTGTCATCCCAAGTCTCTCTTGCTTCTCCATCTTCAACATGCTTTGCTTCTTAATTCTAACTTTCCATTATCATTAATATTGTTTAAACTATGTGAATTCTTACAACATCCCAGTTTCTTCTATCTGTATGCCTTTCCCATGCCAATTCTTTTTTCAGTTGGTTTAACAACATTCCCTTTATTGACTCAGTCTACTTCCTTTCCATTTATAATCTGAGCAGTCATTGCATAATCACCACATTGCCTTGTTTCTTTGTCCCCAGATAGTAAAGTTTAACATATGACTTTTTAACTGATTATCATGTTATTTGCATAGTGGATATAGTCACTTGCTGGCATTGTTTATGAACTTTATATGCCACTACTAATAATGTTGAGGTTGTATAGTCCTCTGAACATATGGACTGAGGATTTAGATACTGAATTACAACCCAGAACACTCAAACTTCTACTAAACATCAAATTGCTACAATGTAGTCTCCATTGGAACATTGGAAATACTTCAACAGAAATATATCAGCTGATATGAAAACAGTAACAGAAAATGAATCATGGAAACCTAGCACAGGAAATGTAAATACCAACACGTAAATCCAAGGAATGTGAAAACACAAGCAGTATGACCCATTTGAAGAACACCAACTCCACAGTAATAACTTTTTAAAATATAATCCCACCAATTCTCATTGCTTCCTCTAATCCTTCCCATATACCCCTCCCCACTCTCCTTCATTTTTTACTAATTATTTATTCATGTAGTATATACATATATATTGCTAAATAGAATGTTACTTGTATATATGTTTTCTGGCTGTTGGCACAATATTGTCTTTTTTTCCCTGAAGATGCGGTTTCTCAGTGTAGCCCTGCGTCTTCTGAAACACACTCTGTAGACCCAGCTAGCATCAAGCTGCCACTGCTACTGTGATATCTTTTACTGAGAGAAAATTAAGGTGAAACCTAAATTAAGGAGTTAAAAAGAATAATTATAAGAATATTTAACAAATCTAAAGATGATAACAAACATAAAATAATTCAAAGAGAGGACAGGAAAGATTGTCCCATGAATAAAGGTTCCTCTGTGTGAACTTAGTAACCTAAGTTTGATCCCCAGAAAGAAAGAATCAACTCCATGAAGTTTTCTTCAGATTTCCATTTTAAAACTCAGTGTCATGGGCACACACATGTGTGCACACACACAGCAGCATCCACACGTATACAATAAAATTTAAAAATTTGTAAAAGATTTCAAAAAATATAAATATACTAACAAATTAGCATAAAATGTAGAAAAGATAATATTGTCAAAAAAAAGTGCTTGGAAAACTGGATATATACGTACAGAAAAAATTAAACAAAATTCCTATCTCCTAGCCAGTGTAAAAAGCAATTACAAATGGATCAAAGACTTTTATAAGACAAGAAAATCAGCAAGTGCTAGAAACAAAATATAGGAAAAACACTTCAAGATACAGGCACCGTTGATGACTTTCTGAAAAGTGTTGCAATTGTTCAGAAAATAATGCCAAAAATTGACAAGAGAATTTCATGTAATTAAGAATCTTGTTTCAATACAATGCAAACAATTAAGTAAAGAGACAGTTTACAGAACTAAGGGAAACTATTTTCTTACTATATACATCTGATAAAGGAGTAATAGATAAATAAATTTGTGAGAGCGCTAATGAAATAATGAGCTATTCTTAAACTATGTACATATGATCAATAAACAAACAAAGAATGTTTTGGATCAGTAGCAATTGGACAACTGTAAATTAGATCTGCTCTGAGATTCCATCCCCTTACATCATTAAGACAACAAGTTACAAATTGTAGCAAATACATAGATCTTATTTCCTTGGTTTCTGTGGCTATTCTAAGCTATATATTTACTCTAAAGATTATAAAGTAGGATCCACCAAAAAGCAAGATGATATGGTGTTTATCGTTCTGATTCTGGGTTACCTAACTCAGTGTGATTATTTTCTAGTTTCATCGAATTACCTACAAACTGCATGATTCATTGCAGCTGAATAGAATTCCACTGTGTATATGTAGTCCGTTTTCATCATCCATCCATCAGTTCAAGCATACCTAGGATGTTACCATTTCTTAGCTATTATGAGTAGAATCACACTGAACAAAACTGATCAAGAATCTGGGGGTAACATTTCAAATCTTTTGGATATATGCCAAGGAGAGGTAGAACTGGATCATGTGGTAAATCTACTTTAATCTTTTCTGAGAATATTCTCCATAGTGGCTGTCCCAGCTTGTAGTCCAACCACAATGAAAAGGGGCTCCTCGAAATCTCCCCACAAGCATTTGGTAGCTGTTGTTTCCCTGGTGTTAGCTCTTTGTGCTAGAGTAACACAAAACCTCAAAACACTTTGCAGTGGGCAACCTGCCAATGGAGAAAGCCGATTAGTAGTCATATCCAGATGCAAAGTCTGTGGACCACAGCGATGACCAACATGGTAAAATATACCAGAGGTTCAATAATGACACTTGTATTTGGAGGGTAAGTGAATAGTCATCTAGTTGGACTTAAGTTCCATTCATTGGGAGGGAATTCACTGATAGTGCTGTAAAATTAGCCATGTGCAAACGGCTGATGAGGTCACAGACCCTAAAGGAAAACCTACTACAGACACTGTTCTAAATTGTATAATTTTAGAATGCATTATAAATACTTATCCTTATAACCAATGAAATTTGTAGCTCTCATCCATCATCAAAGAAGTTTCTTTTTAGAGTAAATGAAGACTATCACCGAAACCCACAATGACTTGCAGTGCACATCTTCAGTTAATACATGTCCAATACAACCCCTACAATGAAAGCTCAGGAAACCCCTAGGAAAGATATGGCAGAAACACTGCAAAAGCTAGAGAACTAGGAAGTCTTCTGAAAGACAGTTAATTTGGTCTGTCAGGGAAGGAGCACATTTGAAAGTTTAATGTGCTATGATCACCTAAACAGTACATGCACAATGCCAACAGGCAACATTCTGATATGCATGGGAGAAATCTCTCAAGGCCTTCCTCTAGACAAGACACCACAGGCAATCAAAGGCTGATGAGAGGGAAGATCAATCTTCTCCAGGGACAAGCGCCCCTGATAGGTCATTCATTCCCTAGTGGTAGGTCCTAAAGACATATACACACTAACTATATTAGTAGATTTAGTCGTTTGTGTTTACATGTGTGAATGTTTGTGTGTATGTAAGTGTGTGTGTGAGGCAGAGAAAGAGACAGTGAGAGAGAGAGACAGACAGACAGACAGACAGACAAACAGAGACAGAAAGTGACAGAAAGAGACAGAGAGAGACAGAAAGACAGAGAGACAGAGAGAGAGAGAGAGAGAGAGAGAGAGAGAGAGAGAGAGAGAAGTGTAAAAGACAGAAGAAATTGAAAGTGGGGGATGGAAATGATGGAAATACAGTATGGAATTTCTCAAAGGAAAAAAAAAAGCTTTTTTCAATGATGTAGAAGTAAGAACACAGTCATACACTGTTGGTAGTAATGTTAATTATTCGAGCCATTATCTAAAACAGTATAGTAGTTTCTCATGAAACTAAAACCAGACTTTAAAATGAGACCTATTATTCCATAGACTCTGAGTGTTTACCGAAAGATCTGGGTTTCCTTATGCCAGAGATACTTGGAATTGGTTGCTCGTTGGAGTACGGTTCATTGTAACTTCTGTGAAACCACTCTAAATATCTTTAAACAGAGGAATGGGTAGGAAAAATGTGGTATATGTACACAATGAAAATCTATTCATCCTTAAAGAAGAACAAGCATATGTTCTTTGAAGGAAAATATATTCAAGTAGGGATAGTCCTATTAGACAGATTAAGATTTTAAATACAAATAATGTGTGTTCTCTCACTTACAGAGTCTGTATTTTATATAGATGCATAAAGTTATATCTATACGTGACATGAAAATATAACCAAAATTTCTTAGGCAAATGAAAGGATCTAAGGGAGGGGTGGGGAAGAAGCAGGAGAGGCCATGGGAACGTGTCCTAATAACATGAAGTACTGTGTTCAATGCGTATGCACATAAAATTCACAAAGGGAGAAAAATTAAGAATATTGTATTTGTATCACAGTGAGTTTTTTTTTTTTTTTTTAGAAATTCAAATGGATAGCATATGATCATTACTGGTGTGGTGATGTCAGTGAACAGGAATATTCGCAGTGCAAGGTCATAGAAAACACAGTAATACAACCGCCTCAAACCCAGTGTGCTTTTTCAGTCCTCCTTCACATAATCCAAGAAGCCAAATCACCAGCAGAAAGTTGATAACTGATTTTAGTGCATATTTAATAATCCCAGGATATTTTAATAAGGTAAAGATGGCAAGAGAAAATTTTCAGTGCAGAGAAAACAATGCGTCAGTCGTTTCTAGCTGTTAAAACCCAGCAAGCAGTTTTGAAAGGAATGCTGATTTTATTACGATTTCTAATGGAAATATACATAAAAATGAAAATTGGATTAGAAATATGCAGAATCTCTGAAGCACACAGCCCCAGAGAAAATAATTTGAAAATTATTATTCTAGAGTATAGTATGAGATCCACAGCAATAACTTTTCTAACTTACTCGTGTTAAAATGAGTAGAAGACTCTTGAACAGCAATTTACATCTGAAGGAAACTGATGAAATGAGAAACCAGTGACGTTTTCAGTGCTGGGCTGCATTGGATCTGTTAAGTATTGCTTTGTTTTGTTTTTTCAATTTAGCAGCCAAGTTTTTGAAAGGCATGGAAGTTACAAAAGATAAACAGAGGAAAGGGACATCACTTATACTTATCTCTTACGATTCTAAACTTGCCACTTGATTTTCATTTACCATTACTCTGTTTTGATTTAATAACATAACCAAAGGTTGGTACCAGTTCTTGTATGATGTTACCATGGACTCACAATACGTGTTATGCTTCCCTTTATTTTCTGCTGTTTCAAATGAGGATGTGCACTGTTCTTTGTAATTATAGTT
The DNA here is from genome assembly GCA_907169655.1 of Acomys percivali. Lineage (NCBI taxonomy): Eukaryota > Metazoa > Chordata > Mammalia > Rodentia > Muridae > Acomys > Acomys percivali. Next base: position 118,805,049 of record OU015745.1, read on the forward strand.
GCTACATTTGAGGAATTCCTATAGTTTATTTCCCCCACAAAACTCCTTTTGCTAATAAACAAAGGGTCATAAAGTCATCTATGTCTATATAGGACAGAAATATTAAGAGCTATTTATAAACTGGATATAGTGAGAAGTTAATGCAAAAGGGAAATACCTTATAAATAAGTATAAATTAGTACTTAAATAATTAGTGGCTGCCTGTTTCTTTATTCCAAGTTTTTAATTAAATTTTTTATTAATTCATTCATATTACATCTCAATAGTTATCCCATCCCTTGTATTCTCCATTTCTCCCTCCCTTCCGCTTTCCCTCCACTCCCCTTCCCTATGACCATGCCTGAGGGGGACCTCCTCCCCCTGTATATGCTCATTGAGTAAAATTTTTATATTATAACATAATGACATATAACCCTTCCCTGTTCTCACTCAAAACCTTTCCATGGACCCACCCTCTTGCTTTTGAATTCATGGCCACTTTTTCTTTAACAATTGGTGTGTGTGTGTGTGTGTGTGTGTGTGTGTGTGTGTGTGTGTGTGTGGTTAAGTCCCTATATTGTCACATGTCTGTATATATTTTCAGAGTTTAATATTTGCTATAGGATAACTACTTGGTATGTTCTTCCCTGGGGAAGACTATTTGTTAATCTCTCAGCCTTCCTTAGCTGCCTGTAATTCTTTGTTTAAGGTTGAGGCCTCAAGAGCTTTCCCCCTTCCAAATTAGCACGTCTATTGGTGTTCTGTTTTTTCAGTTAGTGTTTATAAGGCCATAAACTTCATGGTGTAGTTTCTGATATTCTTAGCAAAAACAATATCACAGCAAACATCATCTTCCTCTGAGTATTACAATCTCTCCCCACCCGCTTTTTGCCGTAATCCCTGAGTTGTAGGTGTAGCAGATGTAGTAGATGCACTGAGATTGGTTTCAACAGCTCTGTATTTTGATTGGTTTGTAATGGTCTACAGTGCTGTAAAGAGAACTTTCCGTGATGATGGGTGGAGACTACACTTATCTGTGTGTGTAAGGACAATTACACTGGTTTAGTAAACTGAGTATTGTAGGTTCTGCTACAATATACATGATTACAATAGCCCTATATATAGAACTAAATTTCCATTACCAGATGTAAAAGTGTCTCTTATTTGCCAGATCTAATTGTCTCTTTGGAGGTTTACAGCTGAATATCACCATTTCTATCTCTTTCTGAATTCTCCCTAGCTGGTTCAACTCCTTTCCAAGCTGGCTAATTCAAACTGGCTTCACTCAGATTCCTCTGAATTGTTCCATTTCTGAACTCCAGGAACTGAACTTCACCAAACTGCAGGAACTCAACTGCACTCAACTAGACTGCACTGAACTGCCTTTATTGTACTGTACTGAACTCTCCTGTACTGTCTTCCCTATTGAATTCTCTTCTGTACGCTACCCGAATATATTGTCTTCTCTACTCTCTCCTGTACCATAATCTGCTGTGCTCAACTCTGTTGTACTGCTGTTAAGTAGCTTCTCTTTCTTGTCTATTCTCATGTGAGTTGGGCACATCATATTCTGTCAAATCTCTCTTCGATTTGTCACTTTGTCTGCTTCTCAGTTAGACATCACTTTAAACATGGATGCTCCCTTCTACCAACTGGACCTATCTACATTGTTTGGGTGTAAAGGTGTCTAAGGGCATGTCTGTATTCCAATCAGATCACACAGACCTGGGTCTTTGGATATAATAATATTGCCTACGTTGCTGGATTAAAATTCCTTCACAACCAGACATGATTTTTCCTCCTGTTGAATGTGTTGTAGTTCAATTAGTGAGCTAATGGTTACCACTAAGGTACGTGCTCCACTGCTGCCCTCATAGGGTTTTCGTGCCAATTCTAACTTGTAGGCTTTAGCGATGCAAGACACATAATTTGCAGGTTGAAGGTTTGTAAGTCTATCTATAGGTGTATATGAAAACATAACTAGAGAGTTACAGGAGAATAGAGATAAATGAAAATTTCTACAGTCTCCACTTTCTTCAATCCCAATGAATGTATTTTGTTAATCCTCTCTCACTATTTGTCTCATTCTTTTCTTCTTCTCTCTCAACATTTGTACACACACACACACACACACACACACACACACACACACACACACACACACACCACGTTCCCCTCAGATGTACCTTCCTGCTTCACTCTATTTCTTTCTTGGTCCATATTTCAAGGTAGACCTTAATAGGTTTCAATTGCTGTATAACAGGAAGGACTCTGAAGGGAAACTGAGGCAACACTGGTCTGGACCATGTTCCCAATCCTTTCTTTCCAGCCTTTCCCATAAGTGTATCATCTGCTACATAACACAATGTGCCAAAAATTCCTAATTCATATTTATGTTGCATGATGACAGGTCATGAGAACACAGGAGACCACTAGCTATGTTGTTTTTTCTTCCTATAACTTATGTTTCTCTGTGTGTCACATCAGTAGAAGAGATTTAATATAAGCCTAAAATCTTTATATGCATATTTCTTTAATATAAAATTAAATTCTAGAATGAGTCATTTATCAATCACTTTCTAGATATCAATCTGAATACTTGTTTTCACATGAACTAAAACTGTTCTTTTTATTTTTGTCACTTCTGGAAAAATACTAAGAAAACTTATAGACATTTTCAAAATATAAAATTTGACATTAAAATTGTGTCAATTTGAAATTTTATAAATTTGAAAATATAACACAGAATTGAGAGGAGAGGGAGGGCTGGAATCAAGCTGTAAAGTGATGAAATTTTTAAAAATTTAAATATAACACAGAATTGAAATAATTGTGCTAAATAAATAAATGACTATTATTAGCACAATTATTTTAAATTCTGTGTTGTTATATTATTCTTTGACTATGTTTCATAAAATTGCATTGTATTAATATGTTTCTATGTTGTTTGATCCCAAGCAGCATTGCTTATGTATTTCCTGAATTCCTATCTCTTCTTTCTTAATGGCTCTATCAACAGATATGAAATGGTTCATCAAATTGATAGGTTATTTATGAACTCTAAAATTATCTGTCAAGTTGATCGGCATTTTAATATCCATATCAAGTTGATATGACATTGTATTACTTATTCAATGAATAAACTTAAATCAGTAGGTATCTAATTGGCTTTGGTTTTCTAGTTTATAAGTGCACTAAGAGTACGTGAATATCTGGATGTGTGTTAATAGCATTGTGTATGTATTAAAATATATGAACATGAATCTGACTCTTACTGTCTTGGGTCAAAACTGATCCCAATTGCAACGGATTTCACTGTCACTGGTGATATTTACCACATTTCAGCAGAACTCATAAATGGACACTCACTATTTGTTCTTAAGTAATGTTTAGTTTCAAAATGGGTGTTGAATATTTATCTCCTCTTTTTTCTCATAACTTACATTGAGAGTTACCATCAGCACTCCCTCTGACTCTTCATCATAGCTGGAGAAGCAAGAGCAGCCAGTCCTCTATGCCAACATTTTACTTCCTTGTGAAATTGTATTCTTCCTTTTGGACTTTTCTGAAAAGTGTTGCCTGTACTTTGGGAATGCTCAACCACCACCAAGGCCCTCCCATGCAGAGCAATGACTTCTCAGGTGACTTTCTGCTTCTGCAGGATTTACCCATTTTGCTTCTGTAGCTCAGAGAGTCAGCAGTGTCAGGTACCGGTTGCCATTTTCTCCTCCAAAATGAGAAATTTGAAAAATTAAAATAAAACTTCCTTTTGCCATACATATTAAGCTTTATACCTAGATGCTGTACACTTTTGGACCATAGCAATATGGAAGGAAAGGAGACACTGTTAAAATGGAGCACGTTACAATATCTGCTCTTATATAAAATTTTTCTCAAATACTATTAAACATCCTTATATGTGATGACTATGCTAAATCACAGAAGCTAAGATAGAAAGAATACCATAAAATCATATTTTCTCATTGAGAATAGAGAGCCTAGAAAATAATGTCAATAGGCTAGACAATAAATTACTTTATCTTTATCTCCAATAGAATGTTAAATGTTTGATTTCCATGCCCACATCCCAAAGCCAGCGACTGAATTTAGCACCCCACTAGGCAAGCAAGTGTTGCACCACTAATCTAGATGTTTAAAAGTGTGAATACACATTTCCCAACCTTTTCTTTTGTGTTTACTTACTTGTATGCTACTATTGTTAGCATGTCTGTGATTCTTTCTCACTTTTTCTTTGTTACTGATGTTTTCCAAGTGAGTTTTAGCTATCAGAAACTACACTGTGGACACATTGTTATGGCTGGACATGGTGGCATCATTTACACCAAGTGTGGAATTTAACCCTTTGTGACATATCTGGAGGGTAGACACTGGTATTTAGAGGTGGAGCTTCTGAAAGGGTTAGGGTTGAAATCTTTTAGTGTGAGAAATCATGATTCAATACCCATGGCTCTGTAAAGAAAAGAATAAAGTGCAAAAGCTCCAAACACAGTGTACACTCCCCATCGCTTAGGAAGTGAAACTGAATCCCAGGTTAGAAACAGTTAGCAAGTAAAGCCACCGCCAATACAGAACCAAGAGCCAGAGTAAACTTTTTTTCAAATTTACCCAGCCTATAGTACGTTATTACCAGAAGAAAAACAATATATATGATTTGTTGAAATACTCAAAAATGCAGAAAAGCACTAAAATCCACCTCCCTCCACAGCAACTAAAGAAAAAAAATAAATATTATTAGGCATGTGAGCCTCAGCTTTCATTTCAACATTCTATGGAAAATGTATATGCTGCAGTATTTGAATCAAGCCGAATGTAGTAAAGCTTTCTTCCTTGAGAATACATTTGAAGTATTTTCTTCATCGATTATAGTAGTCTACTGTTGTCCATATGTTTTCCTGATCATTTGATTAGGCTGTTTATGACAGAGATAGTGATTTTTGCAGTTATATTGGAATAAGATGACTCTAGATGAGAATCTGGGCTCTGTTAGTTCACAGCTTTGTCTCTGTGTATTTGTTTAGGGGTGGTAGCATTTCCTCATCCTCAGCAATTCTTCCTCAACTGCATCCACTCACTAACAGCTCATTGATGAGATTCTGCATGTATGTTACAAAGGTTTTGATTATTTTTGTAGCTTTTACTGTTTTTTAAAGTTTCCACCTTTTTGCTTATATACCCATCTGCTTACAAAAGATAGCTGATGTTTCTATCAGAGTTCAGCACACTGCGTGAGGTCGTTTAAGTTTTATTACCTCACTTATTTATTTGTCATTTCTAGATGGTATTTACTAAATATGGTCTCACTCTGCATCCTTGTCTGGCCAGGAACTCATTCTATACCCTACCCTGGCATGGAATTGCACTAAGATCCTGCCACACGCTGGAGTTACAGTTGTGAGCCATTACATCTGGCCTAACCCTTGTCATCTTAAAATCTCAAGAGTGAGTAACATCAGCGTGCATGCCACATCCTAGTCTGCAGTATGTGCTTACCTTTTTCTCTTCATGGACTTCTGCTTTCAATAAGCATGTGATGCTTTATAAGACACTGACTATGGTATGTTGTATAAAATGTGCTGTGTAACCAGCACACCGTAGTGCAATGCAGAAAGGGAACTTCTAGTCCGATGCCGGGTCTCAGCCTTTCAGGGAGCATGTGCCACAATACTATAAAGGTCGTGATGACTTTAGCAAGTACATCTCAGCTTTTTTTTTTCCCTTACACAGATTGACTACAGGGGATTTGAATCAGATAGTTCTCTTTGTACAAAATGGTTAGGCTGATAAAATCCCAGTAGGTTGGGGTCCAATAGAATAGTTTTCCTTTACAAGGAGGTCTCATTAAGAGTAACAGAGTATTTGGTATGTATTTCAAAATGAACATCTGTCCACATTGACTCACCAAAGATTCATCAATTACAGTTTAGGTTTACTACCTGCACTGGTTCCTATGAAGCTTTATGCTTAGAAGTGTCCAGTCTGGTTAATTCTCTTCTTTGTTTGGTGTTTGTTTGTTTGTTTGTTTGATTGATTGGTTGGTTGGTT
>OU015745.1:118840070-118875520 GCA_907169655.1 Acomys percivali
TAGGGTTAGGGTTAGGGTTAGGGTTAGGGTTAGGGTTAGGGTTAGGGCTACCTGGGGATTTCAGGAAGATTTGGAACCTGGTACTAAGAAGGATACAGTAAGCGATGAGGAATGGGAAAGAAGAAGGAAGTGGTAGAATAACAAAAGGAAATGGTGAGTAAATATGATCAGTTCATATTATATGCACATATAAAAATTTCTCAATTTTGTCCATTATTTTGGACAATACATGTAACTAATAAAAAGCTATGTTTTCAATACTTCAAATTCAGGTTTTCATACTGTAGATACATAATTTAATACCTGAAGAACTCTGAAATATAGATTTCTTTTCTGATAAATCTATCCAAAATAAGTTTGATTGAACATGTGGCATTAAGTTCTTCACTTTCATCTTCCCAAATTTTGCTGATTATTACCGTTCAAATAAACAATTGAGTATATTCAGTAGGAGACGGATAGAGGCCATAATCTCTGTATCTTTTAAGATTTTGCTTAGTTTACTATCTTAGCTTCATGAACTGTTTCAGACACTTCTGTTTGCCATTTTCCATTCTAATAGATTTTATTCTACCAGCCTTGTTCATTATTTAGATCAATAAAACTAAATTCAATCTTTGTTTTATAAATATATATTTGGAAATTACTTAAATATCTATGAATGCTTATTAACTGATCTATTACCTGGCACCTGTGGGCTCCCAGTGGAACAGAGAAATCATAGTAATGTTTTTTATAACATTGCCATTGCTTTGCCAGTGCCACTTCTCAAATACCTAAATATTCTAAGTATGTGACTATACAAATAAATGAATGAAGGATTCTTTGTGTGAACATTTGGAATTTACAAGCATATAAAACTTATGTGGTTTTGCAATTTCTTTTGTTTTAGAGAAATTGCTCTTCCTTCAGTCAAAGAAAATTGGCTTATATCATGAAGTTGGCCAAGTGATTGCTATGTATTATAAAGATGGACAGCAAGCTTGGGCTGCCTAGTTTTATGTTGACTTGACATAAGATGGAATTATCAGTGGGGAAGGAGCCTAAACTTAGAAAATGCCTTTCAAGCTTAATTTATGTGTGGGGCTACCCCTGGGCAGGTAGTCTTGGGATCTATAAGTTGGCTAAGCACAACATGGAGCAAGCCAGTGAACAACATTCTTCTATGCCCTCTGCATCAGCTCCTGATTCAAAATTCCTACCCTGTGTGAGTTCCTGTTCTGCTTTCGCTTGATGATGAACTGTGATGTGAAAGAGTAAGACAAACAAGCCCTTTCTTCCCCAAGTTGTCTTGATCATGGTGTTTCGTCACAGTAATAGGATCCCTGAGCAAGCAAAGCTTTAACTTCATTCTTTTGACTCTAATAAAGTGAATAACTATATATCAATTCCCCCGAATGACTTACTTTGTGTAGCCATATTCTATTACTCTGGTACCTCATATTTGACCACGACCCCTTGATGGGGAGACCTGGTGGCACTCAGAGGAAGGATAGCAGGCTACAAGAAGAGACTTCATACCCTATGAGCATATACAGAGGGAGAAAGTCCCCCTCAGTCACAGTCATAGGGGAGGGGAGTAAGGGGAAAATGGAAGTGAAGGAGGAATGGAAGGATACAAGGGATGGGATAACCATTGAGATGTAATATGAATAAATTAATTAAACATTTTCAAAAAAACCCTAAGTATTTTAATTGACCTTCTTTTAGATTCTCTTAGACTCAATTATTTTAGGATTGCATATGTCTTATTTTATTAGAGGTGCTTTAGGATCCCAAATACCAGTGTTTTCTCTCTTTTTGTTCTAAGTGTGAAATATTGTCCCCACTAACTTCCAAGGTATCCTTCTTGCATTATCTCTATGGAAAACAAATCTCTCCCTGCCCTTGTAAAGCACAGTCAGTTTCTATGAGTTTAGGCTCCACATGGTTAATCTACTTCTTCTGCCTGAACTCTCAGTATTTTAATCCTTTTTTTCCCTACTAGTCGAAAGCTTAGTTTTGACATTTGTGTTGTGTTCAATGGCAGTCACTGCTTCCTCTCATCTTCAAAGCTCACCTACTGGTGTGTAGCATTATTCTCAGCCACTGTGTTATCTATATTACAGTAGAGTACTGGCTGTTGGCCCAGCTTCTCAAAGTCCATTTCTATTCACTCATGGTCCCTGCCCACATTTTTTTTGGCTTGGTCCAGCAGCTCATTTGGTATATATTTCATTTTATCTCTCAACAAGCCAACCATATATCTGACTGGACTATAGCAGAAGTTTGATTTCAAAAATGAAAGTGGCAATGTATGTGAACTGCCCACAGGAAGAGAGCTTAAAATGTGTCAGTCAAATATTTTGGAAATGAAACTTGTTTAAACTACCTTTGACAGCTCTTAGAGGTTGAAAAATACTCCTTAAAGTGGTGACATATTATATAATTTCCTCCAATCTTGGCGGGTCTTTTTATTGAAGTAATGATTAACTACAATTGATTATATGAATGTTGTATATCTATCTTCAGCTTCTGATTTTGTTTAAAAGATACTCCATGTATTTTAGGTGAATTTTATTTTATTTTATTTATTCTTCTCTCATACAATAAATACCTTCCAACTGCAACCTCCCTTCCAGCCCCTCCTTCCAGCCTTCCTTACCACCCCTCTCCTCCAGATCCACCGCTCCTCCATTTCCATTCAGAAAAAATACAGCTTCCCAGTAACAGTAACCAAATTTGGCATAACAGGCACCTAAAAGGAGCAAATACAGAGATACACAGCCAACATTAGGTGGAGCTCAGCAAACTTCCACAGAAGCGGGAAAGAAAAAACTGTAGGAACGAGAGGGCTCAAGGACATCAGGAGGACATGGCCCACAAAATCAACTAAGCAAGGCTTATAGCAGCTCACAGAGAGGAAAGTGGCAACCATGCAGCCTGCCTGGGTCTACAGTAGGCCCATCGCAAACATGATATAGTGCTTTAGCTGGCGGATTTTATTAGACTCCTAACAATGGGAGTGTCTCTGACTCTTTTGTCTGCTCTTGGGACCTATTCTCTCTTACTAAATTGCCTTGTCCAGCCTTGATATGAAGGTATATGCATAGTCTTCTTGCATCTTAGGTGAATTTTTGAGAGCATAGAAGAATAAACTAAGAAGCTCAGTTTTAACATATTGCAACTCATCTATGATATATAAAAATAAAAACATTCTTCACTATAAGCAATACTATTTTAAAGGTCCTCTGCCTTCATCAGTAATTAACCAAAGAACAGTACTGTACTCAAGAAGTCATTCATGACATGTTATACAGCAATCTGTGCACCTTGGTGCACACCTGTAATCAGGGTGCACTCAGGGAGACAGAGGCAGGCAGATTCCTTTGAGTTTGAGGCCAGCCTGGTCTACATAGAGAAACCCTGTCTCAAAAAGACAACCAAAAATATGCAGGGATTGGGTATATAACTCAAAACCTCTTTTTATTAATCAATAGCTGTATATATTGCCAAAGATATAAACGTGGAAGCTGGAAAGGCTCACTTTTAAGATTTTAAAATATATCTGCCCAAAGCATAATTAAGTTTTTAACAGCATGATAAATAGATTTTCCCTTAATATCTCTTTTTCCATGAAAAATATCTTCTAGGATTAACTGCTATAGCCTTTAGGCCTTTTGAGAGACCCTCAAGGGCTGAACAAAGCTAAACAAGAAGGTGAGAAAAAGAAAAGTTCAGAATTTAAATTCATAAATTTAAAGTGATGTAAATTTCAGCTTAGTAATATTAGCATGCATGTAGTCTCAGGATGACTCGTATCCCTTGACGTATGGCACAACCCAGAAACTATGCTAAAACCTCACCTGGCATTCTCAGGTATCAGATAACTCATTGTTAATAGATCCTTTTGATATTTTGGTTTCTCAAGAATCAAAAATCTCTCTGGAGCTGTAAGAAAAGGGATATCTTTGTTGGTAGCTACCCATTCAAGATTCAGTCTGAGGTTCTCATGATAAAAGGGCCTATCAATTTTTAGGCCATATGTATTAGCTGAGAAAACTCAAACTGAAAACTTGAAAATATCACCCTCTCTGTTTTTATCCCTGCCTTTTCCTCCCCAACATATTTACTTACCCAAACTCCTTATCCATAATCCAAACTCCTCCTTCTCTTCTTGTTTTGAAAATAATGCTACTGTATACACTGATAAATGCCAAATGAAAATGATGAAAATGTCTGAGAAATAATAAGATCACATGGGACTACAGAGTTTCTGGTAGACCTTCCCCAATAAATTGTCAAGTAAAATATTTTCAGAGCAGACCTCAGGGTTTAGACTGTTTTACATGTTTGCATATTGCAATATTTCTAACTCAATACTGTTGTACAAAAGGCTCTGCCAATCCCACAGAGACCTCTGATACATATGTGCTTATAATGGAGAGGCAGATGAATGAAGACACACTCTGCCTTATACCATGATGAGCAAGCTAGTTTTATGACAACTTGGCACAAGCTAGAGTAATTTTGGAGGAGAGTATCTCCCTTAAGAAAATGTGCTCACACGATAGCCTGTGGGCAAGCCTGTGGTACATTTCCTAATTGATGGTTGGTAATACAGGAGGATCCAGTTCACATAGGGTAGTCCCTACTGTAGTCATGAGATCATGGGTGGTATAATAAGGCAAACTGGGCAATTCATGAAGAACAGGCTAGAAGGCTATATGCCCCTTAGCTTCTTCTTTAGCTACTGATTCAGCTACTGCTAACTTGTTTGAATTCCTGCCATTACTTCTTTTGAAGATGGTCTCTGGTGTGAAACTGTAAGTGAAAATATGGCCGTTCCTCTCCATGTTGCTTGCAGTCCTGATGTTTTATCACAGTAAAGAAACCCTAACTATGACACTTGGCAACAAGCATATCTACGCTCTCTACTGCACAGAGAGGTCACCTAAACCACCCACATACGATAGCATCTTGTCACAGTCTCCATGCAGAGTAGTAAGGAAGACACAGACAATCGCACTTTCCTAGAAGCAGGAATATCATATAATCATCAGCTGGACAGACCACTGCACCCAGTCCACACAAAAGAATGAGGCAAACTTTCTCTGGCAGTGCTGCTAAAGTTGAAGACGTAGGACATGGTGACAACCTGTCTGGAAAATGTGCTTTCTCTGACTAGCCTCTATGACTCCAAAGGTGAGGTTACAGGATGACTCTGGCTTATGATATAGACAGGCTCTGAATCTCGGGTTTAGATTCCTGCTTATCTGCTACCTTTACTGTCAGAAAATTTTACTTGAATAGTAACTAAGCAACAATGGAGGAAATATAGAGAAACTCCATATTGCAAATTCCAATAAATAACCCTCAAATAAATAACACAGCATACTGTCTCAGGTACAAGCTATTAGGAACAAAATAAATTTATGAGCTGTTCCACAATGCTAGAGAGAACATCTCAGTTTTGGATGAGGATGAAAGCAAGTTTGCCTAGGAAAACAGTTTGAGATAACTCCACTCCATTGCTACTGTCTACATGACTTCAGCAACAAAGTAAATGAGATCTGTCAACTGAGCTTAATACCAGTTTGATAACATATCACAACTTCAGGAGGTGGTGTATACACTCTGAAGAGAACTTTTGAATATCAAGGACTCTCCTGATCCTAGAAGGCAAATCCAGCAAAAAACCACACCCTTAAGATCAGCCCACATCTGGCATTATCTCCAGTATGTAAAGATGTAGGATTTTTTTTAAACAAACTGCTCCTAGATCAATGAAAATTTGAAAAAAATTGGGGGAATGAAACTATTAGCATCAGTGATGTATTGATAGCCTAGCTTCATTGTTGGGTGAGTGGAATAGGTTCATTCACGAAGAAGAACACATAAATAATAATAGGAAGAATAAGAAAATTAGACTACAGTGTTTTGTGTCCTTTGCATTGAACAATTGATGATTAAGTAAATACTGGTAGCCTATCATCTATAGTATTAATATATAATATACAGATTCACTAAATTTTAGTCTCATTTCTACCTTTATAAAATCCTTCATTAAATAACATATATATGTGTATACATATATGAATATATGTATACATATATATTCAAATAAAAATCATATCTGAACTCAGACAATTGTTGGATAACTGGAATATAATTGGTTTTACAAAAATGTGAGTAGATCTGACTTAGATATAGCATAATAGTTTCTAAATGACATTTTTTCTTTAAAATTTTTGCATTGACTATTATTCTGTGAAGAATTGTTTTCCTTTTGTGGTTTATGCTTTGAAATCATGGTCTTAATGTCTGCATTCTTCACAAAGAGAATAAGTCATATTTTATTTAAGAGTATAGAGAAATGTATTATTAATATACAAATTTGTACCTTGATAATATAAATAAATTATAATTTAATTACCTTTGGCTTATTTTAGTAGTGTTCATTGGTCAATTCCTGTGACTTAAAAGAAAGAAATCCTATACTAAACATGGGCCTTATAAATAGCAACAATATTTCCATTCAATCTACAAATCTTAGAATTTCTAAAATAGACCCACAAACTCCTGACTCCATTGGGCATCTGAGGTAAGAGAATGTAACCCTCTGTCATTTGTAAAGTCTTGCTGTTGGAGGTGATGAGTATAATGAGTGGTTAATTATTGTACACTTTGTACCCTGTAAATATAAGCAATTATAAACCATCGATTTATAATAAAAAAATTTTAATTAAGAATATGATGCTGGGAAGTGGTGGTGCATGCCTTTAATCTCAGAATTCTGGAGTGAGAGGCAGGAGAATCTCTGTGTTTAAAGCCAGTCAGAACAAAGAAACCCTGTCTTAAAAAAACAAAAAAAAACTATATTCAACATATATTAAGAGTTTTGTGTACATTTATCAAAAATACTTTGAAAACAAATGTTGTGCTTGACTTTTTCTAGAGTTCACTGAGAATCAGACAGATAGACACACAGAGAGAAATAGAGACAGGAGAACAGACAGAGACAGAGATAGAAAGAGGCAGAGAAAGAAACAAACACAGAGAAAAGATCTAACAAGGCGTAGCTGTTATCACAGATTGGGCATGGATGATGGGGGATTCACTTTAATTGTGATCTCTTATAAAACCTGTTAGGATAATGAACACATAGCACACACAGAATTTCAACTGTCAAGGGTAGTTGAAATAAGGTCCCAAATTCAGGAGCCACAGCACGGGTAAATTATACAGAGAAGAGCTGTTTCAGTGTGTGTTGCAGAGAAAATGAATATTAAGTAATAATATATAGTTGTATCAAAAATGTATGAATGTGGAGGATGGTTAAGTTAAATTTAAAATTATGACAAGGACAATAATTAACTGACCTAATGATTAAAGTCACATGATTAAAGATATATAATATTTCTATAGGTAATGAAACTCTTCAAAAAATTGTCTGAACTCATAGCTATTAAAACCAAATCATATCACAGTCCTGGAAGGATAAGAAAATGTGTCTGAACAAGAATGACTGTGAAATTTAGGACTGTCATTTGTTGATGATTAAACAATGTGAAAAACATACAGGTACAAAAATATATTAGATATACAAAATGGAACACTTGATTGAAGTTTATCATTTTACAGAAAAACATGGCGTTGTTGAGTTAACCGGTTGAGTTAAAAAGCAGAGTGCGTGGTAGGAAGAAGAGTGGCAGAAAGGTACATGTACTAATTCCCAGCCTAACAATGTCACTTTTTATAATTAAAAAGCACTTTGCAAACGTGCCCTGAATTACCTATCTGTATAGTCAGGTTAAGTCATTGTCATTCTAATGTCCCCATAACTGGCCTGAATCTGTTAAGCTGCTCAAGATAAAGAAAGGAAATTAGTAAAGAAAAGTATGTAAGCTGACTTTAGAAGATGAGAAATCAAGGAAATAAAACTTTCCTAAAGAATCTCCAGAATAAATGCAGTCTTGCCAACATCTTGAGATATTGTTTTAGTAAAATCTATTAGGACTTTTGGTTTCCAGAACTGCAATAAATACATATAATTTATTAAAAAAATGATGAGAAACTAACACAAATGGTATGAATATTATGTGTTAACAACTGCATTCTTCTGTACAGGACAATGCTAAAGGTTTTGGAAATTAAACAATTTAAGGTGAAAAAGTAGCAGAGTGTTTAAGTTAAATATTAGTCTCAAAGAGCTAAGAAAAGGGGAGCAAAATACATGGAGACATCTAGCTTTTGAGTAAGTCTGGGATAAATTCTCAAACTAAATTCTCACATATTCACAACTAAATTAATTATGGTCTTTGTGATGTAATTCCAGAGCTAATGTTAATAACCATGAATAAAGTTTTTATACAAAACAGTTCATTGTTTTTTAAAAAATTGGAATACACTTCCATGACATAGGAAAGCAGATGATATACAGAAACACACTTTACTCTATATTGCCAAATTCAAGAAATTATCAAAATAGCATCAGAGAGGAAAGCTGAGCTGGACTACTGGAAAAGAGAGGTAGGAGAAATCAGCATAGTTCAAAGGTTTAAACCTGGTTGAGCATATGTCCCTGTTGTGTGGTAGTGCATCTTCTGGGTATATTCCAAGGAGTGGAATAGCTGGGTCTTGAGGAAGCCCTATTCCCATTTTTCTGAGAAAGCACCAGATAGATTTCCAAAGTGGTTGTACTAGTTTGCTCAACCATGTTCATCGCTGCCTTATTCATAATAGCCAGAACATAGAAACAGCCTACGTGTCCCTCAGTAGAAGAATGGATAAAGAAACTGTGGTATATTTACACTATGGAATACTACTCAGCTATTAAAAACAAGGAATTTCCGAAATTTGTGGACAAATGGATGGATCTAGAAATTATCATAATGAGTGAGTTCACCCAGAAGCAAAAAGAGTCAAATGGTATATACTCACTTATATAGAGACACTAGTCCAAGGGGTGTGCCCCCATGAAAAACTTTACCTACCAGGAAAGTGGGTCAGAGGGGAGGACATGCTATTGAGACTTTAGGTGTGAGAAGCCTGGGAGAATGAGGAAATAGAAGGATCCAGAGGATCCTGGAAAACTACAGGCGAGTCTGGGCCCTGGGGTCCTCCTCAAACTATGGCACCAGCCAAGGAAAATATAGGCAGTAAACTTCGAACCCCTACCCAGTCTAGCCAATGGACAGGACATTCTCCACCGTTAAGTGGAGAAGGAGATCTGACTTTCACACAAACTCTGTTGCCCCATATCGGACCGTGTCCCTTGGATGGGGAGGCCTGGTGGCACTCAGAGGAAGGGTAATAGGTCACCAAGAAGAGACTCGATACCCTAGGAGCATATAGAGGGGGAGGAGGTCCCCCTCAGTCACAGACATAGGGGAAGGGAGTAGGGGGGGAAGCGGGAGGGAGGAAAGAAAGGGAGGATACAAGGGATGCACTAACAATTGAGATGTAATATGAATAAATTAATAAAAAAAATTAAAAAAAAAGTTTAAACCTATGTGTCCTTCACTAAAAGGTGAACTTCTGAAGAAAGCATAAATAGATAATAAATGTATTATTATATTATTAAATAATAAAGTATTATATTATTGTAATTATTATACATACTGTTTTATGGTACTAGAGTACCTTTAGAAATAATCTTCAGAGACCATCAAGCTGGTGGATCTGGACACAGGGGTACCTGTGCAAACTGTTGCACCAACCAAGGACAATGCATGCAGTGAGCCTAGACAACCTGTTCAGATCTAACCAATGGATAGCTCATCTCCATGGTTGTTGGGAGAGTAGGGACTGCCTCTGACATGAACTGTGGTGTCCCCATTTGATTATTTCCCCTTGCTGGGGAGGCCCAGCTGGACATATGGGAGGAAGGGGAAGCAGGCTATGTGGATGAGACCTGATAGGCTGTGGTGATATGGTCGGGGAGGAGGTCCCCTTCCGTCAGAGGTCTATGGGAGAGGAATAGGGCAGAAAAGCGAAGGAGGCTGGGAACAGGAAAATACAAGTGAGGGGATAAAAATTGGGATGTAATCTGAATAAATTAAAACAAAATAAGAAATAATCTTGAGGGGTTTAGAAATATTAGTCATGGTGAGTAGAAAACAGGAACAAGTTTATGTGTCAATTTAGATTGACAAATTGAGAAAACAGTCTTGAAAGTCAAAAAAGGTGATTGGAAATAAAAACTACAAGAACTGAATTGGAAGTTGAAGAAAACACTTTTTATAAAGAACAATGAAGGAAGCTCTAATGAGAAGGAGACCGTGAGCGTAGGAAACAAAACAAATGTCACCAGTTTTAATGTAGTAGAGAGAGGTCTGTTGGAACAAAATAATTTAATTAACTTTTGTGTAAGGAAACATTCATGGCTTTAAAGAGACTGGTTATAGGCCCTGAGATGGAATTTGAGAAAGTAGTTTAAGGGCTAGAGAGACAGCAGTGTTTAGAAGAATACTTTGCAAGCATGAGAACTGGAGTTCAGCTCCTTCCAACCGCATACTTGTTCAAGGCCTTTCTCTCCCCCCTTTCATCCCCCACCACCCCGTGTACGTACGTACATCTCTCTGTGTGTGACATATATCCCATACAGATGTAATAGTTTAGCATGCATACATGGATGAAGAGGTGATGTCATCCCATGGGGTCAAGCTTGAAATAGAATCCTGAAGAACAGAAAACTGGAGAGGAATTCTAGCCAAGCCAACCTTTTCAGATAAATAATCCATATAAAAGCTTGGCTGATCAACACTTGAGCTGGTATATATGTGTCTTCAGGCATGATGTACAAACACTTGCTCATGCCAGTGCAACACCAAAGTGCACAGCGCTCATAATGGTTTATTAAATAAATTATTGTTGTGTTGGCTAAAGTTATATTGCTGTGAAGATACAGCATGATCAAGGTGACTCATAAAGGAAAGCATTTCTCTGAGGGTTTGCTGACAGTTTCAGAGGGTTAATTATCATCAAGGCAGAAAGCAGAAAGGCATGGTGAGGAAGCAGCAGCTGAGAACTTCACATCCTGATACACAGACAGCAAGCAGAGAGAGAGAGAGAAAGACAGACAGACAGACAGACACAGAGAGAGGGAGAGAGAGAGAGAGAGACTAGGACTGGAATGTTTTTAAAACTACAAAGCCCACACACATTCTTTAATAAAGCCACAGTTCCTACTTACTCTAATCTGTCTCAAACAGTTCCACATTCTGTTGACTAAGCATTCAAATATATGAGCCTATTGGGGCAATTGTCATTTATACAACCACAATTGTTATTGTAAGTTATTAAGATCTGTGTTCATTTTTACATGACAATAAAACCAATATAATGTAATAGGCATTAGGCCTAATTCCCTAATAGATCTTGCTGCAGATTTATCCTTATCTCTTCTATTACACATAGGTGAGTGTTGCTGAAAAATATTATGTAGCTATCTTTAAATTTCCCAGTTTGGAGGTGGAATAATTTTGTGATATTACTCAAGTTGCATAAAAGTCTATAATATCTCAAATACTGTATTACAGTATTCTACTATCTGTAAAATTGAATAAAAATCTTAAATGTCTCTATTTTATACAAAACTATAAGGTATTAAGTGCAACACTTTCTTTTGAATTTCAAACTCATTGCCACATACTATTTTTAATTTACTCCTAAATATTCACAAAAGAAGAATCATTCAATAGAATAGTTGCTACAAAAACACACAATAGTGATTTTATACTGAAAATAATATTGTGACACATGCATCAGTCAACATAAGGAACAATAGCATTAAAGAAGCACAGAAGAAGAACTCATTGAAACAAAATAAAATACTGCTTGATGTAAAAGTATGCTAAAGTGAGAAATAGGTGTTAGTTTATTACATTAGGTACAATCATAAAGTAGATATGAAAACAAAAAAGCAATCAGCATGCACAGAAAAAAGGTCACAAATAATAGAACAAGAAGGTTACTTTTTCATAAGTCAGTGCAAAAATAATATCAAGAGACGTGGAAGTTTGAAGACTCGGTTTGTGTCATGTGATGTTTTTCTGTGAGCTGTGTTGTGAGAGGGCACATGATGATTTTCTGGAAGATGTCTTATGCGAGGGAATAGATGGGATGCTTCACTGAGAGCAGACACATGAGAGGCACATGTGATGTTTGGAAGGAGTATAAGTAGAAGCCCACAGACAGTGGGGCAAAGCTTTTTGTATTGCTGCACTGCTGTGCTGTGTGAAAGACTTTACTGGTCTTCCCTGGTCTTCATTTCACAGAGAGAAACGTTTCTAGAGAACTTCCCATGACACTCTGGCTGATTCTGGCCACTTCTGCTGACTTGTGCCAATTAGGCAGAGCCTTGCTGTTTCCGCTGGGTCATGCCACTTCTATGGATTCCTGTTGCTGTTTGGTGTTGGCTACTGGACTGAACTGCTGGTTTCCTGGACTGCAGAGTGGAATTTACCTAAGGAACTGCATCTAAACAAGTACAATCCAATTTTTTCTATTAACATTCTTTCTCCCCTTCCTGTAGTTTGTGGGATAGAAGTGAGTTTGAAGTGTTTAATAACCCTAAGTAGATTTTTTAAAAATCTAAGCATCCAATCCAGAAAAGCCATACACATGTCTCCCTTATTTTGAACTAAGACAGCTGGATAAAATGATAATTAACACAGAACATAAAAATGTAATTGCATTAAGTGACAGGTACCTTTTATTTTATGCATTGACTTTTGAAATATTTTACTGTTCCAAGTTCAGTCTGACACAAGAAGAACTCCAGTCTCATAAAATATGAGAATAAAAAACTCTAAGAGTTAAGACTATAGCAGGATGAAGAAAAAAAATATTCCTATATATTTATTTTTAATTTATTCCAACTAATAAAAACTGAGAAGGCATTTGGGGAGATGGCTAAATGAATAAAGCATGTGTTGTACAAGTGTGAATACTTTATTTAGGGCTCACTCCCCACACACACCTCATAGCCTACATAAAGCCTGGCACTGCACCACATGTCTATGATCCTGTCTTCCTATGGAGAGAAGAGAATTGGAAACAAAAGAAAGCCTCGAACACTTCAGGGTAGTACCACATAGACTGCTAAAGCCATGTTAAACAACAAATAGATCCTATTTCAAACAAGGTAAAAAGCAAGGTGACACTAGTGGTTGTCCTCTGACCTGTACATTTGTGAGTTGTGGATGTTATACACAGTAATTCTACACATACAAATGAGAACACAATTGAATACATGCACTAGACACATACATTTACAAACGAAATATATACATAGTCAGATACAACATGTAAAATAGATAATAAAAGTATAGTTTAGGGAGTTGCAAGATGGCGGCGCCTACTACGCACTACATCTGATCTACCTCACAGAGACCAGGGACCAGACTAGGAGCCACAGACTGCAAGAACTGGGAGAACACTAGGTGAGTGAGGTCCTGCACAGTGCAGACCACAGGTGGGTCTGACCCTGGGTCAAGCAACAGCCCATGGAGGTCCTGAACCTACTCCCCAGACTTTGGAATGAAACCCAACTGAGGACTGCAGCCAGCTTCTATAGCCCGAACTCGGTGTGTGGGACGGTGGAACATCGGAGCTCCTGGCTTGGGGAAGTCTCGGGAAAATGGGTGAATCTGTCATCGAACACCCCCACTCGCCCCACACCAGTCCACGGAGACACCCAGGAGAGTTAACGACATTAACCAATGTCATGAATCAAATGGATCTAACAGATATCTACACAATGTTTCGCCCAAACACAAAGGATTATACCTTCTTCTCAGCACCCCATGGAACCTTCTCCAAAACTGATCATATCATAGGTCACAAAGCAAGCTTCAACAGATTCAGGTAGATTGAAATAATACCTTGTACCCTATCAGATCACCATGGGCTAAAGCTGGACTTTAACAACAACAGAAATAACAAAAAGCCTACACACACATGGAAACTAAACCACTCTCTACTTAATGACACCTGGGTCAGGGAAGAAATAAAGAAAGAAATTAAGAACTTTCTGAAATTCAAAGAAAATGAAAGAATAACATACCCAAATCTGTGGAACACATTGCAAGTGGTGCTAAGAGGAAAATTATTGCACTAAGTGCCTTTATAAAGAAATTGAATGGACTAAGAAACTGTGGTACATTTACACTATGGAATACTACTCAGCTATTAAAAACAAGGAATTTCCGAAATTTGTGGACAAATGGATGGATCTAGAAATTATCATGATGAGTGAGTTCACCCAGAAGCAAAAAGAGACAAATGGTGTATACTCACTTATAGCAAAACACTTGTCCAAGGGATTTGTACCATGAAAAACTTTACCTACCAAGAAAGTGGGTCAGAGGAGAAGACATCCTATTGAGACTTTAGCATGCAAAATTGGGGAAATAGTAGGACCCACAGGGTCCTGGAAACCTACAAGAAGAACTTTATGACAGGCAGATCTGGGTCCTGGGGTCTTCCTCAAACTAAGGCACCAGCCAAGGAGAATATAGACAGTAAACTTTAAACCCCTACCAAGACCTAGCCGACGAACATGATGTTCTCCACCGTTGAGTGGAGAGTGAGATCTGACTCTCACATGAAATCTGGTGCCCCTTTTCTGACCATGTCCCCTGGATGGGGAGGTCTAGTGGCACTCAGAGGAAGGATAGCAAGTTACCAAGAAGAGACTCGATATTCTAAGACCATATATAGGGGGAGGAGGTCTCCCTCAATTACAGACATAGGGGAGGGGAGAAGGGGGGAAGTGGGAGGGAGGGAAGAATGGGAGGAAACAGAGGAAGGGCTAACAATCTAGATGTAATATGAATAAATTAATAAAAATGTAATTTTAAAAAAAGGAATTGGAAACATCCTATATAAGCAACTTAATGACACATCTGAAAGCTTTAGGAAAAAAAGAAGCAGAAATACCCAAGAGGAGTAGACGTCTGGAAATAATCAAATTCAAGGCTGAAATCAATAAATTAGAAACAAAGAGAACAATTCACAGAATCAACAAGATAGACAAACCATTAGCCAAACTAACTAAAAGGTAGAGAGACACTATCCAAATTAACAAAATCAGAAATGAAAAGGGAGACATAACAAGAGACATGGAAGAAATACAAAGAATCATAAGATACTACTTTGAAGGCATATATGCCACAAAATTTGAAAATCTAAGGGAAATGGACAAATTTCTTGATTGATTCCACTTGCCAAAATTGAATCAAGATCAGATAAACAAATTAAATAGTCCTATTTCTCCTACAGAAATAGAAGCTCATTAATAATGTCCCAACCAAAAAAGCTCAGGGCCAGATGATTTCAGCACAGAATTCTACCAGACCATCAGAACAGAGCTAATGCCAATACTCTTCAACTACTCCAAAATAGAAATAAATGGAACATTACCAAATTCATTCTAGGAGGCCACAGTCAAGTTGATACTTAATCTTATAAAAGCCCAACAAAAAAAGAGAATTTAGGACCAATTTCTTTTATGAACATTGACACAAAAATACTCAATAAAATACTTACAAAATGAATACAAGAACATAGCAAAGATATCATTCACAATGACCAGGTAGGCTTCATTCCAGGCATGCAAGGATGGTTTAATATATGGAAATCCATCAATGTAAACCACCATATAAACAAACTGAAAGAAAAAATGCACATGATCATCTCCCTAGATGCAGAAAAAGCATTTGATAAAATCCAACACCCATTCATGCTTGAAGTTTTGAGAGATCGGGGATACAAGGCACATACCTCAACATAATAAAGCCTATATACAGCAAGCCAATAGCCAACGTCAGATTAAATGGAGAGATACTGAAGGAAATTCCTCACAAATCAGGGACCAGACAAGGCTACCTATTTTCTCCATGTCTCTTCAATATAGATCTTGAACTTCTAGCCAGAGCAGTAAAACAACAAAAGGAGATCAAAGGGATCCAAATGAGAAAGGAGGAAGTCAAATTATCCCTTTTTGCAGATGATATGAGAGTATACATGAGTGACCCCAAAAATTCCACCAGAGATCTCCTACAGCTGATAAACACCTTCAGCAAATGGCTTGAATACAAAATCAACTCAAAATGTCAGTAGCTTTCCTAGATACAAATGACAATCATGCAGAAAAAGAAATTAGGAAAACTACACCCTTCACATTAGCCATAAGCAATATAAAATATCTAGGTTAAAGAGGCAGAACTAGGAGGCTGGTAGTCTTCTCTTCTCAGGTGGGAAATGGAATGAACCACCTAGATTAAAAAAAAAATTAGACACTGCTATGGTCTCTCTCCAAGGTGCCATGCAGAGTGCTGTTGCCGTTATGGATCTGGTTACAATGTGCTTAATTGTGATCTTGCTTCTTCATGCCTTCTCTAAGAAAGTTGAGGGAGAAAGTGGGGGGAAACGCCAAGAGATGTGAGGCTAAGTTGCAGGCAGCAAGAAGGGAGCAGGGCTATTCTTGATCAGAATGGCTAAGATCAATAACTCAAATGACACCACATGCTGGCGAGGATGTGGAGAGAGAGGAACACTCCTTCATTGCTGGTGGGAATGCAAACTAGTACAACCACTTTGGAAATCTATCTGAAGCTTTCTAAAAAAAACTGTGAATAGGGCTTCCTCAAGACCCAGCTATTCTACCCCTTGGAATATACCCAGAAGATGCTTCACTACACAACAAGGACATATGCTCAAGTATGTTCACAGCTGCCTTATTCATAGTAGCCAGAACCTGGAAACAGCCTAATGTCCCTGAGTTGAAAAATGGATAAAGAATCTGTGGTTCATTTGTACCATGGAATACTACTCAGCTATTAAAAACAAGGAAATCTCAAAATTTGTGGACAAATGGATGGAACTAGAAATTATCACACTGAGTGATTTAACCCAGAAGCAGTAAGACTCACATGGTATATACTCGTTTATAATTGGACACTAGCACAAAAGGCATGTCTCATGAAAGTCTGCACTTACCAGAAGATTGGGATAGATGTGCGGACATCCTACTGAGACTCTAGGTAAGAGAAATATTGGAGAATGGGGAAATAGAAGGATCCAGATGGTCCTAGAAACATACAAGAAGAAAATTTTGATGGGTTGATCTGGGCCCAGGGGAGTCTGCTCAAATTATTGTACTCACCAAGGACAATACAAGTAGTAAACATTGAACACTTACTCTGATGTACCGAATGGACAGGAAATTCTCCACAGTTATGTGAAGAGTGGGGACTTATTCTGACATGGACTCTGGTGACCCTTATTTAACCACCTCCCATTAGTGGGGAAGCCTGGTGCCACCCAGAGAAAGAACAAGCAGGCTACCAAGATGAGATCTGATAGCCTATACCTTATAGTGGGGGAGGAGGTCCCCTCTGTCATAGACCTAGGGGAGGGGAATAGGGTGAAAGCGGGAGGGAGGGAGGACGGGAGGATACAAGTGATGGGATAGCAATTGAGATGTAATCTGAATAAATTAATAAAATAATTTTTAATGGGGAAAAGTATAGTTTAATATATATTTGAATTTTATGATCACTGGACAGCAGAATTTTTCAGTATGAACAAGTTCTAGCTAGCATAAATATTTGAATACCATATCAGAAACTGAGTGATTCATTGACTACCCATATCATTTAGAACTGCTAATTAAAGTTGTAAGAACCATTGCTTCTCTTGTAATTAATTCTGGCCTTGGAGTTAATCAGGCATTCATCTTTATTGGTTCACTACATGATTAATATGTTCATGTTTGTTAGGGTGAGGGAAGGCAGCTTGCCTAATTTGGACAGGCCAAATCTTACTGCTATTTCAAACGTTAATACAAACCAATAAACAGGGTCTTATTGTGTTTGAAAGTCATGAAGAAACTATCTTTGAAAAGGTTTTGACAGACAAAACTCACAGAGCTAAGGGCTGAGGAAAAATAATTTGAATTACATAAATTATATGAAATGAAAATACGTGTGGTAGTGTGTAGACAAGAACAAAGTGATTTATCGTTGCCAAATCCAAAAAGAATTCTTTTTCTAAGAAGTAGGTGGAGCTAAAACATGGAGGTATGGCGACAAAAGGGGAAAAAGCATTATAATGGATCCTAATAGATTTTAATGTTTGAAGAAAGACAACAAAGTAATGTTGAAAGGTTCCTTATTCTATTCATCCTCCTAGTAAACTCACAAGAGGGTTACACTAAGGAATACTGCCGAATATGTCTAGACGTTTTCAAATAAAATCAAAGTGAATTAATTCTCACAGAATGGTAATTTTTCTTTGCTTTTTTCCCCAGAATAACACTCTTCTCATCAAACATTTTAGAGGAACGCCTGTGGAGGGCTGTGATGTATTCTCATATAACAAGGTAGTTTAGTGCATGTTGATAGTCACAAGTTTAGAGAGATTATGTATTTATTTCACTAATGATCTATCAGCCACTCTACCTATCAGGGTTTCCTAAGAAACCGACTAAAGCTATTTTCATGAAGGGATTGACCACCTTTTGTCTTCACAGAAATCTGTAAGCAAATATATAGCTCCAAGTTTAATATGATCCTAATAACGTATTGATTAACAAGTGATTACCTGCTTAACAGAGCTCTTATTGCCTCGTTAATTTTTTGAGAAATGCTTGGGGAATGCAATGTCTTTTCCCATTTGTTACTGTTATAAAAGTAGTCAATTAAGTTTTAAATCACTCATTAAAAGTAATTTAATCCTATCAACATAGGACTGAATTATAGATGCCAGCATTTTCAATGTATTAATCAAGGTATACCTATAATCCCAAGAATGTTTTCATGCAGCTGTGATTTATGCTGCAACCACTTTTAGCAGTAACAATGAACAGTGAACAATGAATTTTGTTTGCTTTAAAACATGCTCTGCCAAGTTATTAGGAATTATGTATTTCCTTAACCTGTAACATGGAATAAAAAGGATCAGCCATAATGTATGTTAAGAATTACCTGGATGGTCATGACAAAGTAAGTGTAATATCCTGAGAGAATTTAAAAAGATTTATATGTAATGCAACTTTTGCCATTTTTGGTGCTAATTTATTGGGAACAATGCTATGTAAAACTGAGCTATTATTTAAACTACAGTCAATTTTTTAAGATCAAAAGTGAACATTAATTTCAGAAGTCTTTGGGAAATGAGACTGATGATATGCAGAAAGGTTTCCAAAAGGCTATAAGATGATAGGGCATAAAAAGTAACCTTCAGCAACAAAAGTAAGATGTGCTATGATTTATGATTTGTAAATATAAGGAAGAGTTAAAGGTAAAATGATTTATAATGAACTTGGCAAACAAACAACAATTAACATCAATCACCCTAGCCTAGTACTCACTCCTAAACTATATGAAGTTCCCACTATTTCTTGTAACATCCTGAAAGTTTGCTGTTGTCCCAGAAGGTGTTCTTTTTTCTCTTTTATGACAGCTGCTTCATGTCTAATGTCAGATAAAAACTGAATTACACTAAGCTCCTGTTTGTGTTTATAATATCCTATGGAAATTCTAAATAGTGAAACATTGTAATTTGAACACCTTGTATCTCTCTACTTACTATTATCAAATTCACTGTTAAGGATGATAAAGGAGATGTGCTGTTAAGTAATAACAAACTATATTTGTTTCTATTTAAGCTTCAGCTAAAAGTAATACTATGTCATCCAAGTAATACAACATATATCTATTATTGTTTAAGATGTTAGTATTTGTAGATACTGTTCAAAAGTACTGGGCTACTAGACAGGAAATAGTGTCTGTAATGTTGGTTTGTGATATGCTCTTGGGGTAACCACTTTGTATAAAAAATGGCAACATAAAATATAAATAATATGAATGAATTAACATATATGATATATCTATATTTTATGTGATCTATTTATGTATTAAATATATGTATATATTATTAAATATAAATTGCAAAGAAAAATAAACATGCATTTATTTTCATAATACTATTTTCCTGTAACAGAGCAACAATACCCCTTCTTGAGTAAAGAGGCTAAGAAATAAAAAGTCAAATGTTGGAATAAATCATTTCTTTTGAAGTTGTTGGCCAATAAGTTCTCCTAGACCATCCTCCCAATATTACAGGCTATTGTTATTGTTTTTTTTATTACTTTCCAGTGCTTTACAGTAAGACTTCATTGCTGAAGGTACTGCATATGTGAATCAAAACATGATGAAATCAAACTAGTACTAAAATTGAAGTTTTGTCTATATTGTCTAGTTTTCATTGTATTGGAAGGTTCTATAAAAGCTACTGGTAGAAAAATAGTCGGAAATCGTACCTGGATATAGCATAATAAGTGAGAAAGAGTTATAAACACTAGAGCAATAGGTGTCTATCCAAGGAAATATCTTCTGAAATAGCATGCCAGTTGTATATATGAGCTCACAGTTGGTGTGACAGCACACGGCAGACTGCAGAAGTTCAAGTCAGACCAAATCCCAGCATAGAGTGGAAAGTTGGATGCATAGCTTCACCACTAGTCATGAGTCAGTGGTGGATGTTGGCTGCTGGGAGAAGGAGAGCCAGTTTTGACTAAGTGTGTGTCAACTGCTAAGTTGTTCATGCTCCAGTGGAAGATCCTACATCCAAGAACAGGTGTGAGGAACTAATTGTTCTTGAAGAATTTTAAAAAAGTAAAATGTCTTTAAAAAAAAAAGGAGAGAGGAAGGAAGGAAGGTATTTAAGGAACACAAAATTGTGTTGCTAAGGAAACAGCTTGGTCTGGGACGAATTGGGGGAGGGGATGAATATTATCAAAACATGCACAAAGTGTAAAACTCTTAAAAAACTAATAAAATAATTTTAAGATCAAAATAGATCACTTCTTAGTTAGACATACCAAGCCTCGATAGAAAGATTTCTCTTATGCAGCAATTCTCACCTCCCCCTGGGGATTTAAACTATAAAATTAAATTTAATAGTGCTGGTAAGATTTTCTTTTACTTGTTTTTATGTCATTGAAAAGATAAGGTCTAATAAGTAAAGAGTAAATAAAATCCTTCAAAAGAAGAAAACTTTGTATGATTCGCTGTCCTATGTCCAGTTCTAAGAAAAACATTTTTCCACATTTGGATTGCATAAATATAAGGATGTCTTTAAGATATCTTATACTGCATTTTCATTTAGGTTTTATACGTTGACTTCTTATTTGAATGTGAATTGCCTTCTTGTATGCTGAACTGTGAGCTAAAGTTATTTTTAAGTATTGTCAGAAATTCACTGCTTTATGAATTTGCATATGAAACATCATCTTTTGCATTAAAAATATGACATAAAACACAAATCTATTTCATAAACACCTTAAACTTATTATGTCATTCACAAATTAACAACCATTGATACAACTGATCAGATTACTAAAATGTGAGAAGCTTATTTTGTCAAAAAAAAAAAACCCTATGTGATCGTTGTCACTGCATAATAAAGAAGAGGTCACCTTGGATTTCTAAGGATCAAAAGTTACACCCATCCAGACAACACCAGAAACACTCATCATCATGAAAACTGATAGTAGATTCGTAAATCTGTAGGAGGACAAAAATGAGTAACCTCCTTCCTTTTTTAAACTCAGAGAAAAACAGATGTGCAACAGCAAAGTTTCCTGGGTTCTTTCCATCATAAAATATCCTATTCTTATAAAAGAGGGCACAGAGAATCCCATTATATCATATGCACATCTTTAACTTTTCCATTTTCAAAGTGGGCTTAGAAAGAACAAAGGACTGAGAACTGTTCAATGACATTACGCTAGAGGAAGTACTGTACTTGGGGTTCCATTTTGCCATCTCAAAGGGTTTTTTTCTTCTTAGCTGTCAGAGTGCTTTTTAGCCTGTAGATAGTGTATGAGCTGGGAGAATTCTGTTTGTTCTTTTAAAAATAGTCCAAAACATCTCAGTCTTTGTAAAAATTTCTTGGAGCTTAAATAGAAAATAAATTCAAAGTCAAATTCCCTATTAAGCCATCCATGTTACTTGTTTCTTATTCCACTGAGAACAGTATACCATAGATCTACTGAGGCTAAAATAAGCTCAATATAAAAATGGGAATAAACTGTAGAAAGTCTTTGATTTTTACCTGAAAGTCAAACAGATCTTGAAGTTGTACAAGGACATTTCTAGTTTTTTCTTTTATATTTCAAGTTTAAAAAGTTGTTACAGTTGCCTATTTTAATGGCCACATCTTATATAAAGTCACCTTATATGAAGATTGCTTGCACATTATAGCTGTATAATTATCACCATTGTTAATTTATCCTATAACCTGATTAACATGTCACTGTGACACTGTAGTTAAGATGATTTTATATTGATCAAAAATCCAAGGTTTCTCATAATGTTATATGGAAAATATTAAACTTGAAAAAATTCTATATAGGCTTAAGAAACCATTTGTGATTATGTCATGAATCACTCCAATAATTACTTAATGGTTATCGCACTAAGATGTCTGTCTAGCATTTACCCCTTAAACGCTGTTGTGGTGGTTTTTCCTCCCTACCTCAACATCCCTGATCATAAATCAGGAGACTAAAAATATTTTTGAAAAACCTAGTCCATATAGCTAGGCTCTTCTCTGACTCACTCATAACTTAAAATAACCCATCTTTACTAACCTACATTCTGCAACTTAGTTAGTTACCTCTACTAAGATACCATGGGTCTGGCCTCCTCACATATTGCCAGACAAATCTCCTGTGCCTGGCTCTACCCCAGAATCATTTCTTCTGCTGGACGCCCCACTTCTATTTCCCGCCTCAGCTATAGACCATTAGCTTTTTATTGACAGGTGATGTTTCTATACAGACACAAGAAATTTCTTCTACAAGACACATTCCACAAAAGTGAGGAAATTAATGTTGCATTCCAAGAATAAGAGCATGAGTGTATGATGTAAGCATGGAAAACTTCCAAACAGAAATAAAAAAATTATTTCTTGGACAGTGAACATTGTAAGTTTTTGGAGAATGAACATTATTTGAGAAGAACATTACCTTCTAAATAATTTGTTTACCTAAGTCTTTTCTCTTGAAAAACATAGAATAGTTTTACTAGTATGACTTATTCATCATCAGGATATTTCACATCCCTAGCTCAGCAGAACCCAGACATTCATGCTTATATTTTCTTAGGAACAGAGATGGTTTTGTTTTTCAGCATTCTCCCTTTAATTACTTAAATTTTCAGTTGGTATTATTTGGGCTTCATGGCTTTTATATCACCTAGTGTATGAAAGATCCAATAATATTCTCATGTATGTTTTACATAACATAATAATGAAGTCTTCAAGTGATTTCCACCTAACACATGAATTTTCATTTACTTAGGCGGCTATACCTGTTTCAGCCTCTGAATTCTCCCTCCTGAGGAATAAGTCCTCAGATCCACATTCTAAGACAAATCCAATGGTTTCACAAAACATGTTTAACCAATTCTCACTTACAAATAAAATGAACTTGCTTTACTAACCATTATAGTAAGTCTTAGTATTTCAGTTATTTTTAACAAACTTCTCCATATAGCATAAACTGGCATCCCCGGATGACTCAAGGCTTCTGATATGAAAAACTGTGTGCTCTGACTCTACACACATAATTTCAGTCTTCTAACTTCTGGTTGATTATTAACCCATTTCTACTCAAGACTCAGGTATTCTGAGCTCTTGTTCCTTGGAAAGCATAAAGGCCATGTTGGAATTTGCAGGCCTTTCTGCACAGGTGCTTCTCTTAGCATTGTTCATATAATGTTGAAGGATTGGATTGCAAGTGAAATTTTCCATAACCCTTCTGTCTTTGAGACCTGACTCCAAGAAAGCCTATAGCTCAAGGTTTTACTGCCTTAGCAACTCACATCTTCACTTCTGGTGATGGAAGCCATTAACAATATCTCATCTTCCAACACCTGATTGTGCTCTACAATTTTGGAAGGAAAGAAATCTTAAGAGAATTACTCAGGTTTGTGTTATAAACTCTCACTTTTAAGTCTTCCAGGCTCTGGCTTCTTGAAACATAGGGATCTTATTTTCTCCCAGTAAAGGCTAGAGGCTGCAAATAACAGCTGTATTTTCAGGATTATAATACATTTCAAAATCCATTTTTCACTCCAGTTAACTTAGCATTTTATGTAGTATATAACTTCACATTTGGGGACGAGGTATTGAGAACTAACTCAGCTACCTCCCTGAGGAAAAACAGTGAGAATCATCACAGGAGAAGATGTGGGAAGACAATCAGTCTCTCAACATTTTATTCCTGCAAACACACAGAATTTAGAATGAAAGAAAATATGTTAACTTGCTTAGAGTATTCATATGTATATACTTGACTTTTTGTTTTCTGTGATTTAAATTCCTATAATGAATATGTGAGTGACCTCATAAAGTTATCGGGAATAATTAGTTTTATAACTACTGGAAATCTAGTTCCCCGTCCCTTCTTATGTTATTATTAATATGTTAGACTACCTGCTTATGTTTTCAGGGTCGTTTCTCACTCTTACTTCTATCACTTGCATCCGTGTTATTCTGGAAAACATCATTTTATATGTTCCTCAATACTAATGCAATATAAGTAGTTCAAACTAGGAAACTGTCGTTACAAAAAAATAATAATAATAAACTATACATCCATAGTGACTTTATAATTATTGTGTTTTGATATGAATTCTTTCTAATGCATATCTTACCACCAATTTGATTTTCAGTCAAGAGTCTGCTCTATCTGTGAGCCGGGTGTGGTAGTGGATGCCAGCAACCTGAGCCATCCTGGGCTACAAGAAATTCTGTCTCAGATGAAGAGTTAGAGAGAGGCAGGGAGGAGACAGGGATGAGGAAGAGAAAGATATGTTGGAGGAATTTGTTTCAATATCCTTCAACTACTTTTTCATAACCTTATTTATTATCAAAAGAATACCCTCAATATCTTTATAATTATTACTTGATGGCTGTGCAGCCAAGATTCAACATGAAAGGAGAATACGGGCTATTATAAAGGCTTTTAAATTCTCTACTCCCTAGGTTCAACAGATTCTAGACATAAAAACATTCAGGAAGAAATTCAATAGCTCTTTCTTTGAAGCATGTTTTTGTTTCTCTTAAAATACTGTATTTCCCAGGGTCCCTGGAGACTTTTGGACAATACCCAAGAGAGAATTGTTAAGTAACCAGTGTATTTCTTATTTGTTGACTGCTGTTGGAATTTTCCTCTTTAGATTCAAGGTGGCTAAGAACTTTATTTGAAAGGAGAATATCAGATTTGAATGTATGATTTTGATAGCAAAACCAAAGTAAAGAAATTCTAATACAAATTTGTGTGAGTCTCAGATCTGGTCTCCCATTAAAAAGATGTTTCTTTATACTGAGGATGAGTGCTTTATCTTCTTCTTTCTAAAATAATGTAGCTTGAGAAAATAAATTTAAATGCTTTAAGATTTTTATATGGATTATATGCGGCAAATTTTAAGTAGGACACAATTGGTAGAACGATAATTCACCAAATATTTGTCAAGTGTCTTCTTACAAATTCACCTTATATGCCAAATAATATCCTGAAACATATATTGGCTCACAGATATATTCTTAAAGTTATTGTCAATGCAGCATTGTGGAGAATATATGGAAAATTATTTCCAAAGAATACAGGAATGTCTTTTTCAAAGAAGGTACTCCAACCCATGCATATGTTTTAGTGATGTTATAAGCAATGAAATCTCGTGACATTTCAGTAAGTTGTGCAAAAGCTGATTTCTGGTAACTGCTAAGATTGCTTATGTTATACAGACTCCTATTGTCTCCCTTAAAAATATGAACAAAGAATCCCTTTATTTCCCCATTCCATTTTTTACAGGTGAGTCACATTTTTTTTTTATTTACAAGACACCTGTCTCCCCATTCACATCTCTCTGAAGCAAAAAATCAGAGAAATAGAAAGACCAATTTTAAATTCAATCACCACACAAGCCATTGATGCAATGGATTCCATTTCAGACACAGTCTTTACCTACATCCCCCATGTAAGAGAAGGGGGGACCTCCCCTTTAGAGCTGACATGTACACAGGATAGCAGAAATTCAATTTAAGTCTGCCCAGGTATAGGATCATTGGCAGTAGCCATGGTCTTAGTGATTGGCTTTAAACCCTCAGAGCTGCTTCTATGTTCCCAAAAATGCTGATGGGTGATATTTTAACTTCCCCGAGTTCCAAATTTCAGACATTGAAGTGCATCACAGAAGAGAGTTTTACAGAATTGCAAATACATAAATCTCCCTGTGACTCTTAGAAGTGAAACTGTGCTGTGAGTTTTACAGAAAAATATAATTTTATGGAGATCTCTGGAGAGAGCAGGGCAGGTAGGGGATTCCTGCAAATAAGACAATCATTTCCTAAAGGAGAGAGTGATGGCAGTTGTTTGGGTATATGATTGCTTCTAAAACCAGTTAGAGGTGATTTCTTGCGTTTTTTTCATTATTCTGAACCTCAATCTAGCACAAATGTGTTACATAGCAGTCACAATCTAAATTGGCTTTTCAAGAAGTTACAGCTTTGGAGACTTGTTGTTGGCGCATAAATTGACAGATATCCTATTTTCTATTCAGAAAGTAGGGCTTTCTCTCTAAGCAAGTACCTAATTAGGGAAATTCCACATGTGTTGAAATGACAACTTATTAGCTCCTTACCAGATGTATGGAAGATTTTAGCTGCTATGGAAATGATATTTATCATTGCTTTTAGTCTGAAAAAAATTTGATCTCAGTCCCCACCTCAATCTCTAAACCAATCCAGTAGCTGCCTCTATATTCCCAGAGACTTCTGAAGTCAGTTCACAGAGCAGTTCACCAGAATGAAACTTGGAATAAAGTCATGCCTTTTTTAGGGATCCAGCTGGGCCATGATTTACATTTAAAGGAATATCAAATCAAATACTGGCTGTGAAACTTCACCATATTCTTTTTGATTTTCTAATACTCAGTGTCAATCTAGAAAGTTATTTAGATGAGGTGAATAACTACAAAAGGGAAAAAGTTTCACTAACTTATATTCAGTGGGGAAAGTTTTGAAATAATTCCTCAAGAATCACAAAGTTTTGGCTACTTAAATGTAATGTTTATATAATTCCTGATTGTGTCAAGGTTCTTCTTGCTATAGGTAGTTTATTGTATATGTGTGTAATAATATAAATGTTTATGTAAAAAATAAAAATGTTTAATGAATATTAAAAAAGACAAAAAAAGGAATCACAAAATTTCTATAGTATCAGGTAGAAGATACTTTCCCTATATGTATTCATCAGAGATTATTTTTCTTTTTTTATTAATTAAACAAATTTCATTTTTTACATATACATTTATATTACACATATATACAATAAACTACCTATAGCAAGAATAGCTATGACACAATCAGGAATAATATAAATGTTACATTCTTAGTGTTTTGTCTTTTTTTGTACATTTCTATTTCTTCATATTATCAATTTATCTTTATTTCTGAATATCACAAATTCCAATTAGAGTATTTTAAAAATATTCTTTTGCATGCATTTAACAAATCCAACAAAACAACAGGTATCCAGTTTATTTGCATTGTAACTATGAAGTTTTTTTGTCTATTTGTATTTGACAGCCTTGAAGTAAACATCTTTCCTATCTTGGTACATCTAAATTTATGAATGTAGTAAATCAGTCTCCATCACATCTTGTCGTTATCAACCTAAAACATCTATGTAGACCTAAAAACATCTTAACTCCTAAACAACTAAGCTTCATTGTAAAACTAAGCTACCTGGTCTTCAGCTCCATCAGAGACCTGAGAAGGAATAATCTTGATTGAGTATACTGGGAGTGCAGGTTAGTAGCTTTCCAAGAGAAGATAATAGAGACAGTTTGCTACCTGAATAGTAACCCCAAACTCTCTATAACGTTGGAGCATCTTCTTCAGCCATCTGCCCCAATATATCTGATAGACATATTTGTGAGGCAGGAACTATTGAGGACTTGCTTACCCTGTCTTGGCAGAGTTTGGCCATCGACTCTGCCTGCATCCAAGCTTGCCGTTTTTTAGGCAGAATTCTTTCTGTGGTAGAAAGGAAGACATTTTGCCCAGTGACTTGTTTGCCACATTTGAAGCCTTCTCCATAAGGAGGTTCTTTGATGCTCATCATCCTCTTTGAGGTAGTCTGGGTGTTGCCAGGAGTTAACCTATCTCATGTCAGTGAATCTTTAAAATAATAAAAACATTTTAAAATGCCATATTCTGTATGTTTCTGAGGGTTTTGAAGACCTTACCTAATTATCCTGTCTTATCTTTTTATAGATTCTTATCTATCTGCTGTACCTAACATGTATATTCTTGTGATAAAAGTAGACTAGTAATTGACATGACCATGATTCCATCAACTAACACAGAGACTGAAACATCAACCAAGGACCATGTATGTTGTGTACCTAGACGCTCTGCTCAGATGTTGTAGCACAGTCTCCTTGTGTGCCCTACATGTGGAGAGTAGCAACTACTTTGGATATGCCCTCTGGCCACTGAACTTAGATTACTTTCTCCTAGAAGGATGGCCTTGCCAGGCTACAGAAGAAGAGGTTACAGGTAGTACAGAAAATAATTTTATAAAACATCTTACTGAATATCTGAGAATTTTAATTTTAATAATGAAAGTAACTTACAAATATCCATAATTTTGCAATAAAGTAGCTCATTTTAGACTCATAGTTGAACTTTACAAAAACAATTTGTAATCAAAAAGTTGAGAATGGTGTTAAGAGTTTCCAGCACCTATTCAATCAGAACTGATCTCCAATAGAATTATTTCCTAACTTTTTGTGGAAATGGAAAATGGTTTTCTCTTATATTTCAAAATGATTTAAAATGGGACATTTAGGGAAAAATTATTCACATTTCACCTATGTCTTGGTTTTGTTTCTTTTGCTGTGAAAAAAATATCCTGATAGTGATGGTAAGTGGGGAAGGGTTCGTTTTGTCTCAGAGTCTCAGGTTATAGTCCATCAGAGTGTCAAGATCACAGAGACAGAAGCTTGAGGAAGCTAGCTACCTTGCATCTACAGAAATAAAGAAAGAAAACAATCCACATATGCTTGTGCTAAGATCACAGTCTACACACTTATACAGTTTAGGATCCCCTACCTAGGGAATAGTAATACCCATGATGGACTTGTTTTCTCACCCCAATTAATGTAATCAAGAAAATCACCACATATATGTGCACAGGGCAACTTAATCTAAGCAATCCCTCATTGAGACACTCTTTCAAGGTGAATCTAAATTGTACTTGTCAATTATAACTAATTACCACAATTTGATTTGGACTGGTATCTCTAAGAATGTGATTATCATAATAGACATCAAATCAACATTCTCCTTGTCTAGAAATCTGTTGAACCCAAAGCCTCACTTATGCTAGACAAGTACTCTAATACTGAACTACACTTTAAGTATTAATATTATTATGTAAAACAAGGTCAAGTGTTGATTTAAAAAAAAAAAAAGCTTTGCTTCTACCAAAGCTCAGGTATGCATGAACAAAATTCACTGTTTATATGATCATATATTCTGATCAAAATATTTGTGTATTACTGAGTATGAAGAAAGTTAAAACAACTCTAGCAAGATAAGATAAATAGATTATCTAGCTTAGTAGAAAGAAGAGAGTTGAAACCAATTAATATTCATAGTATGATAGCCAGGAGTTAGAAATACTAAAATTACAGAGAATCAGAAAGGGTATAGATCCAGTGGGACTGGAAAATTATGTCTAACATATATTTGTTAATCTAGAAAACATCTTTTTTCTTTAAAAAATGTTTTGAGAAGTTTATGAGGCCCAGACAGTTCTACTAGCTTTGTCAACAGAGGCCAAGCCCAGATCATCTGAACACAGCTCTTATCTCTGCTGCTGGCAGGACCAATAAACGTTATGAGAGATCATATCCATGCATGTATGGCAGCTGTCTTGCTCAGACAAAGCTTTCCCTTGGGTAGGACCAGTTTCCAAATAGGAAGAAATACTCTGGTGCCTCACATTTGACTATGTCCCCTGGCGGGGGAGACCTAGTGGCACTCAGAGGAAGGACAGCAGGTCACCGAAAAGAGACTTGATACCCTATGAGCATATACAGGGGGAGGTAATCCCCCTCAGGAACAGTCATAGGGGAGGGGATTAAGGG
The DNA here is from genome assembly GCA_907169655.1 of Acomys percivali. Lineage (NCBI taxonomy): Eukaryota > Metazoa > Chordata > Mammalia > Rodentia > Muridae > Acomys > Acomys percivali. The sequence continues at coordinate 118,870,289 of OU015745.1, forward strand.
GAAAATGGGAGGGAGGGAAGAATGGGAGGATACAAGGGATGGGATAACCATAGAAATGTAACAGGAATAAATTTTAAAAAAAGGAAAAAAAAAAAAAGAATGGGAATGCATACAAAAAGGCTGGAATTTAGGCATTCACTTACTTCACTTCTATAACAAAGCAATCATTCCTGTCATATATATATATAATTTAACATAATTTAGAATTGCCTCAAAACTGCTTATGAGGAATTGCTTGGATAGTTGGCCTGTAGGTGTCTCTATGAAGATTTTCTTGATTCCATTAAGGTGAGGAGAGTTTGAGGGATTGTCCAACCAATGACTGGCCCAACCTGAGACCCACCCCATAGGAGGCAATCAACCCCAACACTATTAAGTATACTCTGCTATGCTTCTAGCCTGGAGCCTAGCATATCTGTCCTCTGAGAGGCCACATCCAGGAGTCAGTCCAAACAGACATGGAGACTCACAGCCAAACACTGGGCTACATTTACAAACTCTTGGTGGAGAGTGGAGAGATGGATAGAAAGCCCTAGAGTTGACAGGAACTCCACAAAAAGACCAATAGAGCCAAATAACCAGGGCCCAGAGGAGCTTACATTGACTGAGGCACCAATAAAGGACCATGCATAGGCCTCCTATGGATGGGCACCTCAGGGTTCTTTTGGGTCCCCTAGTAAGGGAAGCAGGGGCTATCTCTGCCATAGATTCTGTGGCCTGTTTTTTGATGACTGGTTCCCACCACCCCTGTAGGACTGCCTCCACTGGCCACAGAGGAAGACCTCATGCTCAGTCCTGAGGCAATTTGATGAGCTTGGGTGGGTGGGGGAATCCCCTTTTCAAAGAGTAGGGGAAGAGAGTTGAGGGAAGAGTGAAGGAGGGTGGTACTACGAGAAGAGATGGGTTTATGATAAATTAATTATTTTTAAAAATTAGAAAAAAGAAAGATGTTTTCTACATTAATTTAACTAATGCATTTAATAATGTGGTCTATGAGTCTTTTAAACCCTATGAGGCATTTGTACCCAGATTATATTTAAAGTGTAAGAAATTAAATTGATATGAACATACTCTCTTCAATGCTCAATTCTAATAATTATTTCAAAGCCTTAATTCATTTATCAAAATTCCCCAGTATGTTTATTTCTATCTTGATTCTCTGCTAGTTATAAAACATTCATCTTTAATCTGAATCATAGAACTTATGAAGGATTTCTTCATAATAATTTGCTAAGCTATATTTTTAAATTTTGAAATTGAAATTTGTAAACATATTGTTAAGACGTTATTTATCTATTAATAACATAGGCCCTTATACATGATAAGCAGTGCTGTAGAACTGAAATGTATCCACAGCCAAGCAAGATTTTTCTAAATGACCCAGTGGTAATAATGTACATTATTACCTACCCAAGTTTTTTCTTGAAATATTATACAGAACAGGCCAGTATGCCATCAAATATTTCTTCAAAAGGACTTCAGAGTTTTAGAATTATACCTTAATTCTATGTATACTCCTTTCAAGTCCTATAATTGTTTAAAGGAAGGTTTTTGTTTCTTTAAGATGTGGCATTGCCTAAACAGGGTTGCAATTGATTAAAATTGGGCTATAATTGAATACACTTGTTATAGTTTTCTATTTAAAATAATTGAGATATGGTCCTGCAAGCAGTGGGCCATATCTGCTATGTCATATTACAAAATGGGATGGAGCTCATGTCATGGCTGCTTTCGGATAATTTGTGCAATTGTCTGTGAAATGGTGCTAGACAATTTCTCTGAGTGACTGTTTTTGTCTTTTCATTCAAATCAGGCTCATAACAGACTATTAAGCATGTAGTCTGAAGATATATATCAATAATTTATGCAGCATTGTAGTCATAACTTGCCCATTACTTGTTTTCAGCAATGCATCTTTCTAGACATTTAATTATTGTGCATTTACAAATTGAATTTTTTTTTTTTTTTTGGTTTTTCGAGACAGGGTTTCTCTGTGTAGCCTTGACTGTCCTGGACTCACTTTGTAGACCAGGCTGGCCTCGAACTCACAGCAATCCGCCTGCCTCTGCCTCCCGAGTGCTGGGATTAAAGGCGTGCGCCACCACGCCCGGCACAAATTGAAATTTAAAAAATATTTTAAAAATACAGTAATTTCTTTCTTGGAGGACTGAAACCCACTTTAAATCCTCTGAAGTGAAAAAAATCACAACATTCCTAGTTAACAAAAGACAGAGCATGTGTTCCAGCACTATATACTAATAGAAATACAAAACAAAACCGAAAACCTCCAGGCTACTTTTGAAAAATAATACCATTAACACTTTCACAGGTACTTCAAATTTCATGTAATTGAACTATTCTTATGTTCTGATCCTCGCTGGTATTATTCTAAAACCTCACATTTCTCCTCCACCTGACTGACACCTGTGCTGCCATGGCTTTAGTTAGAGATAATTTTATACTAGGGCTATGAATCCACTTAAATGGCATTTTATTATTTATGACCTATAGGTCTCTATCAGAGACATTGTTCTGTCCAGCAATTGACATCTTATATAAGGATGGCTCAGATTACCTAAAGATTCTCAGAGCACTCCAGAGAGCTGGCTTCAAATCATTCTGGAAGCATCCACAGTAAATATTTCAATATTGATCTTACTGTGATGAAAGAAAATGCTATTATTGAACTATGTAGTCAGCTGCCTCAAAGTTCGAATTCTCTCAAAAATAATGAGGTGTCCTTGATTGCCTTAGACAAACTCCCTGCTTTCAGAATAATCCTTGAGTCATCAGTGAACAAATAGTTTTGGAGTTTTTGGAAACACAGATATGGATGGGTTGTCTTCTTTTTTCTTTAGGCCTATTCTTGTTTTGGCAGAATAGGCATTAACTGATAATCTGAACAAGATTTGGTATGCATTTTCTGTTGGATAGAATGATGCTTTCAGAAATGCTACCTTGGACAGATCTTCTGAGCCACCTGAGCAGAGGCAGGAGTCACTATCCAGAGTTAAGGAAGGGATGGAGCTAGGGAAGCAGAAAACCACAAAGGCTATCAGGAACACAGCACTCTACTCTCCTCAGAAGTCCTCTGAGCTACATACATGAGAGTCAGCTCTTTCAGCTCACAGAGGCTGATACAATTTTTTCCCCAGAAACAATACCTTTACCATTAATTTTTCTTAAATTTTAAACCACACCCCAAACAAATTCTAACTGCAGGAATTTTCAGAGAAATATCTAGTTGCTTTCATTTCATTTAGCATAGCCCACTATCATCAATTAACTTAGGTAACATTTATTTAAATATTTTCCAAAGATAACCAATGCATTTTAATTTTGTCAGTGATACTCATCAGATGAGCATTTTTAGATTTTATATACTCACTAATTAGCACTGACTAAGTCCAATTTGATTATCGAAAAATGATTTTCTTTTTCTCCATGATTAAATATTTCCATTTAATGTAAAATGGAAAGTCATTTGGGAGGCATGGGAAACAAACTAAAGTTGCCACTATTTTAAATTTTTTACTTTGCTTTGGGAGGTGATTCAGTAAACAGACAGTTTTTTTTTTCCTCTTCAGCATTAGATGGTCATTTGAAGAAATTTCACTAGTTAAATGTCATGTTGGGAAATGCAGAGGAAATTCAGATGAAAATTAAACTGTACATAAGCTTGAATATTCTCAAAGGAAGCAATTACCACCCCAAACACACTGTCATGACTACTGGCGTGAACACAATCCTGATAAGTGTGTTGACAGGCTCAGATTCTTGCATACCAACCTTCCTGAGAAAGTCCGCACAAGGTTCTCTGGTGAATCTCTTGTTTGGGTTTCTTATGCAGATATTTGCCCAGCATGTGACCCTCAAACAAATTGCCCCTTCTTCCAGAAGGGGAACTTCCCTGAAATAGATTGCCCATTTATTCATCCATTCTCTAAACTGATGCACACTGATTGAAAATTCCAGGGCACGACTTTTCCTATCTTAATTTTAGCTGTCTGGAAAGAAAAGACAGGGCATCCAAGGTTTCCTCTTCAGTCCCTGAAAAACTGCTGTCACTGTGTTAGTTTCTGCTGCCCAGGCAGGTGGGAGGCCTCTATGAGGCGGATGTTAAAACCACCATGTGGGTCAGCAAGCAGATGGAGAAAACGACTGGGCATATAGAAACAGTGCAAGCTTTTAAAAAAGACAGCATTCCACAGGGTCATACATGTGTTGCTGGCTGATCCAGCATTGCAAAACTGATAGTTGCTAGACAGAATTTAAAGGCTGAAGGACTTCACAAAATTATTTTGGCAAATTCAGTGCTTCCAGGCAGTGCAGTGGGCTGTGCTCATGAAAGCACGTTAGGTACAGCTTCTTTCAGGGACTTGATAAAGAAAGTGATGAAGTATGAACACTTTTTGAAAAACAACCATTCTCTCTTTTATTTTTACGTATTTTTTCAAAAATTTATACCACTCTCATTTTTATAAGAATAAATCAGTAGAGGCTGGAGTAGAGGCTCAGTGGTTAACAACACTCATTGTTCTTCTAGAGGATCTAAGTTCAATTCTCAGCACCCACAAATGGCTCATAACCATCTTTAAAATCAGCCCCAAAGGATCCAATACCCTCCTTTTGCCTTGGCAGTCATGATGCACACACATGGTACACACATGGTACACAGACTACATGCCGACAAAGCAACCATACAAATAAAAGCAATTAAATTTAAATATGTTGAAGGAACAATTAAACAGAGCTTTGAATTCCTTCTCAAATAATCTAAACATAACTAACTGAAGGAAAGGAATACATACAAAAAGTTATGTGTAAAAAATAAAATATATTCATATGTTCTTTTAAGGGAAAGGTAACCCAGAAAGACTCCAGAAAGAACAATTCTCCTTGACAATGGTTAAAACGCTAATTAGACCACTGACCATTCTAAGCAGGATGCCACTGTTGTCTGCAAGAAAAGGATGAGAAATCCAGTTCCCAGGTATGATGCATCTTGTCTGTGATCCCGATACTAAGGATTATGGCATTGGTTCAAGGCCTGCCTAGGCTTCAAAGTGAAATATTACTTCCCACAGAAACCAAAAAGGAAAAGGAAAAAGAAAAGAAACAAAGAGAAAGAGAAAGGTAGGAAGGAAGGAGGGAGGGATAGAAGGAAGGAAGGAGGGGAGGAAAGGAAGAAGGGAGGAAGGAAAGAAGGGAGGAAGGGAGAGAGGGAGGAAC